>LPNX010438501.1:191411-269461 GCA_001517045.1 Pseudotsuga menziesii
TAATCGGATGAATATAAATAGAGGTGTAGTGCTCCTCATTTGAGACACACACACTCTCACTTGTGTAGCGCATTAGTGGAGAAGAGAAGTAGCTAGAGAAGGAGGAGGATCAGGCTTTGATCTCCTTGCTGGTTTTATCTTTTATCTTTTTGGGGCATCTATATTGAGGAAGCTTTTGCTAGGTTTTTCCCTTTAGGGTTTTCCCAGGATAAATCTTTGTGTTCCTTTTGTATGGTCGTGCTTGTCTATCTTTCAGTGATCCTCTTTATATGCTTTTGTTATGAAAATGAAATGAAATACTAATGTCTTAGCTAAGAATATGGAAATTTAACACTACATCAATCTTTTGCTTCTTTGATTTCTGTGAATTGTCTTCTTCCTCTGTCTCCATGGCATCAGAAAATGTTCTTTTGTTAGTCATTTATGAATGAATAGCAATGGGAGAAATCCTTTCTCCTACTGGAACAACAACCAAAGAATCTTCATGTGTAATACTAACATCTTTTACTGGATAAGTGGATCCATGTTGCATATCCTCCTCCTTTTGTGTCACCTGAGGATAATATAACCAATTGGCACTCTAGGCCAAGTGTTCAACTTCCTTATGCTCAAATGGATTGTTTTTGCTGACTTGTATCCTTATGGAGATGATATGATGAGGATCATAATTGATAGCTGCAGCTATTTGAAACCTCATTTCCTTCAGCAAACTCTCCACCACAGGTAAAACATCTTTTCTCTTAAGAATAAAAGCACCAACTACCTAATAAAACTTGATTTCTAAGGCCTTCCTGAAGTTTATGAAGTGCTCATTCTCAACAATGATATTTTTCTTGATCACTTCTAATGCAAAGATCATGGGGGTAAGAAAAACAGGCAAGACATAGGGATCTGTTGAGGCTTGGAAATTCGTAGGCGGCAACAGCAAGGGATTCTCCCCAGTCAATGTTCCCAATTAGCCCGTGACTGTTTGGTGTAGGGAATCCATCCGGTTTGCGGTCCGGCTACCGTAGGTGAAGTAACAAAAATAAAGGTTTTACCGGTTGCGGCCCGATCCACCGTGTATATTTTTGTATTTTTTGACTTAAAATATGATATGCAAGTGCCTACCTAACATGCGAAGTAATAAAGAATGCAAGGAGTATTCACAATGTGATGCGTAGGTTCTTACCTCTCGTCTTAAACTCCCAAGCATCTAAATCACATATATTGCAAGAAAATAAATACTAACTAGGCTATCTCTAGAGAGCTAGATATTAATTCATGAGTAATGCAATACTGTCCACGTGTTATGGCAAATCACAGATAGCTGTTCTTATAACCAAAACATATAAACATGAATAAAAGTACACATGATAAGATAGCTCAACAACAGTTAAAAAATCCCATTACTCATAGTGGAAAACATCACAAAATATACTAGAGAACGTTCAGGCAAGAACATAGGTTTAGAAAGTTAGAACACTTTCACAGTTAATGAAACACAGTCGAAAACGAAATAGTTCCCATTCAACATCGCTCATTTAGTCACATTGAAACATTCCACATAGCACCTTCTCCAACAGGCAAAATTTGCAATTTCTGGTTGTAAAACGAAATAGTTCCTCTTACAAACAATAGTTCACAAGTTTTTCTAGGGGAAAAAGCCCCTGTAAGTTCTAATTTTCCTATATTTAAACCAAAACCACTCACCGCTTGGGCTGCCCCAACTGTGAGACCTTTGGGTTCCTTGAAGTCGTTTCAATATCCCCATTTTGTCTTTTCTAGGAGTACTCATGATTTACTTGATGCGTTACTTTTTAGATTACTCAACAAAGCGGGATCCGCTTCGTAACTGACAGATCCTTCCAGGCCTGAGATTTTATCGCCATTGATTCTACCTTGTCTTTCGTTTTCTCTCCTTTAGATCTTGTTGGTTTCGGTACTAATTCTTCCTAACACTGTCCAGCCATTTTCTGCTGCTTCGTCTCCCCGCTATTCCTTCTTGAACTCATCTGCAATTAAACGACATGTATCATTAATCAGGACTGCATTTTTTCAATAAAACCAAACTGCATCAACAAATAACTAGTCATCAAAAGCGGCCCTATGCTATCATGAAAACCTTAACAAGTGCCGGAACCACTGTCTCGTCCACAAGGGTTTAATACTGACGCAACGACAGGGAGAGAAAACCTATCGGCGGATTAAAACATTAAAACCTCGGCTGTGGTAGTCTTACTCACCTCCATGTCGGTGGATCACCAACAGGCAACGGGACCCGTCAGACTGTTAATTTTATCGATGTCGGCAAAGCTAGACTCAAAATCTAGGTGAAAAAATCCCAGTCAGCAAGCGGAAGGACATCAGTGTCAGACACTCAGTACGTTACACAGCTGCAAGGGCGAAGGAGGAAATACTACAGCCTCCGATCCAACACAAGGCGACGTAGACCCGACAAAGAATCGGCAGGTGAAGTGGTTATATGCCAGATATCTAGTTTGTTTGGGAGCTGCAATTGTGGAAGATCAACAGACTACAGCCTCCGATAATGTGAACAAGCCAAAAAAAAATGACGCGACAAAAAAAAGGGTTAAGATCATCATTTGACTTCCACAACGAAGGTTCCCTAAGAAAACATGGTGCCGATCCGTTGTCTAACAGACTTCCGAAACAGTGGTTAGCACGGGAAAAAGTTCCCAAGAGGAAATCGCAGCTCGAAGGGGTTACAGAAACAAACTCTAAACTTCGCGACCCACATCGATTTCAAACGAAAGCAATTTTTTGAAAACAGGAAGAGAGTTCACCTTAAAATAGTCCAAAATTAAAACATGACCAAAAGTTCATGGATCCAAACGATTCAAGGCAACGCTAAAATTAACAAAGGGGGTCCAAAATATGAAAATTTGGGGGAAAGCAGTTGCGACTGCAACAATTGGAAACTACCTGGTGAACCTAGATCTTTGGATGATTATTCCTTGACAGATAGACTGTTCAACAACAAACGAACCTATTGAATTCTTCCAACTATCTGGATTTCTCAAATGGCATGTATATGTACTTTTAATCATTGATTATAGTCCAATTTAGGAAAGTGGAAACCAGGATCTTCAAGTCAAGATAACTCTTTTGAGGCGAAATGATGAATTTCATTTGTTACCTCTGTCTTCAGGTAGCTGCCAGCTTGGACACTACAGGATTGTAGCATACGGTAAACAGAAATATTCATTTGTTCCTCATTCCCATGCCATTTTAGCACTTTTCATGCTTTTGGACTTTTGTCCTTTTCATATGAGTCCTCCTGCATGCCTTTCTTTTTGAATTTTGATTCAGGCTCCTCTATCTCAAGTGTCCTTTTGTGTGAGAGGTGTATTCCTGTTTTAGCTCATGGACAAAGAGGAACTTTTAGCGATTTTGTACTTATACGGTTCAGCATTTGTTTTGATATATGATGCTTTCATAGGAGTTTTCGACTCTTATCTTCCTTTTGGAATTCATTTCTTGGCATGGGATCATTTGTATATAATATACTGTTTACCTTGCCTCTTTTCCATGGGCCCTTTGCTGTCACTCCCTAGGAATTTTTAAATGTGACATGGATGGAGCCTCAAAATAGTATTCCAGACCCTTTGATTCTGGTTTATTTCACAGGGGATAAGCAGGACTTCAATGTGTACATAGCCATCCGGGAAAACTGCCAAAATGGAACAAATTCTTTTAGATAAACAATAGTACATAGTCTTATACCCAAGAACTTCAATTATTCCAAAATTCTGATGTTCTCCATGCAATCGCGGGTTTGCTTCCTTTATTGAAATCAGTAGAATTTAAACTAAAACAAAACTAACCCACACAACTCAAAAAGACGGCTAAGTCAGATTATTTATATACAAGATATAAGAATACAAATAGAACTTAGGAAAAATAAGGTTTGAGAACTAAGCCATTTACTAGTAAGTTCTCCTCCCACCCTTGTAAATCTTGCAATCTATAAGTTGAAGGGCCAAGCTTTGCCGCAATCCGGAAAGGACCTACCCACAACTGCTGGAATTTCATGTGTTTTCCTTTCTCATCATGGGGGTGGTCCCACTTGAGAACCAAATCTCCCACTTCAAAGTCTTTTGTTCCTGCCTTGTGTTTATCAAACCATCTTTTTATTACCTCCTGTTGTTGCTTAAAGCGCTCTCTGGCTTTAGATCAAGACTCTTTTTCCTTCAGGAGATTATATATCCTCATTTGCAAGACTTCATTATCCGATCCTCTAGATTCTTGAGCTATTATGGAAGAGGGTAGCATGATATTGGGGGGGAGAATGGCCTCTTTACCATACACAAGGGTATACGGAGACATTCCT
Source organism: Pseudotsuga menziesii (assembly GCA_001517045.1). Lineage (NCBI taxonomy): Eukaryota > Viridiplantae > Streptophyta > Pinopsida > Pinales > Pinaceae > Pseudotsuga > Pseudotsuga menziesii. Next base: position 195,745 of record LPNX010438501.1, read on the forward strand.
ATCAAAGACTTGGGGGTGACTCTATCAGCCCAGAGGGCGTTTGGTAAAGCTGAGTGCCAACTCCTCTGATTTTCTATCACCGTTTTTTTTTAAATCCTGATTAGGTTCTTGTTTGTAGACTCAGATAAGCCATTTCCTTGTGGATAATAATTAGCAGAGTAATGCAACTTAATCCCTTTCTCATGAGCAAAAGCAATTAATCTTATTGAGGAAAAGTAAGTAGCATTATCAAAAACTAAATAAACTGGAACTCCAAACCTAGTCATAATATGGTCTTGCAAGAAGTCTATGACCACAGTCTCATTTATTTTGCACAACGGGATGGCTTCGACCCAGCGAGTGAAGTAGTCAGTTGCTGTCAGAATATACTTGTGTTGCAGGGAAGAATTTGGCTTTATCTCCCCAATGATATCTAACCCCCATTCTTCAAAGGGCTCTGTTATTATCACAGGATTCAATGGCCCTGCTGCTTTAGATTGTCTTTTGCTACACCTTTGACAAATGTCGCACATCCTGACATGGGCGTGTGCATCTTTGAAAAGCGTGGGCCAATAGTATCCGGCTCTGAGAATTTTATGAGCTGGAGTATCTCCTGAAAAATGTCCCCCAGCAGGCCCGTCATGCAAATTTGTCATTACCTTCTTCCTATCTAAGAAGAACTCCGTCGTAATTTTTTCTGAATAATATTCCTTCAATAATTTGATAGGAGGCTGATTTAAGACGTAGCGCTCTTCTTTGCTTAGAATTCTAATGTTCTGGAAACAATCCTGTCTAAAGGTAATGCACAAGATCTCGATACCAAGATTCAGGGGCTGTGAACAGAGGACATACATCCATTAAATGTAATTCAGCCTCATCTTCCCAGGCATGTTCTTCATTGTTTCCATTTTCAGTCATTAGTTTGCACAATCCTTTCCCTTTAACTATAGAAGTTGGCTTGAACTCAAGGTCATACTCCTGAAGAGTTGTTACCCAATTACCCTTTTTTCTCCTAACTCCTTCTGTACAAAAAGAGACTTCACAGCTGGGTATGGGACGATTACCTTGGTTCGGTTTTTTAATATGTAGGGCCTGAATTGTTTCACTACTTTAAACACTGCGTAAGCTTGTTTATCAATAGCCGGGTAATTTAATTCGGCCCCTTGTATACCAGTTCTCATGAAAGATATGGGGAATTCATCTCCCCCACCTTCCTTCTGAGTAAGCACAGCTGCCAACGAATCATCAGATGCAAAAGTGTACAGAATAAAATCTTTATCGAAATCTGGGCTTTTGAGGGAGGGTGCGTGTGCAACAGCGGTTTTAATCTTCCTGAATGCATTCTTCTCAACCTCAGTCCACTTGAATTGTACACTTTGCTTCACCATTTGCTGCAGAGGTTTGACAATTTGAGTGAAATCTGGCACAAACCTTCGCATGAAGTTTATTGTCCCCATAAATGATTGCATGCCCTTTTTATTATGGGGCAAGGGGATCTGTTCAATGGCTTTGATCCTTTATAGGTCTATGGAGATTCCCTTCTTTGAAACTACGTGACCCAGCAACTTACCCTCCATAGCAACAAACACGCACTTCTTGGGGTTGAGTGAGATACCATATTTTCGGCAGCGTTCAAAAATCTGCTTTAGATGAAACACATGTTCTTCTCTCCTCTTTGAGAATATCGTAATGTCATAGAGGTACACTACAACACTATGGCCAATCAAACTGCGGAAAGCTATGTCCATAGCCCTCTGGAACGTAGCTCCAGTGTTTATAAGCCCAAAGGGCATTCTTCAGTAAATGAAAGTTCCCCACCTGGTCCTGAATGTTGTTTTCAATCTGTCTTCTTTAGCTACCAATACCTAAATGTAGCCTGAGAATCCATCTAATAAAGAAAATAGTTCAGACCCTAAGACCATTTGTAGTAGTTTCTCCATGGGTGGAACAGGATAATTGTCTTTATCCGAAGCGCGATTCAAGTTTCTGAAATCTACACATAGCTTGATTTCTCCATATTTCTTCCTAACTAGTACCAGATTCAAGACCCATTCTGAGTGTCTAACCTTAAAAATGATTCTAGCATCCAATAATTTCTTAACTTCACTCTGGATCAGAGGTTCCAATTTTGGGTGCCTTTTCCTTGAAGGTTGCTGATAAGGTTTGACTCCAGATTTGATGGGGACGACATGTTGGATGATACTGGTGTCATATGTCTTCGGATCTTCATATTTCTAGGCGAAAACATCTTTATATTGATTAAAAAGATTGATGAACTTATTTCTTTCTGCTGGTGAACAACATTTTCCAAGATTCACATATTTAGGCTTTGTCTCAGTCCCTAAATTTATCAATTCGAACTGTAGAGATGAGCTGTGAGTCTTCACATTTGTTGGTCTTCTAAAATTTTCATTTAAATCAAATATCCATTCTAAGGTTCTGACTCCTTTAGGGATGAAATTATCAAATTTCAGCTCGGCCTAATGTTCTTCATCATCGATAATCACCCCTTTAAATACCTCATCATTTGTTAAGCATTCTATAATCTGCTGATCGTCGTCGAACACTCGTAGGTTGGTAATCATATCTAGAACTAAGGGCCTGAAAAGCAATTCAATGGAGCACCGATTATTAGTAGGCACAAGCCTAGCAGCTGATGTGGCCAATAAGTCAGCTACTGCATTCTTAAGTCTTGGAATTGATATAATATTAAATGCATTAAAACATTTGAGTAAATCCCATACCTCATTTTGATAAGCTTTTAAGTGAGGAGAAATACAATGTATTTGATTCCGAATCTGTTTTACAATTATTTCAGAATCTCCAAAAACTTTCAGATTATTTGCCTTTAATTCGATTGCTTTCCTTAAACCTTGGACCAACGCTTCATATTCAGCTGTGTTATTTGTACATTCAAACTCTAACCTACATGAAAGAAAATGTTTGTTCTTCTCAGGCTCTATCAGGACACAGCCGGCCCCTGACCCTTCTAATGTTTTAGATCCGTAAAAAAAAAGTGTCCAGAAATTGCTAACTACTGTACATGAATCTACTTCTACTGCTAAGTTTACTATTTTACAGTCGATTTCATCAGCCTGTGAAAACTGAAGGAGATTAGGCTGAGCGTCTGATGTATCACTGGCTTCTTCTGCTTGGTAATTTCCCAGTTCTAACTCCATAAAGTAATTTCCCAACACAGAATCCACTGGTTCATTTTTTTCCTCAAACTGAGTAATGTTGTATTTCATATGGGGCTCCCTCAAAATTTTGATTTGATTCGGGCTCCCTTTATACGACAACCACATATGTGACCAATCCGAGGCAAAATATCCGTTTAGCTTTGCCATCCAGTCTCTGCTTAGAACAAGCCCATAAGCGTCTGGTATGTCAGCCACCACGATATCAATAACTTGACACACCTTATCATTCGAAGATAAGCGGACTAGAACATCCTCCATCTCACCAATTACCTTCACATTTGTTCTATCCAACTAAACAACCCTCTAGGTGGATGGTTTAGGCTTCCCATTTATCTTTTTACAGACTAACAACGGCATAACATTAACCGATGCCCCTGAGTCTACCAATCAATTATGTACATTGTGGTTAAAAATTTCAAAAGTGAGGAGAAACGGTGGATTCTTGCTTTTAGACTTAACTCCTACGCTTGCTTCTCCGATTTTCTCCTCCTTGGGTTGATTGTCGGTGGGCAGCCCCTCCTTTGATGCTTCAAGTGCTTTCCAAAGCTTTTCTTTCTGCTGCGGCACCTTACACATTTCAAATAACGAGATATTCACCCTTACCTTCTTTATATCCTCCACAATGTCGTATTCCATCTTATGTTCGGTGGGATTTGGTTTACCATTATCTAGTTTCCTTTCATTGGGCTTGGTGAACATGTTATTCTATCTAGGATCTTGGTTGGTGATGGTAAATTCCGGAACTTCATTAGCTGAGGGGTTATTCTGAAATTTCTTAACATTCCTTTGAAGCCTTTTTATCTTTGGGAGTATGAGACTATTTTCTTTAGCCGACCCTTGGCTTCTTGTTGTTACATTTGTTTCCATGATGTCCTCATATCCCAAATTCCTTTCTTCCTCAGCATCGAATAACGAAATGCAATCCCATAGAACCATGGTATCATCCTCGTGTTCTTTCGTTGGTGTATCACCGTCTTTCCTTTCTTCATCTTCATCTTCTGTTAATTTAGAATCCAACAGCTGATTCATAACCAACGTCATTGAGTTTATCCATTGAGGACAATTCTTTTCAGCGTGGGGTTGTTGGTGGAAAGTGCAAAAATTGTCCATTCCTACCTCTGTTAAATTTATAGATGTCGAATTATGCGGAGGAGGTTGGGATTGATCGTTATCCTCCCGTTTCTTGTAATAGGGCTTGTAGAACTTTTGAGCTTCCTTTTCCTTTTCCAAGTCTATGATTTTGTTAGAAAGCTTCTGCATTATTTTCACCATACTTTCAAAATTTGGTGATTGCTCCTCCTTAGGCTTAGTAAACAACAAATTTTTCCTTCCCACATTTTTTTCTCCTGATCGTTCGGGATAATCTTTGATACTTTCCCTTTCAGCCTCTACTTTCTTTGCCTCCTCATAGGTTTCCGCCAGAGTAGGCTTGGCCTTCATTTTGGAAAACATGGCCAACTCCGGTCCTAAAACCAAGATATAGTATTCAATCACGACTTTGTCCGAAGTTTTGTCAGCTTCAGAAAAATTCTTAAGATATGCTGCAAATCTTTGGGTAAAACTATGCACCTTCTCCTTTCTTTCTTTCTTTAAGGCGCATAGTCCTTTCATGAGAACTGCATGAGTTTTTTGGGTCGCATACTTACTTCTAAAAATCCTTTCAAATGTGTCCCAATCGGGGATAGAGTTTGCAGGCAAAACAAAGTGCCATGATGTTTCAGCTCCTTTAAGGGTGTGCAGGAAAAGTCTGCAAACTACATCCTCATACTCCCCGGCCCTTAACCCTTCTATTTCCAAATAGAAAATTTGCAAGTGGTTGTCTACTAGTATCTTCTCATTTGGGTTGAACTTGGGGAGCATCTTTTCAAAATATTGAGGTAAGTCATGCAATGGAGGTGTTAGGTTTAAAGGTGATCTGGCTTTCCAGGCAGGTGGTGGGTTCGATGGGTTGGGTGGTTGATTTGCGTTTACGCCTGCCATGAGTCTAGGTGGAGAGTGAGGGGGTGAGCGAATAGGAGTGTGAATAGGAGAACTATGAGGAGTATCCGGGCCTTCTTGATTCAAAGGTAGTACAACTTCCTGTAAGGTTGTTTCTACAAGTTCTTCCCAATCCCCAACCAGCACTGAGTCTTCCAATACAGGACGATCTTTCCTTTTATATTCTCTTCTGGGCAATTTAGGGATGATCGGCAATCCTCCACTCTTCTTCACATATGCCCTAGTGTGTCTTCTTAGATTATTAACAACTTTGTTGTTGACAGAATACAAATTTTCTCTACCCCCTTCTTCCGGAATTGGATTATGAAACACACTGCTTTCTGAACTGTTACCGGTGGAATAGTCTCGGGAAAACGGGTTTCCTCGGCCAGCCATGCACTGGTGGCCCTACTTCTAGCGCCATAAACTGTTGAGGCCTGGAAATTCGTAGGCAGCAACAACAAGGGATTCTCCCCAGTCAACGTTCCCAATTAGCCCATGACTGTTTGGTGTAGGGAATCCGTCCGGTTTGCGGTCCGGCTACAGTAGGTCAAGTAACAAAAATAAAGGTTTTACCGGTTGCGGCCCGATCCATCGTGTATATTTTTGTATTTTTTGACTTAAAATATGATATGCAAGTGCCTACCTAACATGCGAAGTAATAAAGAATGCAAGGAGTATTCACAATGTGATGCACAGGTTCTTACCTCTCGTCTTAAACTCCCAAGCATCTAAATCACATATATTGCAAGTAAATAAATACTAACTAGGCTATCTCTAGAGAGCTAGATATTAATTCATGAGTAATGCAATACTGTCCACGTGTTATGGAAAATCATAGATAGCTGTTCTTATAACCAGAACATATAAACATGAATAAAAGTACACATGATAAGATAGCTCAACAATAGTTAAAAAATCCCATTACTCATAGTGGAAAACACCACAGAATATACTAGAGAACGTTCAGGCAAGAACATAGGTTTAGAAAGTTAGAACGCTCTCACAGTTAATGAAACACAGTTGAAAATGAAATAGTTCCCATTCAACATCGCTCATTTAGTCACATTGAAACATTCCACATAGCAGCTTCTCCAACAGGCAAAATTTGCAATTTCTGGTTGTAAAACGAAATATTCCTCTTACAAACAATATTTCACAAGTTTTTCCAGGGGAAAAAGCCCCTGTAAGTTCTAACTTTCCTATATTTAAACCAAAACCGCTCACCGCTTGGGCTTCCCCAACCGTGAGACCTTTGGGTTGCTCGAAGTCGTTTCAATATCCCCATTTTGTCTTTTTTGGGAGTACTCATGATTTACTTCATGCATTACTTTTTAGATTAATCAACAAAGTGGGATCCGCTTAGTAACTGACAGATCCTTCCAGGCCTGAGCTTTTATCACCATTTATTCTGCCTTTTCTTTTGTTTGCTCTCCTTGAGATCTCATTGGTTTCGGTACTAATTCTGCCTAACACTATCCAGCCGTTTTCTGCTGCTTCATCTCCCCGCTATGCCTTCTTGAGTTCATATGGAATTAAATGACATGTATCATTAATCAAGACTACTTTTTTTCAATAAAACCAAACTACATCAACAAATAACTAGTCATCAAAAGCGGCCCTATGCTGTCATGAAAACCTTAACAAGCGCCGGAACCACTGTCTCGTCCACAAGGGTTTAATACTGACGCAATGAAGGGGAGAGAAAAGCTATCGGCATCTTAAAACACTAAAACCTCGGCTGTGGTAGTCTTACTCATCTCCGCGTCAAGGGATCACCAACAGGCAATGGGACCCGTGAGACCATTAAGTTTATCGGAGTCGACAAAGCTAGACTCAAAATCTAGGTGAAAAAATCCCAGTCGGCAAGCGGAAGGACATCAGTGTCGGACACTCAGTGCATTACACAGGGGCGGAGGAGGAAAGACTACAGCCTCCGATCCAACACAAGGTGACAAAGACCTGACAAAGCATCGACAAGCGGAGCAGTTATATGCTGGATATCAAGTTTGTTTGGGAGCCGCAATTGCGGAAGATCAACAGACTACAGCCTTTGATAATGTGAACAAGCCAAAATAAATGACGTGACAAAAAAAAGGGTTAAGATCATCGTTCGAATTCTGTAACGGAGGTTCCCTAAGAAAACATGGTGCCGATCCGTTGTCTAACAGACTTCCGAAACAGTGGTTAGCACGGGAAAAAGTTCCCAAGAGGAAATCGCAGCTCGAAGGGGTTACAAAAACAAACTCTAAACTTCGCGACCCACAACGATTTCAAACAAAAGCAATTTTTTGAAAACAAGAAGATATTTTACCTTAAAATAGTCCAAAATTAAAACATGACCAAAAGTTCATGGATCCAAACGATTCAAGGCAACGCTAAAATTAACAAAGGGGGTCCAAAATTTGAAAATTTGGGGGAAAGCAGTTGCAGCTGCAACAGGATCATGGAAAAATTCTTATACCCTTATCACATTACCTTCTTCTAACATGAACCAATCCTCAATTTTCTTCTCTGGTGAAAACTGTAACAATTATTTCATGACAGGTAGCACTCTTGGGAACTTATTTTGGAAAAAGACTGCATACTTCAGACATAAGGAAGTCATGTATTTACAAAATCTTATGTTAATTTCATCAGTAAGAACCATTTCTGGAAGCTGCAGGTTCTCTTCATTAAATAATAAGAACATCTTCACTAAATATGACTGGAATCTAAAGAATGTTGTGTTGTGGAAATTCACTAACTGTGAGTGGATGCTATCAGCTAGGAACTCATCATATTTAAGGAAAATAGACTGAAATGACTGGGATGAATTAGAAGGCTAGTTCTAACTTTAAAAATTAGGATTATTAGTAATTCAGTGGCATATCTGTCAGTGTCTAGAGATAGAAACTAACTTATGATAGAAATAAATAACTAGGTTTCATCATTGAACATACTAGTATCCATAGGGAAATATTGGCTTTGTAAAGACACATCATGTTTGAAACAGGTGATGAAAAAGGATTGCTTTTTTCTCAATATTTTCTTCTCTGAACGATTGGACCAGACTTTATGCATTAAAATCTTCACAAACTTGGGTAAATGAAGTAGGAACAACAAAGGTATCTCAGACGACCAATGAACGAACATGACATAATATTTTGGACTTGGCTGCATCCATAATTACCCGCTTAGAAGAAGAGTAATTAGAAGTGCACCAATCAATAAACTGGGGAAACTCTAAGGTTTTTTTTTGTGTGCAGAAAAAACTTGAAATATGAGCTAAAGACACCATGGACATCTGTACCTTTTTCCTTAAGTAATTTTAATTTATATTTTAGTTGATCTACTGAACCAGACGATAGTAATGTATTAAAAAAATCACAATCTTTATCTTCAAAAACCTCTTCAATATTTTGATACTCCAAGGCCTGAGCTTATACTCCATCTGCATTGTCCGTTTTAATTACTCTTTGGTGGGAGAAAAATGGACTACCTGGTTAATTGACAAGTGGAAGAGAATTTTTCTAAGTTGGAATCTTCTGCGCTAGTACTGAGATCTTGATTTTCAATGCACAAACAAACAAATGGTCCCTATCTACCACCATTTCACATGATTATGGTCCCTTGCAACTGAATCTAGGAAAGAGCCTCCGCCTCCAGAGATCCATTTGCATATTTATATGTCTTATTTTATACTACGTGTGCTGAAAAGGTGTCCTTAAGTTCTTCGTGCATAATCCTAATTCCAAAGTTTCCTAGAACTATTATTTTGTGCGGGATCTAGGCCAAACACCATGTGCAATGTCACCTTTATATTTCTCCATATGTGTCCTCCAAATAGGAATACATGGTTGGCTTCTTTGGGAGCTTGTGATTTAAGTATCCTGAGTGTGATCAAGTCTAAGATGGTTAATGTCCAACCACACTTTCCTTAGCATGTTGCTTTTCAATTCCATGTGGAGTGTCTGAAAAACACCATCAAATGTATAGTTATTAATGAAGGTTCTTCAACATCAATGATGTATTTACCTTTTTACAAGGGCCTTAACTCTCACTTGTTTTTTCAATACATTACTATCATTACGATATTTTATGGACATTCGTTTAGACCATATGGCATTATTCCTTATTTTTAGGTCCAGTTGGGAGGGAAGTCTTTGTCGGTCGAGGTCGAGGTGGTTAATGTTCCCCTTGAATATAATATTCTATTGGGTTGGAATTGGTTTTATGCCATGAAGATGATCATTTTGGTTGTGTTTTGTGTCATATGATTCCCCCATGAAGGAAAAATTATGATGATAAATCAATTATCATTTACGATCTGCATCGTTAAGATATACGGTCCTGGTTATTGATAATTATCATCTAGCAACAAATAATGTTGATTTCAGGATGTATCCTTCACTTATCATAACCTTTAACTATTTGGCACCTATCTTAGCATTTGATTCCATTTTCGGTGGTGCTTTACCATCATTCAAGTCCCATTTTGTACTTTGTATTTGAATGGTCCTTGGAGTACTCTTCCTTTTCTGGTTGAATCGTGTTAAGGATGTTCACCTATCATATAGTATATGCTATTGTTTGCAACCCATATTACTTACCAAAGTGTACTTGATATTAAGGTATACTTTGATCCCTCCTATTCGTGAACAGAAGAGGAAGATATCCTTGTACCGCCTACTTGGGAGGTCAATTCATCGTGCTCACATGATTTCCTTGACAACACTTTACCTTCAAAAAATATATATTATCAAAGCCATGTATGGTCCGAAACATCCCTGAGAGGATATGCATCATTGATCTTATTCCTCCTGGAGCTCGAATGGATTGATTACGATGAATTATGGTTGGTCACCCCATGGTCCTGTTGGATGAGCATGGTATATATGTCGAAGGGAACATGGAAAACATATCTCCTAAAGTTCTGATCAACATTTCTCAGACCCCTCGTAAAGTGGAAAACATTTATATCAGTGTAGATTGTTCTCCTCAAGAAATTCATACATACACCGAGTTATTTAAGGAATTATATGACGTATTTGCTTGGTCTTATGAAGAAATGCCAGGGAAAAACCCTCATATTGTCCAGCATGGGATCAATACTTATCCTAATTCTAAGCTTGTTCAACAACGCTTAAGGGTTATGAATCCCCGTAAGGCACCCACCATCAAGGATCAGGTAGAGAAGCTACTCAAAGATGGATTCATTTACCCGGTTACCTTAACTGAATGGGTATACAATCCCATTATGATAGATTACAAGAACAGAACCATTCATGTGTGCACTAACTTTAGATATATCAATAGATCATATCCTATGGATAACTTCCCCACTCTATTTATTGATCATATTTTGTATGTGTGTGGGAAGTGATATTTTCTCGTTTATGGACATATTTTGTACATATAAATAGATACAGATTAATCTTGATCCTCAAAATAATATTGCATTTACATGTCCTTGGGGTACTTTTGCATAACGAAAGATGGTCTTTAGTATTAAAAATTCCAGAGCAACTTTTCAGCAGACAATAACCTTTTCCTTTCACAACCTTGAATGAATTATCAAAGTATATCTAGATGACCTCACTCCTCATTCTCATCAGAGAGAGGATCACCCAACACATCTTTAACTAGTATTCGAGAGATGTCGTCATTATCAAATTCATTTAAACCATCAAAATTGCATTTTTTGTGTTAGGATTGGTTTCTTGTTTGGATTCATTGTTTCGAAAGAGGAAATTATGGTCGTTACATTAAAGATTGACGTGATACTTTGGTTTCCTCACCCACACACAATTCAACAACTTCAGAGTCTCCAAGGAATGGCTAATTCCATACGTCAATGAGTTTTGAACTATTCCAACCTCAAAAATGGTTTCACGTGCTTATTAAAGAAGGATACTCAGTTATTATGGGATGAGCGAGTCCAGGAGTCCTTCGATTCTCTTAAGAGAGCCTTGGCATCATCCTATCTGCTTCACCCTCAAGACTATGGTAGAGATTGTGCCTCAAGAGACAGTTTGCATGATGGTTTATCAAGAGGTTGATGAGCTCCATGAGGACATCATCTATTATCTTAGTTGGAATATTATTGATGCTGAACTTTGATATACTCATGTGGAGAAGTTATCCTTAGTGACTATTCATGTAATCGAACAATTAAACCATTACATTTTACTTCACCAGACTATGGTTGTAGCACATATCAATCCATTTCAGTTCGTCTTGAAAATACAAATGATAGGGATAAATATAATAAATAGATTTTTATTTTACAAGAATTTTACCTTGAATTTGTCTCTCCAAAATCCAAGAAGCATTTGGTCTTCGCAGAGTTGATGTCAAATCTCCATAGACTTGATGAGGACATGGTTTATAAGGACTCATTTATGGATGAGCACATTTCTCATCTCATCTACGGACCCTTAGTATGATGATATTATCGTCTATCTTAGGACTCTAAAGTTCCCTCCACATATTTCAAGACATGAACTACGATGTGTACGTCACCATGCTAAAAACTACCTCATTATCGATGACACTTTGTATCACCATGGGGTGGATTCTATCGTGTGTCATTGTTTGAATCATGAAGAGGTTGAGGTTGTTCTTAATGACTACCATAGTGGGGCATGTGGCAGTCACTTATCCGAGCTTGCTACAACTCAGAAGATTTATATAGCAGGTTACTATTAGTTGTCAATCTTTAAAGATTGAATTAATATGGTCAAGGGATGTCACCCTTTCTAAGTTTTTTCTTGGAATATGTGCTCACATCCCACCCCGTTCCATCCCATCATCACCCTCACTCCCTTCACCAAGTGGGGGTTGGATTTCATAGATTGCAATACAGCTTTGGCTGGGGTGCATCACCATATTTTTGTGGCCATGCTATACTTTAGTAAGTGGGAAGAGGCCATGCTAACAGTCAAATCCAATCGTGAGATGACCACCCATTCCATGTTCAACCAGATTATCATTTGGTTTAGAATCTTGAAGGAGATTGTCACTGATCATGACAGTCACTTCCAAAACAAGATCATGACAGATTTAGAATTAAAGATAGGGCTTAAGCAAGGTCATTATTGATCTTATTATCTCCAGGTGAATGACCAATTTAAGGAGGGTAAAAAGTCTCTTAAGGGCATTTTACATTAAACTATCACAAAATGCAAGTCTAATAGGAATATTATGTTACACCCTTCTTTGTAGGCTTACCATATTATAATTAATAATTCTACAGGTTTTTCACCATTCCCATTAGTTCATGGGGTGGATTTGGTTCTTCCTCTTAAATGCAATACCCCTTCATTGAATCTAGTCATAGACTTATTTCCTCACACCTTAGAGTTAGAAGAAAACTTAGTCGACCTCGAGCAACTTGATGAGCAACATCAAGATGTTTTCATGGATACAAAAGTCAATAAATGTTGTGTCAAGGATTAATACAATAAGTCTATCCATCCCCATTAGTATAATTAGGTCAACTTGTTCCTCTTGTATGATCAAGCCAATGAACCATTGGGGGAAGAAACATTTAAGTCGATGTGGCATGGTCCTTACATTATGAGGTGTGTCTTAGAGAAAGGAACTTATGATTTGGGAGATTAGGGAGGGAATGTCCTGAAGGAGCCCATAAATGGGCTGTACCTCAAGAAGTACTATTCTTGAATATCAAGCTAGGGCTGGTACCTTGTATATTAGTGTACAATTTTGCATAATTTTTTGTTTTTCTATTGGTGTCGTCGGTTTGATGATATGCTTCCTATTGGTTGACATATGTCAATGGAATAGTCTACGTACTTACGATTTATGGATGGTTCCAACTCCCATACACAGAACTTAGCTTCTACTTCTTGGGTCATTTATTCACCCGAAGGTCAATTGTTGTCTTCAAGAGGTGTGTGCCTTTAGCCATCATCGAACAATGTGGTTGTGTATAGCACCATTATCGATATTTTACGTGATGTCATTTATAATGGTATTCGGTCCTTAGAAATTCTTCTGGGTACACAGTTGGTTGTTTCACAGTTGAATGGTCGATACCGTGTTAGAGATCCCATGTTATTGAGAATATTCTTAATGGTAAGATCGTTAGAGCAACATTTTGATTTCATTACATATGTTTATATACCTAGATGCTATAATCAAGTTGATGATTCATATGAAAATTACATTTTAGATTGGAATTTGTCACATAACTAAGAAATAAGCATTCACATACACATTAATACATTCATAAAAATATACATTTACCAAACTAGTAGCCATAAGTTTTGTTGACATAGTTCTGTCGACAAGGGTTCACTTTGCACTGCTGCAAATAAATCTTGACACAGACTCCCTAAACATCAGAAAAAGTTTTACTCTTTCCATATGTACCCGCAAAGCAGGTGCAGTCTCACCCGAGACTTCTAAGAGAGGGTTGCATGAACCACGTTTCTGCAGTGGGAATAAGATATGTGTTATTCCATACTAATTTGTAACACAAACCATAGATCCATATTCATATTAAGATATCATGCTACCATGCTATTAACCTTATTCACATTAACATGTATTTAACATATAATAAACTATTGGGGTATATCATTCATACTGAAATTAAAGATAATGACATAGACATAGCACAATAATATTTATTAACTTATCTCATGCACTGCATAACAAAAGAGATTCGAACTAGATGAAACCGAAAAGAGGCTACCAAAAGACGAGATCAACTCCGTGCCGAAGCATCATAACATAATCCACATATGCGAAACAATACAATGTCGAATGCTAAAAGATACTTCTAAATTTCTTCCATGATAAGTTTCCTAAAGGATTACACTTCTATTTCTATTTATAGGCTCACTTGGTTGTTACAAAATGGTCCAATTGACCCATTACTAACTAAATTTGACAAAAAATACTTCTCTGTCATATTCTTTACCCTTCGTAGTTGGTCCTTTGTTCTTGTCGATGACATTTCTATCACTGGTGGCACCTCCCTTTGTGAACTCTAGACTTGTGCCAACAAGTTTTTTATTTCCAAATAAAAGTTCCAAAAAATATGGTGTCATCGTACAAAACTATGCTTCTAGCCCTCAAAATATACATAGACAATACAAAATAGATTCATGGCATGTACATCTATGGTCTTGGATGAGTATCATGATAACAGACTATAGTGTTGTCTAGATTCCTTAATAACCTAACCCACGAATGAGGTACCCCAACCACATGTCTCTACATATCCTCGGGCAGATCCTTGATATAGACCATATGAATCCTATGGGTCAGACGAGATAAGTTTTCCTAACATTCTATAGCATCCACTCGACATCACCACCAACCATGTCCTCTCCTCGACCCCTATGTCGGTGTCATGGATAACCATTTGATCGTTGCGTACCTATGTCTCCAAAAATGAGCATAATGTTAGCTACATGACACCACCCAAAAAACATGTTTTTGATATCCTTATGACAAAATCACAAAATGTAAAATATTGTAAAAAAATTGATCTTTCCTATCTAGCGATAGTGGCATGCCCCTGCCTCTACGGAATTTTATCTCCTCATAGGGGTAGTCATCTATGATAATCACCTGTCAGTGCCATTGGTGGAAGAACTCATCCGTGAATGGAGAAAGCACGCTGCCACCTCCTAACCATCACATCACAATCTGGATAGATCTTGTAGACTATGAGGAGGGACCTCAACTCTTGGGATAAGGATTTGTACCCTCTCAAAAAAGAGACTACACTGTATGATGAAAAATCCAAAGTTCTTGGATCGACCAATTTTACACTCTATTAGTTGATGTTTCATGTTTCCCATCAAGGAGGCACTCCAGTCATAAATGTTGGGCCTCACACACTCCACCACCTAAAACATGGGAGGAAATGACACCTAATGGATCACATGGATAGGGACTTGAATTCCCACTTTCTCAGTGTTGGGAAGGAAATATTCAACAATGTACTCATCTATAGGCATCCTCCCACTGGCTCCATGAGCTTTGATATTGACTACCTTGCCTCGTTGGGAAGGAAATATTCAACAATGTACTCATCTATAGGCATCCTCCCACTGGCTCCATGAGCTTTGATATTGACTACCTTGCCTCATTGAGATAATCCAGTGATACAGTATATATCATCCACATTGATTTTGAGTGGGTGTTCATTTAGGTTGAAGGCCTCTGTGTCTAGATCCCAATAGTTGATGAGCATGTATAGTAATCTTGGCCTTTTCGTCATACTCCCAAGATTCCAAAATTTATAAAGATCACATATTTGTAATGCTTGTTGGGCATGTAGATTTCCATGCACCACCCTATCAACATCATCATGTACCCTTTCCCTCCACTTGATGACCATTGTTTAAAGGAAAGAGATAGTTGTGAGTTAAAACCCTTTAAAAAACCTCATTCATTATGCTCCACGTGGGTCATAGATTCAACAATTGTGTGGCTACGTGGGAAGGATTATCTTTCCTACATGGACCTATCCCTACACTTTGTTTGATGATATGTGACCCACGTGGGCTGAACTTCCAAATTCACGTGAAGAAAAACAAAAAAATTGACCATTAAATTTTAAAAATAAACCAATGAAATGATAGAGCATGATGAGAGGATTTACTTAGTCTACATGGTTTGCAATTTCATTGGTTGTAGCTCCCGAAATCGGTGTTTGAATTTTGAGGGTGAGAAGGGCTCCTAAAGCACTATCTGTGGTAAAAACTCAAACGGTATGGTAAAATGTCAAATTTTTACTATTTATAATGTTTTTTACCCACATTTCCATAGTTTTCACCCTACCTTTAACATTTCACAAACTTTATGGACTAATATTGTGGTGTAAGGTTCCTTTTTGACCCAATTTCACAGAGCCTTAGTGTATTTTTACCATTTTCAAGCCTATTTGTGCCTTTTGCAGGTATAAATATTAGCTAGCATTTATAATAGGGTTCCATTCCAGTTGTATTGTTGCATTATCCTATTACCATGTCTCATAAGACTTAGGTATGAAACTTCTTTTTAATGACATGGAACCTTCCAACTACTTCCAGAAGTGTTGTTATTTGAGCGGTAGGGATTTCTCGACCATGGGTACCATTGTTGGAACCCACTTTGTTATCTGGTTCCCATGTTGAAGTTCCTCCTTAGGTCTAGGAGTCCTTATAGTCCCACCATGTATTTAAGTGGAAATATCATCTTCCTTTTTATCTCTTATGTTGAATATATCCCATAGGGATTCCCTTGTTATATCAAATTGTAAATGCATTGCATCCGTCTAATTTCCTTATTGATCCTATTGTCAGCTCCTTGGGTCAATGTTATAAGCCAAATTTCTCAAGCATGTCTCGATCATACGAAAGAAGATCCTATTATTTATCCTTTGTAGCTTGATTACCTGTCACCCTAGAGGAAACATCCCCCTAAGTGTCCCTATCCTGCATGTGTTTCCTTGCATTGAGCATAGGTTTGTTCCACTGCTTGGAACTAGTTTGACTACTTACAAATCTCGTTTCCTCTCCATTGTGCTATAAGAACATTTTATTCTTTTTCAATATTTATAAAATGAAAAAGAACAAAAAAATTTAAAAACATAAAAAAGATTAGACGGGAAACGATATCATCTTATCTTGGTATTTTTCATGTCACCTTCGCATGAGAGCAGAGTTTATGAGTCCATACATTATGTGTTGTGTTTTTATTATGGCATAGGAAGTTGCGCTTATTATTGAGAATCTTCTCCACTTATTGGTTAAGCTTACAATCCCTATGGAGCCTCTGTTGATGCCTCATATGTCATAGAGCTGTCCCAGTATGCACATTTGAATTTATGCTTCCTAAGTGTATCCATATGCCTCAAGCTCTTGTTCGAAGGAAGTCATTATCCTGAGTCAACCATTCCTAAGATACCTTGAATAATCATGTTGGCCATCCTAGTATCTTATAGAGTTGTTGTCCTACCCAGCACCCTGGGCCTACTTTCATCATTGCTAGATGACCTTGAACTCAACATACGACATCTCATCATCGGTCATTGACTAAGTTGTTTACCTTGTGTTCGACAACAAGAAATCTATTCAATCATTGATATTTGTGATATTTCTTGGATTCGATTAGACCCTATTGTTGTTTTCCTTGCCTCTCTCAGTAGTTTTCATCATCAAATATTAGTCAAAGGGTCTCTTTCGCATGCTACTTACATCCGGTATGTGCAAGAGATGCACATGGTTACTGGTTTGTGCACATCATGTTCGATCGAGTTCTTCCAAATCATTCATCCTTATTTTCTACCTCATTTTGTTTGATTGGGGATGCTCTAGTTTCCTCCTTCCAACATATTCCATTATATCAACTTCATATCATTTATTATGGAATTGGGATCTAGATTCAATTGAGTGTCTTGAGACTTGCAGTCATCAATGGCAGGTTCTCTTTCCATCGACAATTTGGAAATACATTGATGTCCCCTAATAAATGGATTCTTTAAGTGTTTGACCTTAACACATCTATCTACACTTGTTGAATGTACTCGGTACATTGACACACATTTTCATCAATGGTGGGTTGTCTAGCATATGTTAATGGTATATCTCAACAAACAGTACTCAAACTATGTTTTATCATATTCGACCTCATCACCATAAATGGATTGCTTGAATAGATGGAAACAAAATCCTTTCAGTCCTCCTTTTGACAACTCATTTATGTCAAATTACCTTTCCTCTCTTTTTAAATGCACATGTCCAAAGATTTCATTGTATTTTAGATCCAAGCACTTGCTCAACATCCCTAATACCTAGATTTGTATGTAGGTTCTAGAAGGTGTTAGTGTACTTTGACATAAACTAGTCTTTATCTTAGTGTAAGGTCACCCATCTCATGTACTCTTATTCATAGTTTCGAATGAGTAAATACTTGTCCTTGAGGGAATCCACAAATTCCTTTGAGTGGGTTTTGTCATATATAGTTCATAATATCTAACAAGTTATACACATTAAGTGTTCTGCCAAGCATTAAACATAATACACACAATAGTAAATTTGTGGATGAATTTTTATACACATTAAGATAGCATAATAGAACATAGCACACACAAAAGCGCTCTAAACTTGAGCCATTGATGACACACCTTCCAACCTTTGATCTTCACTCTGAAAAAAATAGGAGGTTAACTACGTAATCTAAACTTAACCACTCAAAATGATGAAACTAAAAAAAAAAGGGTTTCTAAGAGAAGAGAGATCAAAAAATCTAGAGAACACAAGACTCCTCTAATAAAAGGATAATAACATCATGAATTCCCCTATTTCTCCCATGAAGCCGTCTTTTATGCTTTATGACATGGTTGAGATATTCACAGGGCATTTCCAAGGATTTACGGAAGTGAAACTACCAAAGAAACCATTCAAAACCATGAAATTTGAGAATTTATATTTTTTACACAAATTTTAAGGATGGCACACATTTCTTGAAGGAAAGGAGTGTGTGCACATTCCTTGCTTAAGGGAAAAGGTGTGTGGACTCCTCAAAATGGGGTTTTTGAAGTGTTTTCATCTAGAAAAAGTTGAAAGTGGATTTTCATGTAGGTCTTTTAGTCATAGAAAAGACTGATATGTCAAATCATGCTATAACACATAGAGGCTTATTAAATGCCACAAAGCATCTATCCATCCAATTGTCTTTCCATGGCTCCAATGTGCACCAGTCCATGCAAAGACACCTCTTCCTCAGCTAAAGGGGTTAGTTGATTCTAGAGTCAATGAACAATTGAACAATCATCTCTTTGGTTATATGCAAGTTTTTTACCTCTTCCTTATTAACATCGATGGAGTAGTACTTTCTTATCCTAGACCTACATTCAAATATATCAAATATTTGGCCATAAGCACAGAAAATGGAAGCAATAATATTGGCATGTTAATTGGCCAATGAAATACAAAGTGACTCTCTAGTTTTCCAAAACCCACTAATTAAGTTTTCAAATTCACCTCAGCATTAATTAATTTATGTATATAAGTCTAGGGGTTTAAAATTTAGGTTTGGATAAGGGTTTTGCTCCATAAGTGGTGGAGCAATAATAAAATAATTTTAAAAATAAGAACACATGCACCTCTTTATACAACTACCCATGAAGAATTCTCCCATTGTGTAAAACTCATATATCTTAAGAAAAGTATACCACCTTAGGTTCGTTAATACATATTAAGGAAACAAACATATGCGTTTGACTCATATATCTTTTAAAAGTATATCACCTTATGTAATGTATTAAGTAAACAAACCCATATGTTTGAAAATATCACCTATAGAATCCAAGGCACTAGATTTTGGCCATAAAATATACTTTATGAGAAGACACCCTTATGTGCCACCAAAACTCAATACCATATCTAACTCCTAAGCTAATCTTCCATTAAAAAAGTTGTCTCATGGTTTAGGACCAACACATAGACGAGTATAACCCGAGGATGAATTTTAATCTAATACTGATTTACTGGTTTTCATCAACCCAAGTGGCTAAGCATTAACAATTTGACATGAACAAAAAAACAAATCCTTAATCATGGAAATAAACAAACTGCCATACAGAATAGATAAACGAAGTATACACTAAAGCGTATACAATTCAAAACAGTGAGAAAACACTTATTCCGGAAATCTAACTACACCCTAATTAGATTCGAGAGGATCAAACATTTTCGGGCAAATCCTCTCTTTATCTATCTGCGGCATACAATACCATGGCCAATTCCGAACTTGTTGGTACAGTCAAGGCCAATAGTAGATTCGACAAGCAAGCTTTCAAGGCGGGAAGAAGTGGCCTCCGCCTTGAAACCGCAGAACTTGCAGTCAGCCGAAAGAAGCGACGAGGTCCGGTACTTGTCTTCGCCTCCCATGATAGGCATTGGAACACCAACCTTGACAGGATTCTTAAAATCCGGCCTATAAGTCTGCCCAAGAACGCCCTCAACAGCAGGAGAAAGATTCAAGAACTTGAACTCTATTGCCAGATGAGCAAAGCAGTCGTCCGACGGTATTTGGTATTTGTGAACACGGTTATCCTCCTCGGTAATGGGCACCACGCTAATCGCTAACTGCATCAGATCGGGTATTTCAACATTGATACTGTTACTTTCGCCGGTGCGTTCCACTGTAAGTTCATCCTTCGGCGCGTTCCAGACTTGGCGATGTCCTTGTGGGAGTGTGAAGGTTTGCTTGTCAAAAGTAAACAAGAATTGATCGACATTGTCGTCCCATTTGGCCACTTTGTTTGCACCGACTGTGAACGTATGTGTGCCGAACAAGATTCCAAGGGATTGAACCCAGGTGTAATCCCTGGTTCTCCCTTCAGGCCTCCTGCCAATAAAATGAGCATTGATTTGCAATTTATCATCTGACACCAGGCTGAAATCCTGGTTACTTTTTCCATGGAAGTAGAACATCACACCGTCACCTCCGACAAAGCGAGGATCGTAGCAGAGCGCTCCAACTCCTTCACAATTAGGTTTGCGAGCTGTAAAACAACGTACACAAAATTTAAAAACCAAATCAGGATTATAAACGTCAAACTATGTGATAAAATTGAACTTTTCACCTCAATTTTTTTGGATCCTTCATCCCGCATTTGCAGACTTGCATAGATCCAAGATGGATGTATGATAATCTTCAAACAAGTGCAGTAGGGATGCAAAGAAAATAACATAAGAAACATGCACTTACTTCTGCAGGTTGCTTCACACTTGGGGCCACAATCCACGAAACATCCCTTAGCGGTTTGATCTGCTGGGTTCCGTTCGGGACACTGATTAGGGCATTGAAGGGTTATCCCCTTGCATCTCGAGTTTTGGTAACATTTCTCTTTCTCTCCGGGTCTGGTCAGCCCAGCAACTCTAAATGGCGGCGGAGGGGCCGGTCCTGACGGACTAGGGGGACTTGGAGCAGCATAGGGATCCCTGGCATTGCACTGAACAAATAATGCAATAACTATTACAAGGAGCCCGACTGCCTTGGCCATCCTCATATCTATTACTCACATTCACAGAAAATGTCACAAAACTACAAGTAGTCGAGTGGCCCTGCAAATCCCCGCAATGTCATGTTGATTTATAGTCAAGTTCAATAGATATAATAGATTTTAATACTTGGTGTCGGTGAAGATGAGATGAGATTTTGGGTGACATAACGTGAAGAGCAAATTTCTTTGCGCTTTCAGTGAATGAGTTCTGATTTCAGTGCACAGCGTATGGGGGTTGCTTAAAGCTTAGATTTATATATACATGATGGCACTGAAAACTACGCTGGTGAGAAAGGTCCCCATGAAATCCGAGCTTAAGTCCTCAGCCGAGAGCTCGAGAATGTGAATGATCCTCGATTCTCTCTGGACGAGGTTTCTCGTACTCATTAAACTATGAATTATTTTGAGTGTTGTGAAAAGTAACGCATTTCTAGTATATGCTAGATGCAGTAGTGATGCCCATCAATGTTATGAGAAAGTTCATAATTTGCTATTCTGGTATTGTTGAAGATACAAAAATACTTTAGATTTTCGTTGTAATGAATGTAGCTTAATGAATACAAAAATACTTCACTACTTCCATTCGTTGTAATAAATGTAGCTTAATGAATAGCTTTTAGCCAAACTTTTAGGATTTTGTCCCGAAAATCAATTCGGAAAGGACGATGATCTGACACAGCTTCTCTTTTCGCTTTGTTTACAATTTTATTCTGTATTCTGTAAACCTAGAGAAATGCATAAACCATGTGCATAAGTTATTTTATCTACCTGTCTATAGATGCAATGTATATATGTTAATTTTTTTAATGTTCTCTCAGAGTGCTGAATAGGGCATTTCCTATGGGCCATATCCTGTGCATCTTAAAGAGGTTTGCATTTTATATGGGCCATATCTTTTGCATCGTAAAGAGGTTTGCCTTGAATTACTAATATACAATTTAAAAGATTTTTTTTCAACTTCTGATAACAATACCTAACTTAGTGTTATCATGATGGGAGACTTCCACCTAGAAATCTTAAATTACTAGTACACAATTTAAAAGATTTTTTTATCAACTTTTGATAACAATACCTAACTTAGTGTTATCATGATGCGAGACTGCCAACTAGAAATCTTATTAGGCTATGCATAGTTTCATTGTAATGAAGGTCTACTTAGCAGGATACAAGATGGAGTCATTGAAATACAACTAAAGGTTCATCAAATAGTTTTTTATTACCATGTTTTAATTACCACATTCATCTAAATATAGGTGTATTAGGATTTGAATTAATCTAATAGTCTTATAATAACTAATAATGAAATAGTTGTATCATCACGATTGAAGTTTTAATTACCAGGTTGAAGTTGAAGTTTAATTTTTCAAACAATCACGAACTTTACTTATCCCATGTTAAGTAAGTTGTTAATTTTAGGAATTTTGAATGACTCCCATAGAATCAAATTGATCGATGTGAAAATAATTTTAGTCCTCTAAACCTTGGGCAAGTTATAATGGAAAAAAAGAAAAGTGATTAAAGTTATACTATATTTAACAAAAGCAATGTAATTGAATTCTTAAATATAGTGGCAAAATTTGTATTATTCCACTCTATAGTTTTAATAAACAATGTCATTTTAATTTTAGTTAAATACCCCAATAACATAGTTAAATTACCCTACATAGGTAGGTTATTATTAGAATTGAATTTTTTGGATATTTTTTGTAAGGGAATGGACAAAATAAAAAGTGGGTATTGATAGTCACAACATTATTCGTAGAGAAAAAATTGGTGATAGTAGGATAAGGAAAAATCATTAGCTATTTATACACTAGAGTGGGTATGCAAGTAAGACCCTTATTTAGGAAGGTTTTAAAGAAAACTCTCTCTTGAACCCATCTGTATAGTTATTCAAGGCATAAGGGTATCTAAGTAACGTCAAAGATTTAATATAGAGTCAAAGAAATAAGTTCTCTTTCTAGGTATTATAGCTTAATTACCAAATGTATACATGTTGTTTGAGTATCCTTTGAGAGTAGGTCACTTGACTTTGCCTCGCCCTAAAGATAGGGAAAATTGATGGAAAAAAGTAGTTATAAATTGGATATGAGATGACTAGGTGTTGAGGCCTAGAAAATCGCAGGTAACAATAGTTAGGGATTCTCCCTAGTAAATGTTCCCAACTAGCCTGTTACTGTTTGGTATGGGGAATCCGTCCGGTTTACGGTCTGGCTACCGTAGGTCAAGCAACAAAATTAAAGGGTTTTAACGGTTACGGCCCAGTCCACCGTGTATGTTTTTAAGTATGAAATGCAAGTGCCTATCTAAAAATGCAGATTGATAGAGAATATGAGGAGCAGTCACAATGTGATGCGTAGGTTCTTACCTCTCATCTTAACTCTCTCGCATCTAAATCACACACAGCAAGAGACTAAAAATAACTATCTAAACTATCCCTGGGGAGTAGAATTATCATTTATCAATGAGTAATGTGTTTTGTGCATGCATTAAGAAAAATCACAGATAGATGTTACTTATTTCAAAACACATGAACATTTATAGATATATGAACAATCAGATAGCTAATTGTTTATGGACAACATTCATTACTCAGTGGAAATTTCATAGAATAAACTAGAGAGCATTCATACAAGAACATAGGTTCAAAGAGTTAGAACGATCTCACAATTAATGGACACAAAGCAGAAAACAAAATAGTTCACATTCAACACATCCATGGCACAACATTTGAAAAATTCAACCAAGCTTTCTCCAACAGGAAACTTGTAATTCTTATTGCAAAAGGAAATAGTTCTTCTTACAACATGTTCTCACAAATCTCGAAGGGAAAAAGTCTATCTTCTATCTAACTCTCCTATATTTATACTACAAGCAAAACTCTTGGGTTGCCCCTCGGTGACCTTTAGGCTCCCCCCAACCGTTCAATCCCACAATTTTGTCTTTTTGTGAGTACTCATGATTTATACGATACGTTACATTCCAGGTTAAAATTTTAAGAGCATTTTTATGAAAAGGGACCAACTTGGTAACTGACGAACTTTTCCAAGCCTGGGCCTTTGCTCTTATTGATTATGCTCAGTAATCCATTGGTCCCTTGCTAGATCCTGTTGAGCTCAGACCTAACTTTCTTCTTCTTTTCTCTATTTCTGCTTCTTCATTCTTCAGCCGCTTCCTTCCTTGCTGCCTCCCTTCTACTTTGTCTTTTAAACACATCTTACTCGCAGTAATCATCATGTCATGAAGATAGCATATTTTAGACCATTTAGGGTTTAATAAAGTAATACAAACTGTATCAATACATGCATTCTGTAAAATGAAATATAAAAAAAATTAATGCATGAAAAGATAAGGCAAAGAAAATCTTGTCAGCTGGGTCTAAAAATCCTCTGAACCCACTGTCCAACTAAAAACACAATCCTGATAGAATATACTCTTCACCTAATTCAGGCCACATCTGAGCTAATTTGAAACCCTCCGACGAAAACATGAACCCGGACAAATGTAACAGCTCCTCCTCCTCTCGGAAAAACCCCAACTCGACCAATACCACGAGAAAACTCCGCCATTCCATAAAATAGTATAAAAATACCGAAAGGTGGGAAAAACCTATCAGCAGTCGGGAACAAAACGCTAAGCATCGGGCATAAATCCACTAAATGACTGCAACGGCGAGTAGCATAAAGACTATGGGTTCTGTGATAAGAAAAACGTTGGTGAAATAAACACTAAAACTGCAGCATCGGACCTCGGAACCACTACAGCACTGGAAGACTAGTTCAATGAGGAGTCGTAATGGCGGAAATCACATGGACTAAGAGTTCCGTAGACCAAAAAACCATCAGCGATCGAAAGAACGGGAACTAGCTAGAAAAATCATCAGCAGATAAACCAACTAAACATCGACAAGATAGTGTAAAATTCAGCCGTAATGGCGGGAAAAAAAAGACTACGGTTTCCTCTTGCAAATGAAAAATGCGGCAATTGGAAGTTTCAATGACTAAATGTCGATGATGATGAGCTCAAAGTTGCCGCCATGTCGGCGATGCAATAGAATAGCTCTCCAATCAATAGTAAAAACCCTTTCGATAACGCAAAGAGAAAGACCGTTAAAACGTGGTTAAAACAAGAAAACCACGGCATCGAAAAAGAAAGGAGTTATCAGTCGGAACATTCATCATTTAGCTTCCGCAACGGCGGCTTCGTAGGGAACTACGGCTCCGATGCATCGTACAAGAAATTTCTGATAGCGATAAATGAAAACATTTACAAATCAAAACTTGAAGTTTCAAAGTCAAAAGTATTAGTTGGTCAACGATGAAAATAGTTTGTTTCACCTCCAAAACAGTGACGACAAAGAGAACTAAAGCTTCGATTCAAACATAAATAGACTTCCAATAGTAATGAAGGGAATCATTCAGATCAAAGGACATCATTTTCAAATCAAATTTAAACTCCACAGTCCAAAGCATTGGCAGGCAAAAGCAGTTTTCAGAAAAGCACGAAAACAGTTGACCTCACTTCTACTTCAATCAACCCAAAATATAGCAGAGGGAAAACAAAAACAAAGTTCAGCAATCCAATAATCCTAGGCAAATTGAAATTAAAAGGGGGGTCCAAATTTTTTTAAAAATTTGGGAAAAAAGTTGCAGCTGCAACAATTGGCGACTACTTGGTGAACACGGATCTCTGGAAAACTTCTTCCTTTAGTAACAGACTGTTTGACAATAAAACCAACATGTTGAATTCTTCTAGATGTCTGGATTTCCCAAATGGAAAATGTATGTACTTTTAATCATTGATATCAGTCCAGTTTAGGGATTCTATGAACCAAGATTTAAAAGTCGAGATAACTCTTTTGAGGCCAGGAATATGAATTTCATTTTTTACCTCTGTCTTCGAGTAGTTTCTAGCTTGGACACCACAGGATCGTAACATATGGTAAACAGAAATATTCATTTGTTCCTCATTCCCATGCCATTTTGCACTTTTTGTGCTTTTGGACTTTTGTCCTTCTTGAGTCCTCCTACATGCCTTTCTTTTTGAATTTTTATTCAGGCTCCTCTATCCATAGTGTTCTTTTGTGTGAGAGATGTATTTAATTTTCAACTCATGGAAAGAGAAGAACTTTGGCAATTTTTTACTTATATGGTTCAATACTTTGATTTGATACATATTGCTTTCTTAGGAGATTTTTTACTCTTATTTGCCTTTTGGATTTCAATTCGTGGCATGGGATCATTTTTATATAATACACTGTTTACCTTGCTTCCTTTCCATGGGTCTTTTGCTGTCACCCCCTAAGACATTTTTAAATGTGAGATGGATAGAGCCTCAAAATAGTATTCTATACCTTTTGATCCTGAGATATTTTACAAGGATTAAGTAGGACTTCAATGTGTTCATATCCATTTAAGAAAATCTGCTAACTAGAAGAAATTCTTTCAGATAAACAATAGTACATAGTCTTATAATCAAGGATTTTAGTTAATCCAGAATTTTGATGCTCTCCATGCAACCAAAATTTTACTTTTTTTATTGAAATCCATCAAAATCTAAACTAGAACAAACATAAATAAAGTAAATCCAAAATAAACAACCAAATCAATTTATTTATGTACAAAACAAAAACAAAAAATCAGGAAAAATAAGGTTTGAGAACTAAACCATTAACTGGTAAGTTCTCTTCCCACCCCTGTAAATCTTGCAATTTGTAGGTTGAGAGGCCAAGTTTTGCTGCAATCTGAAAAGGGCCTACCCATAACTGTTGAAACTTCGTGTGCTTCCCCTTTTCATCATGTGGGTGATCTCACTTAAGAACCAGGTCTCCCACTTCAAACTCCTTTTTTCCAGCTTTATGCTTATCAAACCACCACTTCACTACTTCCTGTTGATGCTTAAAACGTTCTTTAGCCCTGGACCTAGAATCTTCCGCCTTCAAAATATTATAGATTGTAATTTGCAGGATTTCGTTATCTGTGCCTCTAGACTCTTGAGCTATTATGGAAGATGGTAGCATAACTATAGCCTCTTTTCCATAAACAAGGGTATACGGTGACATACCTAAGGAATTCTTGGGTGTGACCCTATCAGCCCACAAAGCGTTTGGTAATGCTAAATGCCAACTTCTCTGGTTTTCTATCACAGTTTTTTTTAATATCCTAATCAGATTCTTGTTTATAGATTTTGCCAAACCATTTCCTTGTGGGTAATGGTTCGCAGAATAATGCAACTTAATTCCTCTTTCATGAGCAAATACAGTTAATCGAATAGAAGAAAAATAAACATCATTATCGAAAACCAAGTGTTAAGTTAGGAACTTGTTTCTTCTAATTTTATGTTTGATTGTCATTTCTATTCCAGTTTACTTATTTGTTTGAGTTTGTTCTTTTACTTACTGTGAAATTTTTTAGATTTTTAGTGAAATTTTCAAGTTTTGCCTTCAGGTTTTTTATTTATTTTGGTTCCTTTAGGTTTTTTGAGGGGTTCTAAAGGTCATTATGTTGAATAATGGATTCACAAATCATACCATGAGCATAGTTATCACTTAAACATCACTTAAACCTCATGCAAAGTGGAAAAAAGGTTTAAAATTGCGCCAAAATTGAATTCGAATTATTCTTGTAGCACAACCATGAAAAATTAACACAGTGGTGCTACAAGAATATCGCGCGCATAGAAATTATGGTTTTTTAAGCTGATTTTTCACAAGATTTCAATTCCTAAGTGAATAATCGCATGATTTAAGGATTTTGCTACGTGTTGCTCCAGTAATCATCATGAAAATAGGTGGGTTCGTGTCATGGAAGAGATTGTGATAATCATCAGTTAGAACGCAGCTTATCATGACAGATAGAGGCAGAGACCGAGTTTGATGTGAGGGAAGTTATTCCATACATGCAATGCGAAGCTGAAGACTTAGTGGAGCAACAACATTTGCCAAAAAGACGGAAGTTACTGTTATAGAGCAGAGTTGGGGTTTTCACAGCAGGAAATTAGGGCTTTCTCGTCCTGCCACCTGGAATCAAATTGAACGCATAAAGACACTTGTATGGCTAAATTGGACAATCAGACAACTCAACAGTGATTTTAAGTGACTACAGTAAGACATAAATCAGGTATTCCGCGATAGCTGTTAAATTGGGGCTTTCTCAGTAAAGTTTGTTTTGTTAAAATTGGTTAAGAAAAACATTAAGTTATGCTCTTAAACAAGATTCCTGCCGAAGAGATATCTATTCAAGAGATATTGAGATTCTGTGGAAAGTGGATGGTGGAAAGGTAGCATTACATTGAACCAGTACCTTTTTGAAACCTGCAAAGATGACAGGGTGAAGAGCTGTGTATTCTGTGGTATCCAAATTTTAAAAAATTGATTTGCTACCTGTAAACAATGTAACGATGGAGCTGAATATATGAAAGTATATGAAGACCTAGTCTTATTTGGTGCTAAAGCTAACTGATTGTGGTGATAAGAGAAAGGGGGAGCAGAAACTAAGCAAACATAAGACCACTCTCATATCTTCTCATCTACCAGATAAACAATCTCCAATTGATTTTAGAAACCACAAATTGATCTAAGGAGCTAGCATCTGAGATCACTTGTACAAAATATTTTCTGCACAAAGATTGCTCATAAGTTGCATTAGAAGGAATTAAGGGTTACTTTTGTATAGAAATACAATACACAGGTGCTGTTGTACTTTCTGGAGATGGTCTAGTATCTAAGTGAGCAGCTAGGATGATAGCTCATTTCACCAGCAGTTTTAGTGAAGAATGTGGAGCACTCTATGACCTAAATAACTTGAGCCTGTGGTAAAGCTTATCCTGCATAAAAAAAAAAAACAAAAATAAAACAGTCAAGGAATATTGGGGAAAGCTGACTATCAAAACCTTAGAGGCGTGAGGAGGAAAAAGCAGTTGTTAGGTCATTGACAGAACCCTAGAAGTACACAGAGTTTCAGCCATTGAGAGTAGATGGGTAAAAGTGGCAAAATAAATAGGGCTGAGCCCAATAATTTAAGATGGATTGAGAAATTCCTAGGTTGTGTAGAGCTTTTCCAGAATGCTGGGTGGCTAGATTTCTTCAAAAAGATCGATGGCTACAATACTGAAGTCTCTTATCAGTTTGCCAAAAGCTATAACCAGGACATGATAGTTTTTGATACACTGAGGTTCAAGTTGACTATGGAGCTATTTGCAGAAGCTACAGGAATAAAAAGTGAAGGTGAAAAGTGGTTCAAAAATTTGCCTTTCACTTTTGATGCCTAGAGGTACCTGTTACCTAATATTACTCCAGACTGGAGCAAAGGCATACTAATCCAAAATTTCAGAAGTGAGTGGGTGGAACCCATTAGAATCTTGCAAAGCTATATCACCTGTGAAGGCATATATGCCTATGTCTTCAAATACCATTTTAGGTTTTTACAACATATGGTTGGTGAATCCAAAATGAGCCTTCCTTTCTTCATTTTCAAAAGTCTGCAGAACATGTCCAGTAGAGTCAAGGGGCATCAGGATCATACTTCACAATCCATCTTCCACCATGGTTTGATTAAGCTCATCATTAGTACTGCTCTACAAAAGGAAGAGAAGACATGGAATTATTTCCTTTTCTGGACTGGTTTTCAAATCAAGCAAGAGGAACAACAAATCAAAAAGCAGGTGGATAAGCATTAGAGGAATTTTGAGTAAAAACACAATGAGATATGTCAAAAATACGAACAAAAAAAGTAGTTTTTTTTAATGACAAATATGCCAATTCAACCATTATGGTTGACTTATTTTATTGAAATTCTATTGGTTCTTGAATTCCAACTCACAAAAACTTATTTTAGCACGTTTTCTTATAAGGCCCATTTTAGACCCCAAATTTCCTCTAGTGGGGAAAACCTTGGTTAGGAAACTAGGTCAGAAGATCAAGTCTGAAGATAAGAAAGAGGTTAAACTTGAAGAAGCACCAGAGCCCTTGAAGGATGACAATAAACCTCAAAAGTTTTCAGCTGACAGTAAAGGTAAATATTCACTGTTTACACAAAAAGAGGATCAGCATGTGCAGGATAGGAAAACAATAGAAGATGTCATGAAAGAGGAGACTGTTGTCATGGAGCAGATTGCTGTAAAAGAAGAAGGCATTCAGCCCCAGCAAAGGAGTCCCCTCACTATCCTATCTGAGGATGAGGGATATCTGTTAGAGGAAGATGAGTTCACTGGAAAAACTGAAGTTAAGGTTGATACCCACACAGAATGTTGCAGACAAGAGAATAAAGCAGAGAAGTCAAAGAAAAAGAAGACCAAAGTGATAGCCATAGAGTTAGCTACAGTAAGACATCAAGGAAGAACGTTGAAAATGTTGGGAGAGTTGGCCCCAGGTTCTCCAGGTTGGAGGGCTAAAACTAGGCCAAGAAACAAGTTGAGATTGAATATGAAAAAATTGTTAAACCCTAGATTAAATACAAAAGAGGTAATATTAATTGATGATGATTCTTCAGATGAAAAGCCAAAAATTAAGAAAGAAGCAGTTATGAAAACTCCAGTTTCTCATCATGCAAAGGGGAAAAAGTCATCAAAGTCAGCAGAAGAGGTTAGTCTCACAGAGACTAAATTATCAGCAGTCTTTTTAGAGTTAAGAAATGAAATGTTAAAAGAGCAACAAAAAAAAGAGGTTGAAGTCTCTCATTCTGAAGACCAGCAGTTGATAGAGGAAACAACACCAACTGAAGCAGTTAATCAGGAAAACCCTATGGTTCATGGTGTGTCTTTAGATCCGTTGCCAGATGATGAAGAAATTTTCAGAAAAATAGATATTCCATGGCTACCCAGTGATATGCAGGATACTACAGCAGGGAAGGTTTTTGATTCAGACAAGCAAAAGCTGCAGAGAACAGTCAAACAATACAGACATCAAATGGATTTCATGCAGGAAGTGAATGATGCCTTGATCCTAGCAAATAGAAGACTCAGGGAGGATTTGCAGGAATTAAATGACCATTATCAAGAGCTTACTACAGTGTCCAAGGAAGCCCTGAAGAGAAAGAGAGCCACATATTTGCAATGTACAGAGCTGAAGCAAACTGTCAGAGACTTGCAGCAGTAGAATGAAGAACTCACAAAAAGGGTAGCTGATATGGAAGATGAGCAGAAGAGAGCCAAGAAGAAGGCCCAAGATTTGGATGGAATAGCCTTGCTAGCTGAGGCTGCAAAAGACCTTTGAGTTTGGTAGTTAGTCAGTTATTGTAATTTCTTTTGAGAAACACTTTAGTTAGTGAGTTATTAGTTATGCTTTTGAAGAAATATTTTATTTTGTAAATATAATCTCACTTTATTCCATCGATGAGTTGGTTGAGGCCAGTTAGGGTTTAGACCCTAACTGATTTTGTAGAAACAATATTTAGATAGATAAGAAAGAGAGGAAAGGGTTCGATTTTTTTGGAGGACTTCAGGAGGTCTTTTGGACTTGCTTGTGAGCTAAGTATCATAACTCTTATATTTATTTGATGACAGATTATGAAATATATGATCCTTTTCACCGTTCAGTTTGTATGTTGGCTTCATTTTTTAACTTGTTTAGTTGCTTAACTGATAAATTCATTGCTGGTCTATGTTTGTATGCTGGTAATGCTTATCTTTTATGAATGAACTTCAATATCATGTTCTGTTGGATTCTGGTGATTACATGATGTATGTCTGTCTTTCCTTGTTTATGATTCAGTTTTTATTTTGTTCATGAGAGTATTCCCTGTTTGTCACCAAATTTACAACCAAGAAAACATTTCAGAAACCCTAAAACCTAGTTTACTTTATTGAGTTTTTTGAGATTGTGTTGGCTTGTTTCTTCATAGGCTGGAAACAAGTTCTGGCACAAACATCTTTGGCGCCGTTGCCGGGGATGAAATTGAAGACATATTTTCCCTGGGATACTTATCAGTTTTACTGGTTTTAAGAGGTGAACTTAAACCAGCACATCTTTAAGGCTATTTTTTCACCAAATTTGTCACAGTGGCTTCTAGAGGAGTGGGAACTAGGAACAAACCTACTTCACCATTACAATTGGGTGTTACAGATCCTGAACAGATATTGAGGATAGGAAGAAAGATTAGAATATCTCAGTCATTACCCTCCCTATCTGACCCTGAACAATTGGATGGTTCATCAGCTTCATCTGTGTCAAAGAAAGAAGAGGAAACTTCACCTTGGGTAAAACCAACAATTCCTGACAGTAGTTTCCAAATTTCTACCAATCCTCAATCATTCATAAAAGCTAAAACTGCCTCTCCTGGTAAAATACCTCTTTTTCACTTGAAAGTAGGAAAAAACCCCTTTCAGTTAAGCTCTAGCCAAACTTCTTCATCATCAAAATCAGTCAGTCCAAAAATGGCAGCCCAAAATCAGCCCATAGACATGATGGACCGGATGGTTGCAGCCAGATATGCACCATTGGTCTTGCCTCAGCCTTTACATGCACTACCTGGGGGTGACTATCAGAAATATTTGCCTAGATTCAATGGACAGGGGGAAACCACAGCTGAAGAACATTGGGAAGCTTTCCTTAGTTATGCTGATAACCAAAACATCGAGGCTAAGGATGTATGGATGAAAGTGTTTGTTTAGAGCCTTGATGGAGATGTAAGGAAGTGGTTTAGAGAGTTGCCTGCTAACTCCATCACTATCATTGAAGAACTTCATGATCTCTTCATGAGATAATGGGGGGACACTAAAGACCATACATACTACATAACTAAGTTTGGAGCTCTTAGGAGGAAAAAGGATGAGACTGTTGCAGATTTTTCAAAGAGGTTCAACAAGATGTACAGTAGAATCCCTACTGAGATAAAACCTACTGAAACCTCTGCTAAAATGACATATGAAAATGCTTTCGATCATGAATTCTCTTTATTACTGAGGGAGAGGAGGCCTATTTCTTTATTAAATATGCAGGATGCAGCTTTGGAAGTAGAATCTAACATACTAGCCTCCAATAGATTGAAAAAGGAAACATCTCAGCAGCTGTATGACAGGAAAGGAAAGAAATAAGCAGCCCCAGGAGGTTCATCTTCACTTTTTGCTGAAGGGAAAATTGATGAAATGGCTAAGTTGGTGAAGATTCTGACTGCAAAACTGAACAAATTAGAGCTTGAAAAAATTCCAGCAAGCCTGCTCCAGAAGGTGAATGAAATCCTAATAATCAGAATTAGTTTAGAAGGCAATTTGCTCCCCATTTCATGGCTAGAGAACGCAGGAATAATGATATTCAGCGAGATAGAAGAGAAAATGAGGACCAAAGAGTGCCACCACCTCTTCAAAACAATGTGGCTGATGAGGAAGAAGTTGATGAAGAAGTTGATGAAGAGCTGCTCTTTGAAGAGACTGACCAATATATGAATCATTTTGGAGAAGGATTGTCTGGGGGTTTTGTCACTGAGGAAGAATTTCTCAATGCAGAATATTATGATGCTGACATGTTCGAAACAGAGGATGATTCAGAGCTGGAAAAGACTGCTGTAACTGCTGTTGTCTGTCAGAATGAAGTTAAGAAGACTATGAACCTGAGATCAGGTCCAAAACAGGTGGTACAAATTCCAAAGAAGAGAGTAGCTGTCCCTGCTAAGTAGCCAGCTGATCCTGTGACCGAGAAGAAACAAGTTTCAGAAAAACCAAAGAAGACTACAGAGGTTGAAGAGGTAAATAAAACTGTTCAGAATTTCAGTTTGGAGAATGAATTAGGAAAGTTAAAGATTCCTGTACCTTTAACTGAATTAATAAAAAATCCTTCATATAAAGAAACAGTTTTAAAGGTGATGAATTCAGCAAGTAATCAGCCTGTTTTAGACACAGTAAATTTACAAGAAGAAAACCCTAGGATTTTAATTGGATCAGCCTTGGCTGAAAAGACTGAAAATGAATCAGGTGCTTCACCTCCATTCTATGTCACTCTGACAGTCCATGAACAAATGATACACAATTGTTTGTTAGATTCGGGAGCCTCACACAATTTGATGCCAAAGGCTGTTATGGAGGCTTTGGGTCTGAGTATTACTAAACCATATCATGATCTATATGCATTTGATTCCTGAGCAGTGAAGTGTTTAGGTGTAATAAAGAACATGGTTGTCAGCTTGGCTTAGCTACCCATGAAAAGTGTGATCATGGATGTAGTGGTAGCTGATATTACACCGAAGTTTGGGTTACTTCTCTCAAGGTCTTGGGCAAAGAAGGTTGGTGGGACCTTACAAATGGATTTATCATATGCTACTATACCTGTGTTTGGAAGAGAAAATAGAAGGCTGTATAGAGAGCTTCAGTTTTCCTACATTGTGACAGATGACAAGAACCCTACCAATCATCCACTATATGCTGTTGACAAAGACCTAGGAACTTGCATGTTACATTTCAGTGATGAAGGCAATATTGCTGGTTTGTTATAGGTTGAAAAAGAACAGCCAGTAAAACATAGCAGAGAAGAAGAAGATGAGTTGTGGCAGTTATACTTTGATGGGTCCTCTTGTAAAGAAGGTGCAGGTGTAGGGGTTCTTCTTATATCCCCTGGAGGTGAAATGGTAAAGCCGATGTATAAATTGGAGTTTGTTACTACTAAAAATACTGCTGAATATGAAGCTTTGCTATTAGGATTAAAAGCTGCTAAATATTTGGGCATTCAGCAGATTGCTGCATTTGGCGACTCCGAATTAGTTGTTCAGCAGGTGAAGAGAAACTATCAAGTGAAGCAGGGTTTGCTGAAACTCTATCGAAATGAGGTATGGGACATTCTTGAAAATTATTTTGTGGCTTTTAATATTACCTATATTCCAAGAGACCATAATCAAACTACAGACTCATTGGCCTTGGCTGCCACACACTTTAGAATCCCCAAGACCACTCAGTTGAGGTATCCCATTGAGGTGAGGTACAGACCCTCTGTACCTGATAATGTAAAGCACTGGAGAGTGTTTGAGGGTGACATTGAGATTAAAAGGTTTCTAGAGCTTACACATGAGTTTTCAAATTCCCTGATTGATCAAGAGGAGGATGAAGAAGAGGGACATGTGGATGAGATTGCTGAAGATGAGATAGCTGGACATAAAATTATTGAACTAAAAAGCAACTTCATCCCAAAAGGTTTGGTACCTTTGGAAATAATATTTACAAAGGATGATACACTTTCAAATCCTATTGTTCAGTCTTCAGAAGAGAATGTCACGGAGTGTAATATTGGTTCTGCAGAATATCCTAAAATGGTCAAAATTTCTAAATCACTTACAGCTGAACAAAGAAATAGGTATATCAAACTGTTGAAAGAACATGTAGATGTTTTTTCCTGGTCTTATGAGGAATTGAGGACTTATGACACAGGAATCATACAGCATAAAGTTCCTTTAAAACCAAATGTCAAACTTTTTCGTCAGAAATTAAGGAGGATTAACCCAGCCTTATTTCTTGTTATTGAAAAGGAAGTAAAGAAGCTGTTAGATGCCAAGATCATAGTTCCTCTCAGGTATTCTTCATGGGTGGCTAATCTGGTTCATGTCAGAAAAAAGAATGGAGAAATCAGGTTGTGTGTTGACTTCAGAAATCTAAACAGATCTTCATTAAAGGATAATTATCCTTTGCCTAAAATTGAGCAAGTATTGCAGCAAGTAGTTGGGGCTCAGAGGATCTCTATGGTGGATGGTTTCTCAGGATACAATCAGATTGCTATGCATCCTGATGATAAGGAGAAAACAACTTTTACAACTCCTTGGGGAACTTTCATGTACAACAAGATGCCTTTTGGTCTGATGAACGCTGGAGCCACATTTCAAAGAGCAATGGATATTGCTTTTGTTGGAGAAAAGGACAAATTTGTGGTAATCTACTTGGATGATATCACTGTTTTCTCACAGTCAGATGAAGAACATTTGAAGAATTTGAAGCAGACTTTTCTGAAGTGCAGAAAATTTGGTTTGTCTTTAAATCCGAAGAAGTCACACTTTGCTGTACATAAAGGTAAATTGCTTGGTCATTTAGTGTCTGCTGATGGTATAAGGATTGATCCTGAAAGAGTAAAAGCTATATTGAAAATAAGTTTAACAAGGAGTAAAAAGGATGTCCAATCATTCATTGGTAAAATCAACTTTTTGCATTGGTTTATACCAAACTTCGCTAAAACTATCAAACAGATCATAGTCATGCTGAAAAAGGATCAAGAAGTCAAGTGGACCACCGAAGCAAAGAATGCATTTGAGAAGATTAAAATGGCTCTTACTGAAGCACCTGTATCAGTAAGTCCAGATTTTACCAAATAATTCCTTACATTCTCATTTGCATCAGAGGATACAATAGCAGTTGTTTTGTTACAGAAGAATAAGGAAGGATTGGAGCAGCCTATTGCCTTTTTCAGCAAAACTCTCAGGGATTCCGAACTGAAGTACAGTATCCTAGAAAAGCAGCCTTATGCTCTGGTAAAGGCTTTAAAAATTTTCAGA
The DNA here is from genome assembly GCA_001517045.1 of Pseudotsuga menziesii. Lineage (NCBI taxonomy): Eukaryota > Viridiplantae > Streptophyta > Pinopsida > Pinales > Pinaceae > Pseudotsuga > Pseudotsuga menziesii. The sequence continues at coordinate 232,374 of LPNX010438501.1, forward strand.
ATCTATGTTCTGCATTCTAAAGTTATTTCATTTGTACCTAATGCTGCTGTAAAAGATGTGTTAACATAGCCCGATAGTGAAGGGAAAATAGGCAAGTGGATTGCTAAAATCATGGAGTATGATGTGGAGATCAGACCTACCAAGCTGGTCAAAGAACAAGGTTTAGCCAAGCTGCTGGCTGAATCAAATTGTTAGGCTCTGGGATTGTATGTCATGGCTAAAGAATTAGCTCAGGAAGAGCAATACTGGAAAAAGAGAAGATCATGGACTTTTATTCATCATCAGCATGGTATGTAGACATTGTTTATTTTTTGTTATTTTTGCAATGTCCTGAGCATTTGGATAGGAAAGCTGCTACATCCTTAAAACTTAAAGCTACTAAATATTGTCTAGTAGAAGAGCAGTTGTTCTGGAAAGACCCAGGGGGTATCCTACTCAGATGCTTGGACAAATCTGAAATTGAAGGGGTAATTGCTGAATCTCGTGAAGGTGCTTGTGGAGGTCACAAGTTCTAGAAAACAACAACATACAGGATTTTAAGACCTGGATATTATTGGCCCTCTTTGTTTGCAGATGTTTATCAGTAGGCAAGAGCCTGTATCCCTTATTAGAAGTTTGCTGGCAAACAGAAATTGTTGTCATTGCCCCTGAAACCTATTGCAGTAAGTTCTCCTTTTCAGCAATGGGGTCTGGATTTTATTGGAGAAATAAATCCAGCTTCCTCAGGGCAACACCGATGGATTCTAACTGCAATAGAATTTTTTACCAAATGGGTGGAAGCCATTCCTACTAGGAATGCTACAGACAAGGTAATCATGGAATTTGTAATGTCCCGGTTTTGACCCCGTTACATTAGATGTACATGATGTATATATTGTAATGATCATGGTGTGGAGCTAAAATCCAAGGTCCCACCATTGATCGGTTATGCTATGTTTGGATTTAAATTTGTCACCGATGGTATATCGGGGCATGCAGCATATGTTTTGAATTTATCACCATGTAAATATGCATCTATAATTAAAATGAACACAACCAGCTACGGTCGTGGAAACTAAATCAAATGGGGCATGATTTTCATAAGGATAAGGATATGGGGAAAAGCCAAAATGTCTATGAGAAGACCCATCAAGCTGTCAACTACCTTTCTTGTCTTTTTTTCCCAATCATTTATTTCTGCCAGAATGTGGTTGAGTTAGTTATTGCATGGAATGGGAAGAGTATGGGAAAAAAAAATTCGAATTGGGCAGAGAACCCTTTTTTGAAAAACGTGTTCTAACTTCCTTGGCAAGGAAAATGCCCAAAAACGTATGCCATTCTACCATGCATCCACGTTTTCCATTTTTCCTAACCATTCTCCTTCACGTTGGGGCTTTTGGGAGCAGCTGGAGTTTTTCCTGTGTTTTTCATTCCACGTTTTTGGTGGTTGGCTTCATTTTTCCCATGGATGGGAGGTCGTTTTTGTAGTGCTGGGGATTGGGCTGTTTTCCTCACGTTTTGGGAGCTGCTGGTGCATTTTCCATTCACGTTTTTGTAGCTTCATGTGTTTTTACCATGGCTGTGAAGGGCCATTCACGTATTTTGCTGTCTCACTGACTATTGGTCTCACGCATAGACTATTTGGGGCGTTTTTCCCTGCTGTGAGTTGTGCTCACTGATAAGCTTCAGGACTGTGTGTTTTCCCCCATGTTGTGAGTCGTTTTTGCTGTTACGTTTGGGGACTGTTGTAGATGGGTGGAAGTCATTTTTCCCTAGTTTAAGCTGTAATAGCTAAATTAATTGCTGGAGTGCAATGGTTGGTCTTCGGACTGTGAGAGGAGCAGAGATGTTGGCTTAGATTTTCTTGATAAACCTGGTGGCTGGAAACCACACAGACAGAGCTATAGGGCTGGCCTTCTTCTCCATCACCCCTGAATAGCATTGGAAGGGAATGTAGGGCCTGAGGGACTGTGTAGCAAAGAAGGGACTGAATCCTTGTGTTGGGTGTGGATGGGTGTCTTAGAGGTCAGGCTAGTTCTAGTGTAGGTGTTCTTGGCTCTGTAATGAGCTCACCAGATTAGCAAAATTGCCTTCATTAGCTTCTTAATGGCCTGATAAACCCAACTTTGTTGGCTTGGCTATGTGTTTTGTGTATCCTGGCTATGCGTAAGCCTGCTAGTTCCCTTATTCCTTGGAGAATCATGCCTAGCTTGGGGGTGGCAGCGCTGCTGAGAGATTAAGGAGCACGCTGGCCTATGGTTGGGTGGAATGTTGTAGCGGTGTAGTTGGTTGCGGAAGAAGTTCTTCATAAGATAAGTGCTCTGTCTATTTTACTTCTGCAACTGTAAATTCTGTTAATGAAAATGAAATGAACATGTTGAAAGAATGCTTGTTGGAATGTATGATGTTTCCGCTGTGTCTAATAGATAATTGCATCTGTGCATGATAATTTCTCATATGTGCATAATTAAGTTCAATGCATACATTTAAGCATTCTGTTTCCAACAATTTTTAAGCCTGTACATGTTCATGGGTGGTTAGCCTGGTCTGATAAAGCTAGTAGTCGCGTCCTCTATGCCGGTTGGAGGCTTGGGGACGTGACAACATGGTATCAGAGCTTTGGGTTGCAGCAATGGGCCTCTATGGGCCAAGAAAGAGCCGCTGATAGAGGACAGAATTACCCTCTATGTCCATCAGAATAGCAGTGAGCAGACGGACTCAGAAAAATGGTCTAAGTGTTGAGCGGTCGGGCCATTAGAGGAATTGACTTTCGCCATTGCGGAAGGTTCCACGAAGTTCTTGTCCACCGTTGCGGAAGGTTCCACGAAGTTCCCGTCCGCCGTTGTGGAAGACCAAACCATCAAGTCTTCCGATGGGAGATCCCTCCGATCGCTGACGTGTCAAAAGGGTTCATGGAGTTAACCTCCGCTGTTGCGGGAGAGACAACGATCTTTCCCTCTGTTGTTGCGGACGGCGAAGAGAACCCGTATCCGACGTGAAAGTTGTTCGACCGCCAACTAGAGCTACATTCGGCGGGAAGAAGAAAATTTGAAAATTTGAAAATTTGAAAATTTGTCTAAGTGTTGGAGAAATCGGAAGGGAAAGTGGTCCGACATTCGACGTTACAAGAGTCCGTCGACGTCCGACTGTCAAGTGGTTCTAAGTGCTAAATCGGAAGAGATGGTGAAGTGGGCGTTCGCTGTTGCGGACTAAACCACCCGAAGCACAAAGGATTCCGATAGCCGATCAAAAAGACAGCCGACAGCTGATTCTGCAGAAGGAAAATTTGCGTTTTCGGTGGAATATTTTTTTTTCTTCTTTCCAACAGATTTTGACTGTTTCTCAGTGAAATTTTGAGGATTTTCAGGGGTTGAAAATGAGAAATTGGCAGCGATCTAATGCGCCAGATTGTGCGAAAACAATGATTTACAAAAAAAGAAGAAGAGGGCACTGCCCTCGACCTGCCCTACAGTGGCACAGGGAAGCCACAAAGGGGCAAGCCCCCTTGACCCCTGTCGTCCCCTTCAGATAGACGTTCTTGGATGAAGAAAATTTTGTGTGGTTGGGAATTTGTAATTTTATGATTATTTCTGGAAAAGATAAATGATTATGATTTATATCAATGTTATGCATCTAACAATTGTGTTGTCATTAACACGTCTGCAAAGTCATAGTCACCTTCCAGGGAAGTATTCCAGGTAGTGCAGTTGATAAACTAGAGGTGGTTCAGTATGAGAACCCATGACGGGTATGATGCTCGGGATTCTGATGAGCATGCCCAAGATTCCATGGGAGAAAATGTCCGTAATAGGAATGATGACATTGAGTCAAATGGAAGGAGATTCCAAGAGACCCCGTCAGATGTTGCAGCTACCATGAGAAGCTTGATCAAAGCCCAGGAAGAGCAGCATCAGTTGAACGCTGCAATGTTGCAGAGTTTGACGGACTTGCATAAGAAGATAGACTCTGGACGAGGCACAGTAAGACCCGAAGGCAGTAAGAGCAGTACTGGGAGAAGGAGAAGGACTTCTAGTGGATCATCTGATTCTAAAGAATCCAGCGGGGATTCAAGCTTTTCTTCTCATAAAAGAAAAAGAAAGAGACACCATAGGGATCGCGCTCGAGATGAATTTAAAAAGGCAAAACCTCCTACATTTGATGGTGAGGTAAAGACTGGAAAAGAGGCTGAAGCTTGGCTTCTTGGGATTAAAAAGTACTTTCAAGTGCATGACTATTCAGGAAACATGAAGGCAAGAGTTGCCATATTCAATATGAATGGAAGATCATCCATTTGGTGGGAACACTTCAAGCAAGTGAAGAGGATCAGCGAAAGGAGACTTAAGTGGAAGCAGTTCAAGAAGTATTTCAAGCAGAAATACCTCTCTGACAGGTATTATGATGATAAGATTAAGGAGTTCCATGAGCTGAGACTAGGACAGCATACCATGGAAGAGTATGCAAACAAGTTTTTGGAGCTATTGTGGTATGTCCAGTACATCAGAGATGAAAAAGTGAAAGTCCGGCGTTTTCTGAGTGGATTACCTCAGTCTTACAAAGATCGAATTGAGTTTTATGAACCTAGAACTCTTGAAGAAGCAATAAGGAAAGCTAAGTATTGCTATGAGAAAAGAAAGGGTAAACCTGATTACCATAAGGCATGGAAGGACAAGAAGAATGAGAAGTTTGACCAAAGAAAGAAAGGTTTCAAACCTTCTAACTTCAGGAATCAACAGAAGCAGCCATCCCAAGCTGGGAGTAAGCCAGTTGGAGTGACAGGAGAAAGGCCTAAAGATCCACAATAGATTAGAGGGCCACTTCAATGTTGGAAATGTGGAGGACCCCACATGCGTAGAAATTGTCCGCTCGAGAATGAGAGTGCAAGGCCAGCTTATAACGTTCAAGAAGCAGAAACAGTGGGTCAAGTAGCAAGGGCAATTCCTAGGATTTATGCAGCACTGGAGGACCGTCAGGAAAATCACCAGTCAGTTGTGGTTGAAGTAGCAGGTAAGATTGCTGAGCAATCTGTTTCTATTTTGATTGACCCAGGTTCTACTCACAGTTACATTACTCCTAGAGTAGTGGATATTTGTGCTTTTAAGAAGGTAAAGCATAGGAAGTCTTGGTTAGTCCAGCTAGCCACTGGAACCAAGAGGAAGGTCAGTGAATTGGTAGAGAAATGTTCGTTGGTCATGAATGGATTGGTCATGTGTGTAGATATGAATGTTCTACCACTTGGTTCCTATGATGTTCTCATTGGAATGGATTGGTTAGAAGCTCACAGGGTGAAGCTTGATTGCTACAATAAGACTTTCGAATGCACGAACGAAGAAGGGAACCCCATAGTTGTGAAAGGCATTCCAAAGGTGATTTCAGTGAGGTAGGTTTCAACCATGCAGTTAAAGAAGTTCTGTAGGAAGGGTTGCTAGTTGTATGCATCTCAGATTTTGGAGGAATCGAGAGATGAAACTCCGAGGTTGGAGGACTATCGAGTGTTACAGGAATTCAGGGATGTGTTTTCTGATGAGATTCCAAGGCTTCCTCCAAAGCGGGACATTGATTTCACAATTGAACTTGTGCCAGGAGCAGCACCAGTGTCCAAGGCACCCTACAGGATGAGTGCATCGGAGATGCTAGAATTGAAGATGCAACTGCAAGAGTTGTTGGAAAAGAAGTATATCCAACCAAGTGTGTCTCATTGGGGAGCACCAGTTCTGTTTGTCAAGAAAAAAGATGGTACACTCAGGTTATGTATTGATTACAGGCAGTTGAACAAGGTTACTGTGAAGAATAAATACCCTTTGCCTAGGATTGATGACCTCTTTGATCAAATGAGAGGAGCAAAGGTATTTTCCAAGATTGACTTGGGGTCTGGTTACCATCAGGTGAGAATCAAGGATGAAGACATTCATAAGATAGCCTTCAGAACAAGGTATGGGCATTATGAGTTTGTAGTGGTACCATTTGGTCTCACGAATGCACCAGCTACATTTATGTGCCTTATGAATAGCGTCTTCAGCAGGTATTTGGACAAGTTTGTTCTTGTTTTCCTTGATGACATTCTTGTTTATTCTAAGAATGAGGAAGAGCATGAAGAGCATTTTATATTGACATTGCAATTGCTCAGGGAGCATCAGTTGTATGCAAAACTGAGCAAGTGTGACTTCTATAGAGATAGAATTCAGTATTTGGGTCACATTATCTCAGAGGAGGGTATATCTGTGGACCCTAAAAAGATTGAAGCCATTATGAATTGGCCTACTCCAAGAAATGTGACAAATGTAAGATCTTTCATGGGACTTGCAGGATATTACAGGAGATTCATTGAGGGATTCTCCAAAGTTGCACATGCCATCACTTCTTTGCAAAAGAAGGGGATGAAGTTCGAATGGACATCAAGGTGTGAAGAGAGCTTCCAAAGATTGAAGATTCTTCTCACCAGTGCACCAGTATTAAAAGTTACAGATCCAGAGAAAGATTTTGTGGTATGTACCGATGCATGTGGACAAGGGCTTGGAGGAGTCCTTATGCAGGACAACCATGTGATATGTTATGAGTCAAGAAAGCTGAAGGAGCATGAGAAGAACTATGCCACTCATGATCTAGAGCTTGCAGCCATAGTACATGCTCTCAAGATGTGGAGACATTACTTGATGGGTAGGAGATTTGAGCTCAGAACAGACCATTGTGGTCTGAAGTATCTGTTTGATCAGCCTACTCTGAATGCTAGGCAAGCAAGATGGCTAGAGTTTTTATGTGAATTTGATTTTGAAATCAAGCACATAAAGGGAAAAGAGAATAAGGTAGCTGATGCACTCAGCAGGAAAATGCAAGAAATGCATGTGGCATCTCTTAGTAATTGCCTATCAGATTTGAGGCAGCAGATTGTTAGTCATGCCGTTGGAGATAAATTGTATGAGCAGGTAAAAGACAAATTGCAGCAGCAAAGTCTTGAGAAGAGGTATAAGGAATATAAATCGGAAGAAGATGGGCTTCTCACTTTTAAAGGTAGAATTTATATTCCAGATGTAGCAGATTTGAGGAGAGTTGTCATGGATGAGATCCATCAAGCTCCATATTCTGGTCACCCAGGATATCAAAAGACAATTGCTACAGCAAGAAAGCAGTACTTTTGGCTAGGAATGAAAAAGGATATGGCTGAGTACATTTCAAGGTGTATGAAATGTCAACAGGTAAAGGTTGAGCATCAACATCCAGCAGGTTTATTGCAGCCTTTGCCAGTTCTAGAATGGAAATGGGAAGTTATTTCCATGGATTTTATTACAGGATTACCGATGACTTGGAGACAACATGATTCTATTATGGTTGTGGTAGACAAGTTGACTAAGGCAGCACATTTTATACCGGTTAAGTCTACATATGAGACTGTCGACATTGCAAAGATCTTCATGAAGGAGATATTCAAATTGCATGGATTGCCGAAGGCAATAGTCTCTGACTGGGATGTCAAGTTCACTTCCAACTTTTGGAAGGGGTTGTTTGCAGATCTAGGTACAAAGATAAACTTCAGCACTGCATACCATCCTTAGATGGATGGGCAGACCGAGAGAGTTAATCAGGTGCTTGAAGACATGCTTCACATGTATGTGATGGACAAACCAACCAAATGGGAAGATTACTTACACTTGGTAGAGTTTGCGTATAACAATGGACATCAAGCATCCTTCGGGATGAGTCCATATGAAGCTTTGTATGGGAGAAGGTGTAGGACACCAGTGACTTGGGATAATCTAGTGAACAGGATTGTGCTTGGGCCAGAATTGCTCAAGGAAATGGAGCAAGAGGTTGTAAAGATCAGGTAGAAGCTAAAAGCAGCACAGGACAGGCAGAAAAGCTATGCAGATAAGCATAGGGTGAACAGAGAGTTTAGTGTTGGGGATCATGTTTACCTCAAAGTGAGGGCAAGGAAGAGTTCCTTGAAGCTTGGCAGTTGTGCCAAGTTGTCACCAAGATACTGTGGGCCGTTTGAAGTGCTTGAAAGAATAGGGCTAGTTGCATATAGACTTGCATTGCTTGCTAGCATTAGAGCTCATAATGTTTTTCATGTTTCTTTGCTTAAGAGATATGTACATGATCCTAACCATGTGATAAATTGGGATGTGATTCAGGTGGAACCCGAGGGAGACTTCCGAATCGAGCCAATGTGCATCCTCGACAGGAAGGTCACAATGCTCCGGAACTGAGCCATAGGTCAGGTAAAGGTGCAATGGGAGCACTTCGGACCTGAAGAGGCTACATGGGAGCTGGAGGATGCCATGCGATTGGCACATCCATTTTTGTTCAATTCTGAGGAACACTGAGGCGATGCCAGTGTAGCATTTTGTTCAATTTTGTAAGCACTGAGGACAGTGCTATTAAAGGGGGAGGGGAATGTAATGTCCCGGTTTTGACCCCATTACATTAGATGTACATGATGTATATATTGTAATGATCATGGTGTGGAGCTAAAATCCAAGGCCCCACCATTGATCGGTTATGCTATGTTGGATTTAAATTTGTCACCGATGGTATATCGGGGCATGCGGCATATGTTTTGAATTTATCACCATGTAAATATGCATCTATAATTAAAATGAACACAACCAGCTACGGTCGCGTGAAACTAAATCGAATGGGAAATGATTTTCACAAGGATAAGGATACGGGGAAAAGCCAAAATGTCTATGAGAAGACCCATCAAGCTGTCAACTACCTTTCTTGTCTTTTTTTCCCAATCATTTATTTCTGCCAGAATGTGGTTGAGTTAGTTATTGCATGGAATGCGAAGAGTATGGGAAAAAAAAATTCGAATTGGGCAGAGAACCATTTTTTGAAAAACGTGTTCTGACTTCCTTGGCAAGGAAAATGCCCAAAAACGTATGCCATTCTACCATGCATCCACGTTTTCCATTTTTCCTCACCATTCTCCTTCACGTTGGGGATTTTGGGAGCAGCTGGAGTTTTTCCTGTGTTTTTCATTCCACGTTTTTGGTGGTTGGCTTCATTTTTCCCATGGATGGGAGGTCGTTTTTGTAGTGCTGGGGATTGGGCTGTTTTCCTCATGTTTTGGGAGCTGCTGGTGCATTTTCCATTCACATTTTTGTAGCTTCATGTGTTTTTACCATGGCTGTGAAGGGCCATTCATGTTTTTTGCTGTCTCACCGACTATTGGTCTCATGCACTGACTATTTGGGGTGCTTTTTCCCTGCTATGAGTTGTGCTCACTGATAAGCTTCAGGACTGTGTGTTTTCCCCCATGTTGTGAGTCATTTTTGCTGTTACATTTGGGGACTGTTGTAGATGGGTGGAAGTCGTTTTTCCCTAGTTTAAGCTGTAATAGCTAAATTAATTGCCGGAGTGCAATGGTTGGTCTTCGGACTGTGAGAGGAGCAGAGATGTTGGCTTAGATTTGCTTGATAAACCTGGTGGCTGGAAACCACACAGACAGAGCTAGAGGGCTGGCCTTCTTCTCCATCACCCCTGAATAGCATTGGAAGGGAATGTAGGGCCTGAGGGACTGTGTAGCAGAGAAGGGACTGATTCCTTGTGTTGGGTGTGGATGGGTGTCTTAGAGGTCAGGCTAGTTCTAGTGTAGGTGTTCTTGGCTCTGTAATGAGCTCACCAGCTTAGCAAAATTGCCTTCATCAGCTCCTTAATGGCGTGATAAACCCAACTTTGTTGGCTTGGCTATGTGTTTTGTGTATCCTGGCTATGTGTAAGCCTGCTAGTTCCCTTATTCCTTGGAGAATCATGCCCAGCTTGGGGGTGGCAGCGCTGCTAAGAGATTAAGGAGCACGCTGGCCTATGGTTGGGTGGAACGTTGCAGCGGCATAGTTGGTTGCGGAAGAAGTTCTTCATAAGATAAGTGCTCTGTCTATTTTACTTCTGCAACTGTAAATTCTATTAATGAAAATGAAATGAACATGTTGAAAGAATGCTTGTTGGAATGTATGATGTTTCCGATGTGTCTAATAGATAATTGCATCTGTGCATGATAATTTCTCATATGTGCATAATTAAGTTCAATGCATACGTTTAAGCATTCTGTTTCCAGCAATTTTTAATCCTGTACATGTTCATGGGCGGTTAGCCCGGTCTGATAAAGCTAGTAGTCACGTCCTCTATGCCGGTCGGAGGCTTGGGGACGGGACAGAATTCATTGAAGAAAATATCCTGAGTAGGTTTAGGTGTCCTCAGAAATTAGTGACAGATAATGCTAAGGCCTTCAAGTCTAAGGCAATGGTATCATTTTGTGAAAAGAATGGCATCCTACTGAAGCATTCAACTCCTTACTATCCCCAAGGTAATGGTTTGGCTGAATCCTCAAATAAGAACATCATTCAAAGTATTAAGAAGCTGCTCAAGCATAACAAAAGATCATGGGATTCAATGCTGAAATATGCATTGTGGGCTGATAGGATAACAGTAAAAGAAGCAATTGGAACTTCTCCCTTCCAGTTAATTTATGGAATAGATGCAGTTTTTCCTGTTCAATTGGGAATCCCAGTCATGAAGTTTCTTCAGAATTCCCAAGAAGAACCGAATGATATGCAGAGAAGGATTTATGAGATGATAGAGTTGCAGCAGAGCAGGGAAAGGTGGATGAAAAGGCTCAGTTGTACAGATTGAAGATCAAAAGTAGATTTGACAGGAACATCAAAGAAAACACTTTCTCAGTTGGGGATATGGTTTTGAGATGGGATGCAAGGAAAGAGCAAAAATGTAAGCATGGTAAGTTTGACAGTCTTTGGTTTGGCCCTTTCCTAGTATCTAAAGTTCTGGAAAATAACACTTTTGTCCTGCAGTCCCTGGAAGGTGAGGAATTGTCCAGTCTAGTCAATGGACGATTCCTCAAGCATTTTTACAGTCTATAAGGAGATTTTCACTTTTCATTGTACATACCGGTGTGAGTGAAGCATAATAAAGACTCCATAGCCCAATGGAATTTTTGCAGACGAGTAGATAGCAGACAGAAGGCACTGGTCTACAGGTTCTTGAAGCCTCACAGGGAGGGCTTCATCCCGTAGCTGGAGCCAGATGTTAAGTTAGGAAATTGTTTCTTCTAATTTTATGTTTGATTGTCATTTCTATTCCAATTTACTTATTTTTTTGAGTTTGTTCTTTTACTTACTGTGAAATTTTTTAGATTTTTAGTGAAATTTTCAAGTTTTGCCTTCAGGTTTTTTATTTATTTTGGTTCCTTTAGGTTTTTTGAGGGGTCCTAAAGGTCATTATGTTGAATAATGGATTCACAAATCATACCATGAGCATAGTTATCACTTAAACATCACTTAAACCTCATGCAAAGTGGAAAAAATGTTTAAAATTGCGCCAAAATTGAATTCAAATTATTCTTGTAGCGCAACCATGAAAAATTAACACAGTGGCGCTACAAGAATATCGCGTGCATAGAAATTATGGTTTTTTAAGCTAATTTTTCACAAGATTTCAATTCCTAAGTGACTAATCGCATGATTTAAGGATTTTGCTACGTGTTGCTCCAGTAATCATCATGAAAACAAGTGGGTTCGTGTCATGGAAGAGATCGTGATAATCATCAATTAGAACGCAGCTTATCATGACAGATAGAGGCAAAGACCGAGTTTGATGCGAGGGAAGTTATTCCATACATGTAATGCGAAGCTGAAGACTTAGTGGAGCAACGACATTTGCCAAAAAGCCGGAAGTTACTGTTATAGAGCAGAGTTGGAGTTTTCACAGTTACACAAAAAATTATGGCTTTCTCGTCCTGCCACCTGGAATCAAATTGAACACATAAAGACACTTGTATGGCTAAATTGGACAATCAGACAGCTCAGCAGTGATTTTAAGCAACTACAGTAAGACATAAATCAGGTATTTCGCGATAGCTGTTAAATTGGGGCTTTCTTAGTAAAGTCTGTTTTGTTAAAATTGGTTAAGAATAACATTAAGTTATGCTCTTAAACAAGATTACTGCCGAAGAGATATTTGTTCAAGAGATATTGAGATGTTATGGAAAGTGGAAGGTGGAAAGGTAGCATTACATTGAACAAGTACCTTTTCAAAACCTGAAAAGATGACAGGGTGAAGAGCTGTGTATTCTGTGGTATCCAAATTTTAAAAAAATGATTTGCTACCTGTAAACAGTGTAACGATGGAGCTGAATATATGAAAGTATATGAATACCTAGTCTTATTTGGTGCTAAAGCTGACTGATTGTGGTGATAAGAGAAAGGGGGAGCAGAAACTGAGCAAACATAAGACTACTCTCATATCTTCTCATCTACCAGATAAACAATCTCCAGTTGATTTTAGAAACCACAAATTGATCTAAGGAGCTAGCATCTGAGATCACTTGTACAAAATCTTTTCTACACAAAGATTGCTCATAAGTTGCATTAGAAGGAATTAAGGGTTACTTTTGTACAGAAATACAATACACAGGTGCTTTTGTACTTTCTGGAGATGGTCTAGTATCTAAGTGAGCAGCTGGGATGATAGCTCATTTCACCAGCAGTTTTAGTGAAGAATGTGGAGCACTCTGTGACCTAAATAACTTGAGCCTGTGGTAAAGCTTATCCTGCATAAAAAAACAAAAAACAAAAAGAAAACAGTCAAGGAAGATTAGGGAAAGCTGATTATCAAAACCTTAGAGGCTTGAGGAGGAAAAAGCAGTTGTTAGGTCATTGACAGAACCCTAGAAGTACGCAAAGTTTCAGCCATTAAGAGCACATCGGTAAAAGTGGAAAAATAAATAGGGCTGAGCCACTGATGTAAGCTGGATTGAGAAATTCCCAGGTTGTGTAGAGCTTTTCCAAAATGCTGGGTGGCTAGATTTCTTCAAAAAGATCGATGGCTACAATACTAAAGTCTCTTATCAGTTTGCCAAAAGCTATAACCAAGACATGATAGTTTTTGATACACTGAGGTTCAAGTTGACTTTGGAGCTAATTGCAGAAGCTACATGAATAAAAAATGAAGGTGAAAAGTGGTTCAAAAAGTTGCCTTTCACTTTTGATGCCTAGAGGTACCTGTTACCTAATATTACTCTAGACTGGAGCAAAGGCATACTAATCCAAAATTTCAGAAGTGAGTGGGTGGAACCCATTAGAATCTTGCAAAGCTATATCACCTGTGAAGGAAGATATGCCTATGTCTTCAAATACCATTTTAGGTTTTTACAGCATATGGTTGGTGAATCCAAAATGAGCCTTCATTTCTTCCTTTTCAAAAGTCTACAGAAGATGTCCAGTAGAGTCAAGGGGCATCAGGATCATACTTCACAATCCATCTTCCACCATGGTTTGATTAAGCTCATCATTAGTACTACTCTACAAAAGGAAGAGAAGACATGGAATTATTTCCTTTTCTGGACTGGTTTTCAAATCAAGCAAGAGGAACAGCAAATCAAAAAGCAGGTGGATGAGGGGAAAACCCTGGTTAGGAAACTAGGTCAGAAGATCAAGTCTGAAGATAAGAAAGAGGTTAAACTTAAAGAAGCACCAGAGCCCTTGAAGGATGACAATAAACCTCAAAAGTTTTCAGCTGATAGTAAAGGTAAATATTCACTGTTTACACAAAAAGAGGATCGGCCTGTGCAGGATAGGAAAACAGCAGAAGCTGTCATGAAAGAGGAGACTATTGTCATAGAGCAGATTGCTGTAAAAGAAGAAGGCATTCAGGCCCAGCAAAGGAGTCCCCTCACTATCCTATCTGAGGATGAGGGATATCTGTTAGAGGAAGATGAGTTCACTGGCAAAACTGAAGTTAAGGTTGATACCCACATAGAATGCTGCAAACAAGAGAATAAAGCAGAGAAGTCAAAGAAAAAGAAGACCAAAGTGATAGTCATAGAGTTAGCTACAGTAAGACATCAAGGAAGAACGTTTAAAATGTTGGGAGAGTTGGCCCCAGGTTCTCCAGGTTGGAGGGCTAAAAGTAGGCCAAGAAACAAGTTGATATTGAATATGAAAAAATTGTTAAACCCTAGATTAAATACAAAAGAGGTAACAGTAATTGATGATGATTCTTCAGATGAAAAGCCAAAAATTAAGAAAGAAGCAGTTCTGAAAACTCCAGTTTCTTATCATGCAAAGGGGAAAAAGTCATCAAAGTCAGCAGAAGAGGTTAGTCTCACCGAGACTAAATTATCAGCAGTCTTTTTAGAGTTAAGAAATGAAATGTTAAAAGAGCAGAAAAAAGAGGTTGAAGTCTCTCATTCTGAAGACCAGCAGTTGTTCGAGGAAACAACACCAACTGAAGCAATCAATCAAGAAAACCCTATGGTTCATGGTGTGTCTTCAGATCCATTTCCAGATGATGAAGACATTTTCAAAAAATTCGATATTCCGTGGCTACCCAGTGATATGCAGGATACTATAGCAGGGAAGGTTTTTGATTCAGACAAGCAAAACCTGCAGAGAACAGTCAAACAATACAGACATCAAATGGATTTCATGCAGGAAGTGAATGATGGCTTGATCCTATCAAATAGAAGACTCAGGGAGGATTTGCAAGAATTAAATGACCATTATCAAGAGCTTACTACAATGTCCAAGGAAGCCCTGAAGTGAAAGAGAGCCACAAATTTGCAATGTATAGAGCTGAAGCAAATTGCCAGAGACTTGCAGCAGCAGAATGAAGAACTCACAAAAAGATTAGCTGATATGGAAGATGAGCAAAAGAGAGCCAAGAAGAAGGCCCAAGCTTTGGATGGAATAGCCTTGCTAGTTGAGGCTGCAAAAGACCTTTGAGTTTGGTAGTTAGTCAGTTATTGTAATGTCTTTTGAGAAACACTTTAGTTAGTGAGTTATTAGTTATGCTTTTGAATAAATATTTTATTTTGTAAATATAATCTCACATTATTCCATCGATGAGTTGGTTGAGGGAAGTTAGGGTTTAGACCCTAACTGATTTTGTAGAAATAGTATTTAGATAGATGAGAAAGAGAGCAAAGGGTTTGATTTTTTTGGAGGACTTCAGGAGGTCTTTTGGACTTGCTTGTGAGCTAAGTATCATAACTCTTATATGTATTTGATGACAGATTATGAAATATATGATCCTTTTCACCCTTCAGTTTGTATGTTGGCTTCATTTTTTAACTTGTTTAGTTGCTTAACTGATAAATTCATTGTTGGTCTATGTTTGTATGCTGGTAATGCTTATCTTTTATGAATGAACTTCAATATCATGTTCTATTGGATTCTGGTGATTATATGATGTCTCTCTATCTTTCCTTGTTTATGATTCAATTTTTATTTGGTTCATGAGAATATTCCATGTTTGTCACCAAATTTACAACCAAGAAAACATTTCAGAAACCCTAAAACCTAGTTTACTTTATTGAGTTTTTTGAGATTGTGTTGGCTTGTTTCTTCATAGCCTGGAAACAATTTCTGGCACAAACACCAGGGAAATTGGAACCCCAAACCTAGTCATAATATGATCTTGCAAGAAATCCATGACCGCATCTTCATTCACTTTACGTAACAGAATTTCCTCAACCCATATAGTGAAGTAGTCAGTTGCCATCAAAATGTACTTATGTTGCAAGGAAGAATTTGGTTTTTTCTCTTTAATGATATCAGTTCCCCATTGCTCAAATGGTTTTGTTATCATCACCGGCTTCAATGGTCCTACTACTTTGGCTTGTCTTCCCCCACACCTCTGGAAGATATCACACTTTCTGACATGGGCGTGTGCATCCTTGAATAGTGTGCGCCAATAATATCCGGCTCTGAGAATCTTATGGGCTGTTGTATCTCCAAAAAAATGACCTCCAGCAGGCCCATCATGTAATTCTATTATGACTTTCTTTACATCTTTTTTCTCTAAGCATTTGAGAAGGACTCCATCATAATTTTTCCTAAATAAAATTCCATCAATGATATGATATGCAGCTGATTTAAGGCACAACGCTCTTCAGTGTTTGGAATTCCAATGTTTTGGCAACAATCCTCCCTGAAGGTAATGAACAAGGTCTCGGTACCAGGAATCTAGAGCTTTGAAAAGAGGACATACATCCATCATATGTAACTCAGCTTCATTTTTCCAATTGTTTTCTTCATTATTGTTACCTTCAGCCATTAGTTTGCACAGTCCTTGCCCTTTAACTATGGATGTTGGTTTGAATTTGAGGTCATATTCTTGTAAATCTGTTACCCAGTTGCCTCTTCTTTCTCCTAATTCTTTTTGTATGAAAAGAGACCTTACAGCTGGGTTTGGAACTATTACCTTCATCCGGTTCTTAAGTATGTACGGCATAAATTGTTTTACTACTTTAAAGACTGCATAAGCTTGCTTGTCCATAGCTGGGTAATTCAATTCGGCCCCCTACAGACCAGTGCTCATAAATGATATGGGGTAATCATCTCCCCCATCTTCCTTCTGAGTAAGCATTGCTGTTAATGAATCATCAAATGCGAACATGTACAAAATAAAATCCTTCTCAAAATTTGGACTTTTGAGAGAGGGTGCATGAGCAATAGATGTATTTATTTTACTGAATGCATTCTTCTCTACATCAGTCCACTTGAATTGTACACTTTGTTTCACCATTTGCTGCAAAGGTTTAACAATTTGAGCGAAATCTGGCACAAACCTTCACACGAAATTTATTGTCCCCATGAATGATTGAATACCTTTTTTGTTTTGGGGTAAAGGGATCTATTTGATAGCTTTGATCCTTTTTGGGTCTATGGAGATCCCCTTTTTAGAAACCACGTGACCTAGTAGCTTTCCTTCTATAACCACAAACACACATTTCCTTGGATTCAGTGAGATGCCATATTTTCGACAATGCTCGAAAATTTGTTTTAGATGGAATGCATGTTCTTCTCTCTTCTTTGAAAATATCGTGACATTGTCGAGATATACTACCACACTACAGCCAATTAGACCGCAAAAATCTATATCCATAGCTCTCTAGAAAGTAGCTCCAGCGTTAATGAGTCCAAAGGGCATTATTTTGTAAGCAAAAGTTCCCCATTTTGTTCTGAATGTAGTTTTAAGGTTGTCTTCTTCAACTACTAACACTTGATTGTAGCCAAAGAATCCATCTAATAACGAAAATAACTCAAAACCTAAAACCATTTGCAATATATGTTCCATGGGTGGGACTGGATAGTTGTCTTTGTCCGAAGCACGATTTAGGTTTCTGAAATCCACACATAGCCTGATTTCTCAAGATTTCTTCCTTACTGGTACCAAATTTGAAACCCATTCTGAGTGTCTGACTTTGAATATAATTTTGGCATCCAATAATTTTTTCACTTCACTCTGAATTAAAGGCTCTAGTTTTGGATGCATCTTCCTCAAAGGTTGCTGATAAGGCTTGACTCTAGATCTAATAGGAATGACATGTTGTATAATCTTGGTGTCATATGTTTTAAGCTCTTCATATGTCCAGGAAAATACATCTTTGTACTGTTTGA
This sequence comes from Pseudotsuga menziesii, assembly GCA_001517045.1. Lineage (NCBI taxonomy): Eukaryota > Viridiplantae > Streptophyta > Pinopsida > Pinales > Pinaceae > Pseudotsuga > Pseudotsuga menziesii. The sequence continues at coordinate 249,764 of LPNX010438501.1, forward strand.
ACAAACTAATGAACTTATTTCTTTCACCCGAGGAACAACACTTTCCCAAATTTACATATTTGGGTTTAACTTCAGCTCCCAAATTTATCAACTCGAATTGCAAAGACAAGCTATGAGTCTTAACATTTGGTGGTCTTCTAAACTTGTTGTCTAAATCAAACATCCGCTCTAAGGTCTTAACCCCTTTAGGAATAAAGTTGTCGAGTTTTAATTCAGCTTGGTGTTCTTCGTCATCGATAATTTCCCCTTTGAAAGTGTCATCATTTATCAAACATTCCAAGATTTGTTGATCATCATCAAAGACTCGTAGATTAGTAATCATGTCTGGAATCGAAGGCCTAAAAATTAATTCAATAGAACACTTGTTATTTGAAGGTACAAGCCTTGCAGCCGAGGTAGCTAACAAGTCAGCTGCTGCATTCTTAAGTCTAGGAATGGATACAATATTAAATGCATAAAAATTTGTCAACAAATCCCACACTTCATTCTGATAAGCTTTTAAATGAGGTGAGATGCAATGTATCTGTTTTTGAATTTGCTTTCCAATTATTTCGGAATCCCCATACACTTTCAGATTTTCTACTTTTAATTCAATTGCTTTTCTTAGCCCCTGAACTAATGCTTCATATTCGGCTGTGTTATTGGTACATTCAAACTCTAATATACATGAAAGAAAATGTTTATTTTTCTTTGGATCAATTAGGACACAACCAGCTCCTAATCCTTCCAAAGTTTTAGATCCATCAAAAAAAAGTGTCCAAAAACTATCTACTTCTATTGTACTTGAATCAACAACTACATCTGAAACTAAGTCTACTATTTTATAGTCAAATTCATCAGCTCATGAAAATCGAAGGAGATTGGGCTGTGTGTCTGATGTACTGCTGGATTCTTCTGCTTGGTAATTTCCCAGTTCAAGCTCAATAAAGTAATTTTCCAACACAGAATTCACTGGTTCATTCTTACCCTCCAAATGAGTAACATTGTGCTTCATATGGGGCTCTCTTAATACTTTTATTTGATTGGGATTTCCCTTATAAGGAAACCACAGATGTGACCAATATGATGCAAAATGTCCATTTAGCTTTGCTGACCAATCCCTACTCAAAACAAGTCCATAAGCCTCAGGTATGTCTGCTACTACAATATCGATAAACGGACATACCTTTCCATTTGAAGATAGTTGAATCAAAGCATCCTCCATTTCCCCAATTACCTTCACATTTTTTTTTCTAACTGAATAACCTGCCAGGTAGATGGTTTATGCTGTCCATTTATCTTTTTGCAGACTGAAAGTGGCATAACATTGACTGATGCCCCTGAGTCTACTAAACAATTATGCACGTTATGGTTGAAAATTTCAAAAGTTAATAGAAATGGTGGGGTTTTGTATTTAGGCTTACCTCCCACACTTGCTTCACCAATTTCTTCTTCTTTAGGTTGACTGTCAGTGGGAAGCTTTTCCTCAGGTATTTCAAGTGCTTTTAACAATATTTCTTTCTGCTGAGGCACATTGCACATTTCGAACAGCGAGATATTTGCCTTAGCCCTCTTAATATCTTCCATCTTATGTTCTTCGAGATTCTTTTTTACATCATCAGTCTTCTCCTTAATGGGCTTAACAGGCATGTTCATTTGCTTTGGATTTTCAATCGTAATGGTGAATTCAGGTATCTTATCAGCTATGGTGCTCTTCTGAATTTTATTTACATTCTTTTGAAGTCTCTTGATTTTTGGGAGTACTGATCTGTCCTCTTTTATCAAACCTTGACTTATTGTTGTCACGTTTGTTTCTGATATCTCCTCCTGTTTCAGATAGCCTTCTTCTTATGTATCGAAAAGTGAGACACAGTCCCATAAAACCAGAGCATCATCCTCTTGTCTTTCTGTGGATTTATTTCCCTTTTCCTCCTCCTCATCAGCTTCTGTTAATTTAGAGTCCAATAGCTGATTCATTACTAATGTCATCGAATTGATCCATTGAGGGCAATTTTTCTCAGAATGAGGTTGCTGATGAAAGGTGCAAAAATTATCCATCCCTACCTCCGTTAAATTCATTGATACAGGACTATGTGGAGGAGGCTTAGATTGATTGTTGTCCTCTCTCCTTTTATAGTAAGGCTTATAAGATTTCTGAGCTTCTTTTTCCTTTTCCAAATCTATTATTCTGTTAGATAGTTTCTGCATCATTTTTAACATTCCTTCAAAGTCATGTGACTGCTCCTCCTTAGGCTTAGACAGTAATAAGGCCTTCTTACCAAATTTTTTTTCTCTCGACTGCTCAGGATGATCTTCTATGCTCTCTCTTGCAGCTTCTGCCCTCTCGGCTTCTTCATAAGTTTCAGACAACGTAGGTTTGAATTGCATCTTAGCAAACATGGCCAAGTCAAGCCCTAAAGTTGAAGTATAGTATTCGATCAAAACCTTATTAGATGGTTTATCAGTTGCAAAAAAATTCTTAAGATAAATAGCAAACCTTTGGGTGAAAGTATGCACTTTTTCTTTTCTTTCTTTCTTTAAAGCGCATAACCCCTTCATTAACGTTGCATGAGTTTTTTGGACTGCATAATTACTTCTAAATATCCTTTCAAATGTATCCCAATCTAGGATTGAGTTTGCAGGTAGAGAAAAATACCATGAGGCTGTTGCTCCTTTCAGGGTATGTGGAAACAATCTGCAGACTACATCTTCATGTTCTCCAGCTCTTAGTCCTTCTATGGCCAAATAAAAGCTGTTAGGATATTTAGACACTTAGGAGTTAGTTAATATCAACTTGTGTAATATATCTGTTAGGTAAAAGTGTGTTTCTTTAGTATGCATTAGTATGCATTTGTAAATATTCTAATCCGACAGTCACGATATGTTCTAGACATAGAGTGATCAGATGGTTCAACTTCTCTTAGATCATACCTACCATTGATCCGTGGCTTAACAACTGATTGGTCTATGATCTATATTTAAAGAGCATAGAGGGTCCTTGGCTAGTCGGTCGATTATGAGAAGCTCATATGTAACTTTCTTTCTTTTGCATAATAAATTGCTCCAAGTAGCTATTTGGCTGGGGCCGTGGACTGTTTCCCTCTCGAGAGTTTTAACCACGTGACAAACATCAGTGTGTTGATCTATGATCTATTTGTGTGAAGCAGTTGCTAAAGATGTTCGGTATTTTGGGAGTACCCTGTGTACACGAACGTGGTATCGAAGCTTTATGAAGAGCCACTTTCGGTTTTGATCAAGATCTAGAACCGATGTTGCCGAAATTTTGAAAGGGTTTTTGTTTCTAGATTTTCTATACATTTTTGTCCTATGGAAGCTATTCCATTTCGTCCATAGCATCGTTTCCATTAGAAAATAGTTTTCATTTCACCGAAAACCATTTCCATTTGCTCTAGAAACACCCATTTCGGCAAATCTGAACGTATAATGTTACAATGACGGATTTGTTTTTTTTTAATCTCTCATATTTTATCAGTTTATTGTTAGATATTTTCTGTTTTAATCTCGGACTGTTGCCTTCCCTGACTGCGTATGCTCTTTGTCGTGCACCTTGCGCGAGCACAGCGAATCAGAAATAGTAAGGAAAAGTTTTTTTTCTTATCTTCTTGGCTACATATGCTCTTTGCCGTGCACCTTGTGCGATCACAACAAATCAGAAACAACAAGAAAACTTGAAAACGTAGACTTTCTGGGTAAGCTAACCAAGATCTAACCCCATTGTGTGGAAAAGGTTTTTTTTATTTTTCGTTTTTTTTTTGTGATTTGCAGGAAAAGAAAGCAAGCATGGAGAACGAGAGAGAAGAGTAAAAAAAAAAAAAACCCTTCCTCTTTCCATTATTTTACGTACCTTTTAAACTTAGCTCACTTGGTCCAAAGTTGTTTTATTACTTAATAGGTCTTGAGTTCAAGTCTTATTAAGCTACTTTTTAGTGCATGCAATTTCTATTTTCAAGTTATTTTATTGTAAAAGTGCATCTCACATAAATAAAATAAAATAAAAGTAAGTCACTTAAGTCTTTTAATTTATTGCCGCACTATTTAAAAGTCACATTATTGTAAAAGTGAACATCACTTATTCTACAAAAGTGATTCACTTTAAAGCAACTTTATTGTAAAAGTGATTGTCAAAGGTTGATCTTGGGAAGAGGGGGCTTCTTTTTTTTAGTTGGTCAAGTTAATATTTTCCACGTCACTATTGGTGACATTTTCAACATTTTCTTTAATCAAGCATAACTTCATCATCCAGAATCAGTTTTAAGTGTCGTTTTTTTTAAAACCGCATATTGTTTTGAGCTCTTTGCATCCAGATAGTTAGTTTCTGTTCTTTCAACCATTATTTTATAGTATGGCCACCCCTTGTGATATTATACTTACAAGTTCTAACTATTTCTCATGGAAATCTCATATGGAGGATGTTCTGCGAAGTAGGGGACTTTTCAAGATAACCTCAAGGGAAGAAACAGAACCCACTGATGATGATAAGAAAATTAAATGGGAAAATAGATGTGATGAAGCTTGTGGATTGATTGGGATGTCAATATCTACTGATTTGCGATTCCACATATCTGGAATTGATGAACCTAATCTCGCTTGGGAAAAGTTGGAATTTGTGTTTGGTAAACACAATGAAATTCGGGGTCATCAACTTGAGAATGAGTTGATTTCCTTGAATCCAAATGATTTTTCATGCATTCAAAACTATTTATCTAAGTATAAAACTCAGACTATTATGTGCAGAATGCAAGATTAAGAAAGAAGAAAAACAATGTATTTATCGTATTCTTTCAAAACTTGGATCTGCATATTCTGTTTTTGTATCTACATTCTATTTCATGAAAGAATCCTTGACTACAGCTAGCTATCAAGAGCCTAGCCTTGAATCCTTTTGTGATTCCTTAATTAGAGAGCAAGATAAGCTCATTCATCTTGGAATAATTAACAATGCAGATACATCTGGGAAAGCCTTATTGTCCCAACAGAAAGAAAATCCCAATCCTCCCAAGAAATAGAATTTTTGCAATAATAAGCAAAACAACAAGGGTCCCAAACTCTCTCAGTCAGTTCCTTCTTTAAAAAATGACAAAGGATCCAAGCAAAAAGGAAAGAAGACTGAGTGTCATTGCAATTTTTGTGGGAAAGATAATCATGATAAATCTAAGTGTTTTAAGAAGATGGCAGCCTTGGAAGCAACAATGAAGAAGCATCACATTAGCCTAGATTCGTCTTCAAAATATACCTCTCATGGAAATGCACTTTGTGCTTCTGGTTACTCTTATACTGCATCTTCTTCTTATACTTCAATTGAATGGCTCATTGATTATGGAACATCTTATCATATGGCTAAGAATAAAGCCATCTTTTCTACTATGCATGAATGTAACACCAAACAAATATTTGTTGGTGATGATAGATCTCTAAGTGTTGTAGGATCTGGAACAGTTCCAGTAGAAAATGGTCATTTCAGTGATGTAGTATGTGTTCCAAAAATTTCCTGCAATTTGTTATCAGTCTATAAAATTACTCATTCAGGTGAAGGTAAAACTGTGACGTTTACACCTCACCAAGTTGTAATCAAGGATTTTAAAAATCCTCAAAATATCCTTGCTACTAGAACTATTGATGATATTACCAGGTTGTACAAATTTAACAACTTTGGATCATCACGTTTTCCTTCAGTTTTTGTTTCTCATAGTGATAACTTGAGCAAACTTTGGCATGAGCGATTTGGTCACTTAAATTATCGCTCATTGCAACAACTATGTAAAGAAAATATGGTGACTAGCCTTCCGCTGGTATCTTGCAAGGATGGTGTTTGTTTTGGTTGTGTACTCGAAAAACATCATCGGGACAGTTTTGAAAAATGTGCCTCTTAGCACGCCTCGGTTCCCTTGGAGCTTGTGCATAGTGACTTGTGTGGCCCTCTTCCATCTGCTTCCTTTTCTGGTTTCAAATATTTCTTAACTTTCATTGATGACTACTCCAGACGCACTTGGGTTTACTTCCTAAAACTTAAGAGCGAAGTATTTAACATGTTCTTGGCCTACAAGGGCCTTGTTGAAAAACAATCTGGTCATCAAATTATTAAGTTAAGATCTGACAATGGAGAAGAATATGTTAACAACGATTTCACTACTTTTTGCACTAAACAAGGAATCCAACAACAGCACAATGTTCCAAATACACCACAACAAAATGGTGTAGCTGAACAGAAGAACCACACTTTAAAAGAAATGGCTAATTGTATGATCCAATCTAAAGGACTAAGTCTTCAATATTGGGCTAAGGCCATAAATTGTGCAAATTACATAGTTAATCGCACACCCACTAAAGTTTTACAGGGTATAACACCGGAAGAAGCATGGAGTAAAATTAAACCAGATGTAAGTCACTTTCGTGTGTTTGGTTATGAAGCATGGGCTCACATTCCGGATGAAAAACGAAAAGCATTGCAGCCTAAAAGTGAAAAGTGCATATTTGTTGGATATTCTAAAGATGTAAAAGGTTATAGACTTCTTCAGCCACATTCTCATGATATAATCATTAGAAGAGATGTTAAATTTGATGAAAATCTCTTGGCTTGCGAGCCTAACTTGGCGAGTGTGCCATCTTTGGCCTGTGATAGGTATAACTCCCGATTCAATTCTATTCATGTCTAATGCATACATTTATACATTTCATATGGTGGTTGAGCTTCATCAGCCTTTTCACCTTCTTATGTAATTGTTCATATTCCTATTATGTACACTAACGTATAATCCTGATGGATTATATTCCAACAATCCCCCCTTAATCTGAAGGGGTGTTTGTAAGTCCGAGCATGTTTCTGAATCTCTCAAACTTTTCTCGTCCAAGTGCTTTGGTGAAGATGTCTACAACTTGATCATTTGTGGAACAATGTTGAAGATGGACTGTCTTGGCCTCTACATGATGTCGAATCAAATGTTTGGTTCGATCATGGAATCTGGGATTTTTAGCCAGCTTGATTGCAGAAGTATTGTCTATCAATAATGGAGTGAAGTTCTCTTGTTTTTCTTGCAAATATTCAAGTATCTTCCTGAGCCATACTATTTCTTTTGTTGCTTCAGCTGCAACCACATATTCTGCTTCTGTTGTTGAATCTGCTGGAACTGACTGTTTGCGTGATCTCCATGAGACAACTGCTGATCCAAGACTCGTAGTGTATCTAGAAGTTGATACTCATGTCTCCTTATCGCCATCAAAATCTGAGTCTGAGTACCCAATAATTTTGAAGTCATCCACTTTAGAGGATTTGAGTCCAACGTCTTGAGTCCCCTTCAAGTATCTTAGAACTCTTTTTGCAGCTGACTAGTGTCCTTCACAAGGTTTATGCATGAACCTTGAAAGTATGCCAACAACATAAGAAATATCTGGTCTAGTCGTTGTAAGGTAGATAAGACTTCCTACAAGTTGTCGATACTTGGTCGCATCCTCAAATTTTTTTCCTTCGCTTGATGTGAGCTTCATTTTCTGTTCCATTGGAGTAGATATAGGGTTGCATTCTGTCATGCAAAATTTATTTAGTATTTCTCCAACATATTTTTTCTGAGATAGGAATATGTACTTAGGATGTTGAGTGACTTCAATTCTTAAGTAATAGTGGAGATGTCCCATATCTGTCATTTCAAAGATCTTTTTCAAATCTTTCTTTATGGATGCTATATAGCTCTCATTGTTCCCTGTCATCAAAAGATCATCTATGTACACCACAAGATACACAACAGATCTTCCAACTTTCTTTATAAACAGTGTTTCATCATCAAGATCAAAATGTTCGAAATTTAACTTCAAAATATGCTCGGTTAACTTTTCATACCATGCGCGAGGCGCTTGTTTTAGGCCATACAAGGATTTGACAAGCTTGCATACCTTTTGTTCTTTTCCTTTCACAACAAAGCCTTCTGGCTGAGACATGAAGACATTCTCTTTCAAGTCTCCATTCAAGAAAGCAGTCTTCACATCCATCTGATGAACTTTCCACCCTTTTTGAGCAGCTAAAGAGAGTAAGGTACGGATGGTAGCCCATTTTGCTGTAGGAGAGAACGTTTCTTCATAGTCAATTCCTTCCTTCTGTGCATAGCCTTTTGCTACAAGCCTCTCTTTGTGCTTGTCAAGTGAGCCATCTGATTTGTATTTGTGCTTGTACACCCACTTGCAGCCAATTGGTTTGGTTCCAATTGGAGGGGCAACCAGCTTCCAAGTTCCATTCTTCATGAGTGCATCATACTCATTCTGCATAGCTTCTTTCCACTCAACATGAGTAGAAGCTTCTTCAAAGGAAGTTGGTTCAAAGTTAGAAGATAAATTAAATTCACAATCAAATGATACATCCATGTCATCACCTGAATTATCTGCTTCTCCTCCATCTTCATGTCTTTTCGAAACTTCTCGTTCCTGTCTTTCCAAGTTCATTTGGATGGACACTTTCAAGTGTCTTTGTGGCCCATTTAGGAATCTTCCGTGATGGTCCTGGTTGATTAGCTGGTGGTGCTTCATCATTGATTGAGAGTCTTTCAATTCTCTCAATCACATCATCCAGTTGAACCTCTTGTTCAGGTGAAGTAGCAAGAACTTCTTCATGCGGGGGAGTTGGTGCTTCATATGGAAATTCCAAAGGTTGATCCAGAATAGGAATCCCCCCTTCAAGGTTTGGAATTTCATATTCATCTTCAGAATATTTCTTTGGATGAGGATAGTTTTCCAAATGATCAAGCTATCTCTCAATGGACTGGTCATTTTTATTAGTTTCAAGAAAAATGACATCTCTGGAAATAACAAACTTCTTGTTTACCTCATCATATAGACGGTATGCCTTAGAGTATTCTTCGTACCCCAGGAAAATACATTTTCTTCTTCGAGCACCAAGCTTGTTTCTTTGCTCCTTTGGAATCAAGGCATAACAGGTGGAACCAAAAACTATGAGATGCCTGACTAAAGGGAGATGGCCAACCCACATTTCATGTGGAGTCTTGTTATCAAGATCATTTGAGGGACTTCTGTTTCTCAAATAGGCTGCACATTTTACTGCATCACCCCAAAACATTAGCTTTACATTCTCAAAAAACATCATTGAGAGAACCATATTCATCATGGTTCTGTTCATTCTTTCTGCTACACCGTTTTATTGAGGATTGTAGGGAACGGTAGTCTGATGTGCAATTCCATGTTAACGAAGATAATCTTTAAAAGCATTTGAAGTGTATTCTTTCCCATTATCAGTACAAAGTGTACCAATTTTTTATTGTGCTTGTTTTTCTATCAATGCATGAAAGTCTTTGAATGTTTGAAATGCTTCTGCTTTTGTCTTTAAACAGTAAATCCAGCACATTCTTGAGTAGTCATAAAAAAAGGTCATAAAATACTTATTTCCATTTGCAGAAGGAGTTGGCATTGGGCCACATAAATCAGAATGTACTAGTTCTAATTTCCTACTTGCTCTGAAATTAGATTCATGGAATGGCAGCTTACTATGTTTCCCTAATATACATGCATCACATTTGTTCTTCTCTTTGGGAATGGTGGGAAAACCAAATACACCATTCTTTCTCAACAAACGAAGACTGTTATAATTCAAATGACCAAATCTTGCATGCCACAATAAACTTGAAGACAAATTACCTTCTCCATGCTAAGAGAGGTAGGCATAGTTCTGAACTCTTGCAGATGAACCCTTTAGCTTCAGTAGCTTCCCATCTTCATATCCAGTCATGATGACTTGGTTGTCAGAGGAATTTCTTATTTCTACGATTCCATCAAACATGCGGATGGAATGGCCTTGCTGTCGAATCTCTACCAAGGACAGCAGGCTTCTATGCAACTCTGGAAGATAAAGAACATTCTTCAACAAGAAATCAGGAAATCTAGGCATATTTAGTCGAATGGTGCCCATTCCCTTTGGTTTAAGACTTGACTTATCTGCAAAGTACACTAAGCCATTTATTGTTTCATTAAGTTCTTCAAAACAGTCTTTTCTGAAAGTCCTGTGTGATGTTGCACCAGTATCAAGTAGCCAACATTCTGTGTAAGATGAAAGTGAAGTCATTTCATTAATACCAAGATTACAATGTGCAACAATACAATGAGCAGAATCAGAAGATTTACTAGCATCTTGGTTTTTATTGTCATCTTTCTTCTGGTTATGTCTGTCTTTGATGGAGTCCCACGAAGCCCAACACTGATCTAATGTGTGTCCATTCTTTCCACAACGCTTGCATTGCAAATCTGATCTTTTGCTGAAGTTGTTTCTGCCCCCTCTACCTCTCTTGCTGCTTTCTCCTTTGAGATGGTCATTGGATTGGTCTTTGCCAGCAAGGGCAGCACAAATAATAGATGCCAAAGAGAGTGGCATCAACTCCAGATGCTATAGATTGCATCTTCTGCAAATGCTAGTGTAATTTACAAGAATGAGATAATAGAAAAACAATAACCTTGTAGGTCTACAGTCTCTTCCAAGGTGAATACAATGCAAGTTTATAGCATACACAAGCTTCTTTAATACACAAAATATATCAGTCACAAGATTCAAATACATAGCAGCATTCTTTTTATACGATATATACTCTACATAATATGTTATGCGTGGAGGCACCAGAAGCTAATATATTAGTGCAAAGGATATAAGTGCACAAATTATAGTCTGTGCAAAAACATGCACCAAACTATATACTTCTGCAAAATCAAGTGATTCGCAGCAGCTAGATGACTTCAACCTTCATGTGAATGAAGACATGTATGTCTTCATCCTTCTATCCTCGTTCCTTCTATCTGCCTTCACTCCTTAACAAAGAGGTCACGTCTCTTCAGAAAATCGCAGCCACAAATGGCTAGACTCAACAAAGAATTGGACGCAAACTCATAGCTCCACAGCATATAAAAATATACAATGGCCACGGCTTATTAAAATCACGGGCTCATACATCAGTCGTATCATATGCAGCTAATAGTTCCAATATATCATAGATAGCATTCAAATTCACAAGCCTTTACATCTATATCTTTTCAACTCTCAGGAGTGAAATCAAAGTTTCAATACATTCACAAACTTTCCAATTAAACTTCCACGCAAATAGCTAGGTTAGAGATTAGGGTTTTTGTATTCCCAACTAGCAAAAATGCATTATCTATCTCCATGTGATTGAGTAGGAGCTTGAGTCTTCAGCAAGGCTTCACGCAGTCAGCTCAACATAGTCTTCAATCATTGTGCTTCTCCACTCAATGCACAGCTTCAATCCTCAACTGAATCTCAGTAGAGATGACAAGTCGCAGCTGCATAATCTCAGTATTCAACAATTTATCAGCAATTTTCTTGGCAGGTCGCAGCAACTTCACAATCAATTGTAGGTCGCATCAACTTTAAATATGCTCTCAACTCCAAATGGAGGAGTCAACTTCAAATAGGACTCACAAATTTTGAACAAATTCAGTCGCACCACCTCAACACTTAACACAACATGTTCATTCTCTTGCGGGTCATACTCCATGAGCTTACATGATCTCACAACAATCAAGTGATGACTGTCACATAGTCGTTGAGAGGGAAGCCAGTATTGGAACAATGAGAGATCAAGCTATAAGGTCACAGCTCTCTGTGAGACCACTTATAGGCTCAGGTAAAGATGGGATTCCTCAAACTCAAATTGGCATTGGAATTTGGAGACGACATTGTCTCTCTCTCACTCCTCAAAATGAAACCCTAAAAAAGGTGTGCTGAAAAAATACTCTCAACAATCGAACAAAAATCACAGTATGAGATGGAATTTAAGAAAATAAAAGAAACCATACATACAGGATCGGATGGTGTGGGAACACACGGAGCAGTAAGATGAGACAAGCAGCTTCAGGCTTAAGTTCATGTTGATACAACTTCAACGCAACCCCAAAAAGTAGACAGATCATGAGGAATGAAGAGACGGCCCGCAAAAAATTAAGGTTAGGTAGGTCTCAAACGTTCTAGCAGAGAATAAACGCACACAGAAGGAGGAGTAACGTCAACAGCAGAACGTTCAACTCCAAGCAAAGCAGATTGAGGAACAGGCAGATGAATGAGCAGACTGGCAGGAGAAACGAATTTGGTAGAATGAAGGTCTGGCAGGCAGAATGCCAGAACTGAAATGCAGCCAGGAGTTATGGCAGGTGGTGCTCTGATACCACTGATAGGTATAACTCCTGACTCAATTCTATTCATGGCTAATGCAAACATTTATACATTTCATATGGTGGTTGAGCTTCATCATCCTTTTCACCTTCTTATGTAACTGTTCATATTCCTATTATGTACACTAACGTATCATCTTGATGAATTATATTCCAACAGCTTGCGAGCCTGATTCAATGATTGTGCCTTCTTCTTCTTCTTCTTCTTCTAGCTTCCTTAACAGGTTTCCAACTCCAGTTTCTGATGATGATAGTGAGGATGAAAATCCACCTCCGCCTGCTCATGTTCCTCCAATTGCACCAGCACCAATACTTCCTCGATGGGTCCGTTCAACATGTGAAGTAGCTGGTGATCTTGCCAATGATCCTAGAGATCAACATCGAACACGTTCTCAGTTTCAGTGAGCCTCTTCTCTTTTGGATCAAGTTTCCAAGAATCGTGATCCAGAAACTTTTGCAGAAGCTTCAGGAAATCAAGATTGGGATGCAGCTATGGATGAAGAATATCGTTCCTTAATGGAAAACGATACTTGGGATCTTGTTCCTCTTCCAAAAGGAAGAAAACTTGTCAGATGTAAATGGGTCTATAGAACTAAGTATGCATTAGATGGAAGTGTTGAAAGACTTAAGGCAAGGTTAGTTGCCAAAGGTTTTTTCCAAGTTGAACGGATTGAATACATTGAAACCTTTGCCCCTGTAGCAAAAATGAACTCCATCCTCCTTGTTCTTTCCCTTGCAGCCTTACATAACTAGGAAGTCCATCAAATGGATGTCAAGTCTGCCTTGTTACATGGTGATTTACATGAGGAAATTTACATGGAACAACCTCCTGGATATGTTCAGAATAAATCTAGCCTTGTTTGTCTCCTTAAGAAATCCTTATATGGCCTTAAGCAAGATCCTAGAGCTTGGTATGCCAAAATGGATAGCTTTCTCCTTGACACTGGTTTTTCTAGATGCCATTCTGACCCGAATGTCTATACCAAGAAAGTAGGAAACCATCTCATCATACTTGTTCTTTATGTTGATGATCTTATCCTTACTGGTAGTGACCGTAAACTTATAACTCATGTGAAATCTAGTCTTAAGAAAAATTTTGAAATGTCATACTTAGGACATTTGCATTATTTTCTTGGTCTCCAAGTATTGCAAACCAAAGAAGGAATCTTTCTTTCCCAATCTAAGTATGCTTGTGACCTTCTTCGTCGCTTCGACATGGAAGATTGTAAACCCTCCCCTTCTCCGTTCCAGTCTGGAGTCAACTTTCTGCCACTTGTACTTCCCCTAAATTAGATGCCACCTTGTATCGTCAGCTTGTTCGTAGTCTTTTATACTTGACTCATTCCTGTCCTGACCTTTCCTTTGTCGTTGGTTGTGTTACCCGTTATATGAAAAATCCTCATGAAAGTCACTGGAAAGCAGCAAAAAGAATACTTCAATATATTCGAGGTACAATTCAGTTTGGGATTCATTACAGTATAGGGGGGAAACCTTTGTTGGTTGGTTTCACTGATTCAGATTGGGCCGACGATCCTGATGATCAAAAGACTACTACAGGTTATGCTTTCAGTCTGGGATCTAGACTTGTCACTTGGGCTTGGAAGAAACAACAAGCTCTTGCTCTTTCTTCAGCAGAAGCAGAATATTGAGCCGCAGTTAATGCCAATCAGGAAGCTTTATGGCTTCGATAGATCCTTTTAGAGTTTGGATTTGAGCAGCAGCAGCCTACTCCACTTTGGTGCGATAATCAAAGTGCCATCAAGCTTTCCAAATATCTAGTTCTACATCAGCGTAGCAAACACATTGAGCTACACATGCACTTCATCAGAAATCTTGTTCATGATCGTGTTATTGAAGTGCTCTATTGCCCTACAGATGATCAAGTTGCAGACATCTTCACCAAGTCTCTTACAGAAGCGAAGTTTTCTAAACTTCGGTCTATGTTAGGAGTTCAGGAATGTGTCCTTAGGGGGGGATAGGCTCTAATGCCTCCTTCCTTCTCCTAATAGTGTCACTTTAGTAAATCCTTCAATCCTATCCCAAGTTGTTCTTATGGGGGGATGTTAGGATATTTAGACACTTAGGAGTTAGTTAAGATCAACTTGTGTAATATATCCGTTAGGTAAAAGTGTGTTTCTTTAGTATGCATTTGTAAATATTCTAATATGACGGTCACGATATGTTCTAGACATAGAGTGATCCGACAATTCAACTTCTCTTAGATCATACCTACCATTGATCCGTGGCTTAACACCCGATTGGTCTATGATATCTATTTAAAGAGCATAGAGGGTCCTTGGCTAGTTGATCGATTATGAGAAGCTCATATGTAACTTTCTTTCTTTTGCATAATAAATTGCTCCAAGTAGCTATTTGGATGGGGCCATGGATTGTTTCCCTCTCGAGGGTTTTAACCATGTGACAAACATCGGTGTGTTGATCTGTGATCTATTTGTGTGAAGCGGTTGCTGAAGGTGTTCGGTCTTTCTTTAAAGTGCATAACCCCTTCATTAATGTTGCATGAGTTTTTTGGACTGCATACTTACTTCTAAATATCCTTTCAAAAGTATCCCAGTCTAGGATTGAGTTTACAGGCATAGAAAAATACCATGAGGCTGTTGCTCCTTTCAGGGTATGTGGAAACAATCTGCAAACTACATATTCATGTTCTCCAGCCCTTAGTCCTTCTACGGCCAAGTAAAATATTTACAAATGATCATCCACCAAAATATTTTCACTTGGGTCAAACTTGGGCAGCATTTTCTCAAAGGACTGAGGTAAGTCATGTAAAGGGGGTGTTAGGTTTAAAGGTGACCTAGCCCTCCAAGCAAGTGGTCGATTTAGTGGGTTGGGTGGTTGATTTACATTCACGTTTGCCATGATTCTGGGTGGAGACTGAGGTGGTGAGTGAACAGGGGTCTAAACAGGTGAACAGTAAGGTGTCTCTAGGCCCACTTGATTCAAAGGCTGAACAACTTCCTGTAAGGCTGTTTCTACTATTTCTTCAAAATTTCCAACCAACACTGCGTCTTCCAATATAGGACGGTCTTTCTTCTTATATTCTCTCCCGGGCAAGACAGGAATAATTGGTAATCCTCCAATCTTCTTCACATATGCCCTAGTATGTCTTCTCAGATCATTAAATACTTCGTTATCAACAGAATATAGATGCTCTTTACCTTTCTCTTCAGGAATTGGATTGGGAAACAAACTGTTTTTCAGAACTATCACTGGTTGAATAATCTCGAGAAAATAAATTTCCTCGGCCAGCCATGCACTGGCTTCCCTCCTTCTAGCGCCAAAAACTATTGAGGCCTGTAAAATTGTAGGTAACAATAGTTAGGGATTCTCCCTAGTAAACATTCCCAACTAGCCCATTACTGTTTGGTATGGGGAATCCGTCCGGTTTACGGTCCAGCTACCGTAGGTCAAGTAACAAAAAATAAAGGGTTTTACCAATTACGGCCCAGTCCACCGTGTATGTTTTTAGTTTTTGTTTTTAAGTATGAGATGCAAGTGCCTATCTAAAAATGCAGATTGATAGAGAATACGAGGAGTGGTCACAATGTGATGTGCAGGTTCTTACCTATCATCTTAACTCTCTCGCATCTAAATCGCACACAGCGAGAAACTAAAAATAACTATCTAAGCTATCCCTAGGGAGCAGAATTATCATTTATCAATGAGTAATGTGTTTTGCGCATGCATTATGAAAAATCACAGATAGTTGTTACTTATTTCAAAACACATGAACATTTATAGATATATGAACAACCAGCTAGCTAATTGTTTATGAACAACATTCGTTACTCATAGTGGAAATTTCATAGAATAAACTAGAGAGCATTCATAGAAGAACATAGGTTCAAAGAGTTAGAATGATCTCACAGTTAATGGACACAAAGTTGAAAAAGAAATAGTTCACATTCAACACATCTATGGCACAACATTTGAAAATTTCCACCAAGCTTTCTCCAATAGGAAACTTGTAATTCTTATTGCAAAAGGAAATAGTTCTTCTTACAACATGTTCTCACAAATCTCGAAGGGAAAAATTCTATCTTCTATCTTAACTCTCCTATATTTATACTACAAGAAAAACTCTTGGGCTGCCCCTCGGTGACCTTTGGGCTCCCCCCAACCGTTCAATCCCACAATTTTGTCTTTTAGTGAGTATTCATGATTTATATGATACATTACATTTCAGGTTAAAATTTTAAGAGCATTTTTATGAAAAGGGACCAGCTTGGTGACTAACGAACTTTTCCAAGCCTAGGCCTCTGCTCTTATTGATTATGCTCAGTGATCCATTGGTCTCTTGCTAGATTCTATTGAGCTCAGACCTAACTTTCTTCTTCTTTTCTCTATTTCTACTTCTTCATTCTTCAGTCGCTTCCTTCCTTGTTGCCTCCCTTCTACTTTGTCTTTTAAACACATCTTACTCATAGTAATCATCCTATCATGAAGATAGCATATTTTATACCATTTAGGGTTTAATAAAGTAATACGAACTACATCAATACAAGCATTCTGTAAAATGAAATATAAACAAAATTAATGCATGAAAAGATAAGGCAAAGAAAATCTTGTCAGCTGGGTCTGAAAATCCACTGAACCCGCTGTCCAACTAAAAACACAATCCTGATAGAATATACTCATCACCTAATTCAGGTTGCATCTGAGCTAATTTGAAACCCTCCGATGAAAACATGAACTAGGACAAATGTAACAGCTCCTCCTCCTCTCAGAAAAACCTCGACTCGACCAATACCACGAGAAAACTCCGCCATTCCATAAAATAGTATAAAAATACCAAAGGGCGGGAAAAAACTATCAGTAGTCGGGAACAAAATGCTAAGCATCGGGCAGAAATCCACTAAATGGCCGCAACATCGGGTAGCATAAAGACTACGGGTTCTGTGACAAGAAAAACGTTGGTGAAATAAACACTAAAACTGCAACATCGGACCTCGGAACCACTACAGCATCGGATGACTAGTTCAATGAGGAGCTGTAACTATGAAAATCACATGGACTAAGGGTTCCGCAGACCAAAAAACCATCGTCGGTCGGAAGAATGGGAACTAGCTATAAAAGCATCAGCATGTAAACCAACTAAACATCGGCAAGATAGTGTAAAATTCAGCCCCAATGGCGGGAAACAAACAGACTATGGTTTCCGATTTCAAATGAAAACTACGGTGATCGGAAGTTTCAAAGACTAAATGTCAGCGATGATGAGCTCAAATCCGCCACCGTGTCGGCGATGCAATAGACTAGCCCTCCGATCAATAGTCAAAAACCCTTTCGATAGCGCAAAGAGAAAGACCGTTAAAGAAATAAAACCACAGTATCAGAAAAGAAAGGAGTTATCCGTCGGAACATTCATCGTTTAGCTTCCGCAACGGCAGCTCCGTAGGGAACTACGGCCCCGATGCACTGTACAAGAAATTTTCCACAACGATAAATGAAAACATTTACAAATCAAAACTTGAAGTTTCTGATCTGTAGGAACTCAACTTTAGCGCATTAAAAGTTTGTTGTAAAAGAATGCGTGCAACAGGTTAATTAATGGACAGTAGTAGCAGAAATTAAATGCTCAGAACAGGAATGAAAAACCACAACACTGATAGACAGATACAAGGAAGAAAACACAGAGACAGAGTCACAAATAGAAGTTGATAACGGAGTTCACCCTCTCTACTGGGCTATGTCTCTAGGTCCCTCTCCAATGGGTACCGATCCAATTAATCTCTTAAAATGGTACAAAATGGTTATGGAATCAACTTCTGCAACTGCGAACAGAATGCTATACAAAGTCTTCAAGACCTCTCTCTGGAATTTACAAATTGGCTTTCAAAAGCAAAGAAAAGCCAAACAAAGAAAACAGTCGACTTTTAACTATAAACAACATCTGGACATTAACACTAAAACGCCTTCCTCTATCCTCAGTCTCTGCAAAGGAAACTACAGAAAAGTTGTAAAACAAAATGCTAAATAGAAAGTCTTTAAGACCTCTCTCTGGAATTTACAATCTGGTCTTCAAAAGATTAAGAAGCCAAATAAAACAGAGAATGTCGACTTCCACAGCAAAACTCTGATTATAAAACAATAGGTCGCACCCTCAAATCCGAGCTTGGTGCTTCTGCTCTATCTATGCAAGCTTCTCATAACAGAAATGAGGTTCTGTGCTCTCCACCATCTGAGTCCCCCTCCTGGTCTCCAGCTTCCTCTATTTAAGCCTCATAAGTAACAGATTTGCCTTCTTTCACACAGCTGTTCCATATGCCATTCGGCCAAATTGCGCCTTAATCGTTTTGACATTTCGAGTCCCCAACAGGCTGTTCTTCTGCCTTTCCACATTATCCCCACTGTGGCATACCTGCCAAGAAAGCTTCGCCAAACCATTACCAAGAAGCTGTACACATTATGAAATCCTACCACATCGTGATGTTCCACCTGCCAGAGCGTTACTCATATGCCAAGATGGATGTTCCCTTCCTTGAAACACGGCATCAAACTATGTACTACTGCAAAAATCGTTTTGAAATGTCCCCGCTCGAACGCATTGCGGAAGTTTTTAGTCATCTGAGCTTCCGCCATTGCGGAAGAGGACAAGCAATGGGCTCCGACGAACTCTCTCTCAATTGGCTGTCGGTTGGTTTTCAAGTCGGAAGCTTTAGTTACTTCGGTTTCCGCAGTTGCGGATGGTGGAAGGTCTTGCGAGCTCCGCTGTTGCGGCTTCCAGAAGTGTTATCCTTCCGATCAAGATTGTGCCCATCGTTGCGGCTGCCGGAAGC
The DNA here is from genome assembly GCA_001517045.1 of Pseudotsuga menziesii. Lineage (NCBI taxonomy): Eukaryota > Viridiplantae > Streptophyta > Pinopsida > Pinales > Pinaceae > Pseudotsuga > Pseudotsuga menziesii. Next base: position 268,732 of record LPNX010438501.1, read on the forward strand.
CTTTATACCTCTGCCATTGCGGCTTTCGTTCCGCTCTGACCTCCGATCCTTTCTATCTCTGCCGTTGCGGCTCTTTTATCACTCCGACTTTCGATCCATTCTGAACGCCTGTAAGTTTTCACCGTTGCGGAAGGGAGAAGAATTTTATCTATCCCTCGTTGCAGCTCCCGAATCGCTCCGACGTCCGTTAAGCTTCCGCCGTTGTGGAAGGTAAATGCTTCTGACCTTCGACGCGTTAATATTTGCTTCCCAGTTATCCCGCAGATAAATTAGTGGTTTTGTCGTCTGATGTTGCAGACAGAGATGCACTTCTGACTTCCGATGTCACGGAAGGAGATCTCCTCCGATCTGTTTATTTTTGCGTCCGATTTTTTTTCACCCGCAGCTTCTTTGAACCATGTACCATATTGGATCTTTACAGAGGAATAATCTGCCGGATCAATCCTCCCCATTGGAGAGCTTTTGGACCACCAAAAACCTGAATTATTCTGCAAGTAAGTGAGGGTACAACTTCCTCACCTTTCCAATCTCCATACATCCTGCCTTGCTTAGAATCTGCATATTAGTCTCCTTGTCCATGACCAAAGGAGGTTCATACCATTTAAAATTCTTTGCATATGCGACTGGAAATAAGCTCAAACAGAAAGAATGTTTACACTTCTTTTCAGAGGTCTCAAAACGATCATAAACAGAATTGAGCTTTTTACCTTTCAATCTTCCCTTGGTGATC
>LPNX010438501.1:274108-341039 GCA_001517045.1 Pseudotsuga menziesii
TCTATGCTTTGAATTACATGGAAAGGTGATCATGCTTCACATGATTTTTGTTGTATTAGGAATCAAAGAAAATGAAATAAGTGCTCAAAATTAACTTTAAAATCATATTAATTTAATATAATATTCTCAATATCATTCAATGTTCAATTTATAGAGTTCAATATTATAACTTTTAGTGAAAAAAATATAAAATAACACAATTTTAAACATATTTACATTGTGATTATGTGAAAATTCAATAACATTAGATGAAAACTTATAAAATAATACAACTAAAAACTATTATGATGATGCACATACATGGAAAATCAAATAGTCATTGAGTATGAGATGGCTTGGCCAATGTTTATAATATAATCCATAGTGTGCACCACTAGCAACCAAGTCAAGTTTAGCTTACCCACACAAACAAATAACTAAGCTAATTAACAAACCAAATGTTTTTAGCCATATCAAAAACCCAACCCTTTATAATATATGTTTTTGGCGGCTCAAATCTGCTAACAATCTATTAGAGATAGGATCTCTTGTAGTAAATAACCATTAAGGGAGATATCATTTTCTATCTCTAGTCACAATGTGGACTTATGTAGGTGGGTGCTAGACTAGTGGTGTTAGGATGGTTGTGTCCTTCCTGTGCTCAAGAGAAGCCATATAAGGTATAGTTCAATCTTGTTTTTACTCAAGAAGAGAAGGGTTGAAGTATGAAGAGTGTATTATACACCTTGTGAATGAGGAGGCCAAGAGAGGGTGGAAGTAGCCTGAGCATGGTTCAACGATGATTATGGAAACATCATAAGGAATGGACAATGGTGGAAGCAACATGAGTAGGGGTTGTTGTTGTGATTCGAACTTGTTATTTCGATAGGAATGACCCCAAAAGCTTATACAGTTAGAGGGTGGGTATAGCGAAAACCAAGGATAGTTATAAGAGCTCGGTACCAAGAACTAAAGAAATCACAATCTTAGCCTTCAAGGTGAGTTTAGATTTCCAAAATTATACCTCTTTTCAACACTGGGAGTGGTGATAAGAGCTATCTATGAAATCTAGAGATGGAAAGCAAAATGCACCAATTTTCAGTGGAAATGATGATTCGAGACTTTAGGCCTCTTTTTTATCCATCTTGAGTAACAAGTTTTATGATCCAATCATCCAATTACAAATGTTATTATAGGTGTGTTAGTATGTAAATGTCAATGCAGTAGAGTGCCAAGTGCCCAACACTCTCTTTTGATTCTTCAAATGGTAAATACATTACTTCTTCCCCTTGAGTACCCACTTCCCAGTGGTCTCTTTTGTTCTTCAAATGGTTATGGTAATTCATTCAGTTAGGTGCCTACTATCCATTGTTCTATTTTACTAATGGTTTACAGTGCTCCTTCCTCTCTACTAAAGCTCAAAGCTACCTGAACTATAGCATGAGATTCCACCCCCTATCCAATTACCATAACTCTTGCATGCACTACAACGCACATCAAGGTAGGAATATGAAATTGGAAGAGGCTCGAGAGTCCATAGTGACCATGGAATAAGCCTAAGTAAGGGTTAAGGAGTTTGTATAAAAGATAAGCAAAAGTTGAAAGCTTAAAACCACTTCAGTTTCAGTTTTTACATAACCACAATTCTAAGTTAATAACCCTACTAATCATAATTCTTAATCATGATTCCCCAATTCCAATCACTTACTTGCATTAATTATAAACCATTGCAAAATATGGTGAATCAATTCTAATTTATTATCATCCACCACACAATCTATCTTACACAGATTGGTGGGATTTGAGAAGGAATAAGGAAGTGCTTAAAAGTTATTGTCAATTAATTTCAATTATGGTAGCTTATTAAATCACAACCATCATTAATTGGTCTATTTGCTACCAATTTACTAAAAAAAAAGTCAATTAATACTTAAATACAATTGGTGTCACCCATGATTATAATTTTTATTTTAAATATTATAAATTTTAATTAAATTAAATTTTATAATAAATTGGATCCATATCTCAAATTCTTTTATCTAATCACTCAAAAAATTATCTACTTTTTAATTTATAAAAAAAACAAATTTGCTACCACTTCATTAATGCCGACATTAATGTTAATGAATTGTTAATTTATTTTAGTGCAAGTTAAATTCTGTCCACTTCATTAATGCCGACATTAATGTTAATGAATTGTTAATTATTTAGTGCAGGTTAAATTCTGTCATTGCTCAGCTTGCATGTTAGATGGAGGATTATATGGAGCGCCTTATTTACCGAACACTTCTCTATCGGGTAAATAGCATAAATGGTTAATTATCTAGTGCAGGTTAAATGACAGATTATATTCTGTCATTGCTCAGCTTGCAAGCTTGCATGTTAGATGAGGATTATATGGAGCACCTTATTTACCTGACAGATTTGTCTATCCGGTAAATAACATAAATGATTAATTATCTAGTGCAGGTTAATGATAGATTATATTCTGTCATTGCTCAGCTTGCATGTTAGATGGAAGATTGTATGATGGGCTTTATTTACCGGATAGATTTGTCTATCGGGTAAATTAGTTTGGAGCTGCCTAACTAAGGGACTTTTGACTTTCAGGCTGTTTTTTTGCTGGTGAATTTAATCTACAAAAACTGTAATTTCTGTTGTTTCTTTGGCGATTTTAAGTTCATAAATGAAATCAGGTGACAGGAAAACCCCAACACCCACACTCTGTAAGATCTAGCAGTGTTTTTGGTGCGTTTTGAAAATTCAGTCAAGATTTGTCACAAAAAACTGATAAAAACCAACCCGAATCAAAGGTCAAAAAGTCCCCTATTTAGACTGAATTGGCTAATCTCGAGACCATTTGAACCTTTTCAGGTAAGTTTGGCGGGAATCTTAGATATTAGTAATTTGTTAGTTGTTATCACTAACTGTATTGATTTTTTAAATGACATGCTGCATTATATATTATCATAGCTACAAGTAAAGTGGCAAGCCAAGGTTGATAGACACAACTAACTATTTAATTTTGTTAGTTTTGTGAGATAACTGGATATTAAACAATAGTTAAAATATATAATTTTATATTCATTATTTATGCTAGATTGTTAAATTAATAGATTTAATATAAGCACAAAACCAATACTATTTAATAAACAAAAAACAAAAAATATATGAAAAAACAAAAATAATTTATTATGGGTTTTTTTTAAACTGAAGGTTATTTAAATATTAATAAAGATACATTTATCTATAACAAGATAGGACTACCAGAAAAATGAATCCATGTTATACATTTCTTACATTTATATTAATCTTGTTGATTAGCTTAAACAAGTTCAAAATCTGAAATAATATCTAAATACCTATGAATCTATATATAAACAAGCATATAGATCTATATATAAACAAGCATAGACTACAGTCGACTCAAGTCTCAAAAAAACATTTATCAACTTAATTCTAAAAATTATATGTAGATAAGTAAAGATCTACCCTCTGCATAGCCTTAAAGATCTACAAGGTAACTATAATGCAGTCTATGGCAAAGGATCCATAAGATCCATGTGAATAAACTATTTGACATGGAAGAACAATCAAATTCTTATATCACTGAAATAAAGAAACTGCCATTACACTATAGGTAGAGGAATCGCACACTATCGCGTATACAATCTCAAAACAATGAGAGGACTCTTATTGGGCACATCTAACTATTCCCTTCTCAGCATTACGAGGATCACATATTTTCGACCATTTCCTCTATTTATTTATCGGCGGCATACAATACCATGGCCATTTCCGAACTTGTCGGTACAGTCAAGACCAGTAGTAGATTCGACAAGCGAGCTTTCAAAACGGGGAGAAGTGGCCTCTGGGTTGAAACCACAGAGCTTGCAATCTGCCGAAAGAAGAGACGAAGTTCCATACTTGTCTGCGCCTCCCATGATAGGCATGGGAACACCAACCTTGACAGGACTCTTAAAATCCGGCCTGTAAGTCTGCCCCAGGACACCTTCCACGGCCGGAGAGAGATTCAAGTACTTGAACTCTATTGCCAGATGAGCAAAGCAATCGTCCGACGGTATTTGGTAGTTGTGAACACGATTATCCACCTCGGTAATGGGCACCACGCTAATCGCTAACTGCATAAGATCGGGTATCTCAACATTGATACTGTTGCTTTCCCCAGTGCGTTCCACTGTTAGTTCATCCTCGGGCGCCTTCCAGACTTGGCGATGACCTTGTGCGAGCGTGAAGGTTTGCTTGCCAAAGGTAAACAAGAATTGATCGACATTGTCATCCCATTTGCCCACTTTGTTTGCACCGACTGTGAAAGTATGTGTGCCAAACATGATTCCGAGGGATTGAACCCAAGTGTAATCCCTGGTTCTCCCTTCAGGCCTCCTGCCAATAAAATGAGCATTGATTTGCAATTTATCATCTGATACAAGACTGAAATCTCGGTTACTCTTTCCATGGAAGTAGAACATTACACCATCTCCTCCGACAAAGCGGGGATCGTAGCACAGCGCTCCGACTCCTTCACAGTTAGGTTTGCGAGCTGTAACACAATGTACAAAAAATTTAAAATCAAATCAGGATCATTATTATTACAGGTAGAGTTTGGTTAGAGGAATGTTGTTATACTCCTAAGTTCAAAATCTGATCCCTCATCCAACATTGATCTATATATATTCTAGTCTTCAAAGAAGTGATGATAACAAAATAATATAACAAAGATGCACTTACTTCTGCAGGTTGCTTCACACTTGGGGCCACAATCCACGAAACATCCCTTGGCGGTTTGATCTGCTGGGTTCCGTTCGGGACACTGATTAGGGCATTGAAGGGTTATCCCCTTGCATCTCGAGTTTTGGTAACACTTCTCTTTCTCTCCGGGTCTGGTCAGCCCAGCAACTCTGAACGGCGGTGGAGGGGCCGGTCCTGACGGACTAGGGGGACTTGGAGCAGCATAGGGATCCCTGGCATTGCACTGAACAAACAATGCAATAACCAGCACAAGGAGTCCGACTGCCTTGGCCATCTCCGGATTGACAAATAATGATTAAAACGAGCAATCAGAATGCCGGAGCTTCCAAAGAGATAACTTATGAGGCGAAGCTCTGCATTGCTGAAGTCTGGATATGTCTGTTTATTTATATTGCAGGCAACTACGTCGATGGTGGCATTGAAAATCGATGATCCTCGATAGGCGTTCATTGAGCAAGTGGGTTCTTATTTTGATGCAATCGCTGGCAGCTTTGATTCGAGAATCAATATTGGCTGGCAAACAGCGTACGCTCTCAAATTGACCAGCGAAACTTCCAGGTAAATCAGGGCTAAGTGAAGGGGGCATTATCAGGGCCGAAGTATTGAAGGTTGCAAATTAGCATAGGATCTTGAAATGGAATAATTGATTTAGGTAGATGGAACTGCGGAATCCAACTATCAACGTTCATGGAAACTGTGAGAGATCCGAAGTCTATGCATGAAAATTTGGCGTGTTTCTCTCCAATGCTGCATTTTTATGGCTTTTTGAATCGATCACAAAAGTCACCATAATATCAAAACCCTAAATCATGTCTTTGAAGTAGTGTCAGATAAGGAAACTTAGAGGTTGCATGTGTTCATTTAAGATTTATGTCGTGTGGTGTTTTGACTGTAATTTGCGGAATGGCACCGAATCCGATAAAGCACTGGCACCTCTTAATTTCGTTCAGTTATTGTATTATTAATGAGCACTAAAAGTTCAAACTCCATATAATCATTATAAATCTAGCCTCAAACCTCTTTTAGGGTGAGCAGCAAAAACCCAACTTACCATATTAAAAAATACTTTTAATATAATTTAGTTATCATAACATTAGTCAAGATTTTAATCATCCCTATCGTTGTGAACCACAGAAACAGAAACATTGGGTAAGGATATACTGTAATATAATATATGTCATGAAATGTAAGTTTAAGATTATATTATGTGTTTATCATAATGGGCGAGCAGTTTATTGGACTATCTAGAATATTGTTTATAACAAAATGTAAAAGTCGACTATATTTTTTGGGGAGGGGGGAGTGGATCGGGCGGGATCATCCTTGATCCTCGGGAAGCACAATGTAAACCTTGGCTCTCGCACTCTATCAAGGAGTCAAACATATATGGACAAAATAAATAAGAGAAGCATTATTAGGTGGAAATTTATTAAATATATGGACACAATAGAAACAAGGTCGGTCAGCAGTAAAGTCCTTGCTTTATGAAAACAATTGTGATAAAAATAATATTTATTAAATATATGAAGATAAAAGAAACAAGGATAAAGCTCTTGTTTTAGAAAAAAATTGAAATAAAAATAGTAAAAACTAAAAAATATTAGTATTGAGCATAATGTTTTTTAGACCATCATAATAAGAGAAAATTTTTAATTAGTAATTATATAATTATTCACAACTATATGAGAAGCTAGATTAGAACTTTATGTCTTACCACTTTTTTATTAAAATCAATTTTAACTATATTAGTAAATTGAGGAACCATGTAAAATAGATAGCCATAATAAACCACATAAAGAATGTTGCAATGAACCACTAGAAAATATTATTTTGGGAACATAGTGTATCCCTCATGCTATGTCTTTAAATTAAATAAAAACATATGGAAACAACCATTAACCCATTCACTTGAGGGGTTCATTGTCTACCATAGAGGTAGTAAACTATTAGAATCCTTGGTAAGTTACTACAAATTAACTAAATATGAATCAAAACCTTGGAAATATGTAAATGCACAATTCATATATCATTTGAATAGAAAAAGAAATTGTCATTTATGAAGATAATACAGATGGAATTTATGGAACAAACCATGTTAATTACACAAGATGAATGACGGTTTGATCTACTTGACCAGTTGATTCCATCATCATGTTTTATAGCGGTGGCATCTCCTAGCAAGTTTAGGCCTTGAGCAGAGAGATTTGGAGAGAATATGAACTGGATGGTACTGTAATTCTTAGAAAAAATATTTGAATATGGAAATCCAAAAGTTGTGACAAGCTGCACAAAAACTAAGATACTTATATTAGTGTTTGGAGTTTATATGAATTTTGGGGGGTTGTGAAAAATATTAGCTTTATGGAAAAAAAATTGAAAGGAACATATAAAGTAAAAACAACCACAGTTAAAACGAAACCTGAGTTATAAACCCAATTATGTAGACCGGGAATCCCACAGTGGTGGAAGAAGAAGATTTGCATGAAGAATGGAAAGTATATGTTATTCAAGCCTATATGATAGAATTCAAAATAATATAGTGCACATTTATATTCCTCCCTCTTTTGTCCCTTATTTTAAAGACCTTCCATCTTTCCAAGGCCAAACATGTCCTTTTAATTTGGTGTTTACTATTTGAATGGTCACATAACCATTATTTAGAATAAATGCCTGAACTAACCATATACATACTGAGTGTATATAATTTTATAATTTTAATTATATTGCAAGAAATTAAATTCTGAAATCTATAGGTTTGAAAATACCTGGGATGGATGTTCACACACTAATCCTAGGACATTAGGCTCTACATATTTTTATGTACATTTAAATACCAGGATACCTGCAAGTAAAACAATTAATGTATAATTCCCCTTTAGCATGAGCAATATTTGACCCAAACTTAACCTGATTGAACTTACTTCTACCCTTCTAGAAATCTAACCAATAAGAAAAATCATTGTGTGGAACCTAATGTAAATTGAACATCTGAAGACCATGGTGTTCCAAGTAAGAGAAAGAAAATGAAATTGTCAGTGTTTCACTTGTATGATTGTAAGAATCTTACATCCCCATCCAAGTAGTTATGGAAAAACAAATATACAACAAATTATATATATGATTGCTTTAAGAAGAATGTAAAAATTATAAAACCACACTATGTATCTCAACTTGACATCTAACCATTGGAGATAAATATCACTTGATAATTGATAACTAAGAGGGATTAAGATGAATCTAAAGTAATAATTTCAAGTAAAAATGAAATGACTGTGTTGTGAAGAGATTATCGTAGAGAGAAGGACATTAAAGCTAGCATGTTTATTGTCCCATTCAAATTCACATATGTCATTCATCAACTATTGCTATTAGTCATTCCATCTAGCGCCCTATGATTTTCTAAATGAAACATTAATTTACAACAATCCATCAAAACCCCACAGTTAATGTCACTTATTACAATTTTGTAAGGGTTCATTGCCTCGACTACCACTCATTTCTGCTTAACCTCATTTCATTTGCATTTTCAATCGGGTCTAGTAAAGTTGTCAAAAGAAAAAGTTACTAACTTGAAGTCAAAGGGTTTGCTATTAATAGTCATTTTTTAAATCACCAATAAGGGAAATGATATTGATTTCAGAGAAATGTTTTTAAATTTGGAATTGTGTTTGTGATTGATTTTTAGAAATTATTTAAAAGTTTGAGATTCAAAAATATAGCAAGTTTCTTTATGTTGTATTTTTAATATTTTTTAATATTTTGGTAAGTAGATAATCCAAGTTTATGAATGAATTTTAAAAAAAAAATACTTTGATATTATGAAGTGTTTGAATGTTGTAACTTTTAAATATTTTATAAGTAGATAATCCAATGTTGTAAATTTTAATTTTTGATAATTAGATAATCCAATTCTAATACCGTATATTTTTATTTCCAACAAATACTAGGGAAAAAATAAACTAGATCCTAAAACATTCAGACATTTCTTAAAAATATTAAATATAAATAGATTCATTGTTTCCAATCTTGGAAGAGAATGAAGGGAAAAAAAAACAATTGTTATTGACAAACAATAAGTAAAAAAAATAGAATGAAATTAGGAAAAGGTTGAAAACTTTCATAAACATTCATCTTCACATCCAAAGAAGTTTCCTTGCATACTTTCCTCCTCACATCCAAGGAAGTTTCCTTGCATTCATAATAAGAAGCTTCTTTATTTTTTGTTGAATTTTTTTATTCTTAATTTTTGTGGTATAGCATTAATCATATTTGAAATAGATCTTTTTGGAATTAAAATAAATAGAAAAAAAAATTGAACAAGAACTTTAGTCACACTTTAGAATGTTGAAATATTAAATGCACTTTTAAGAAATCATTTGAAAAAATGGAAAACAATTCCTACAACCGGGACTAATACAAGAAGCAATAATAGGTAGAAATTTGCTAAGCATTATTAGAGTCTATTGTTACAATTGTGTTCCTCACCCTTGCCCAAGAGCTGGCTTGGACTTCTAAATGGAAAAAGAATGCGTTCGGTTGGCTAGACCTGGTAAGGGGACACCTTGGCCAACTAACAAAATGACGGAGGGGTACACATACCAAGCTTGGGTGCGCTCCCACAAATGATGCCCACACCCAAGCAAGTGGTGCTTGGAAATCCCATGGGTGTGGCACTTAGACAAATGTCGGCAATAGGTAATAGAAGTGCAACGGAGCTCGAGCACTCATGAGAGCGTTGGGCACACCTTGGGAAGACACCCAGATGAACAAGTCAAGATGACTCGAGCACCCCACTTGAAGCGCACTTGGCACCACATTGGTCGCCTAGGCTAGCACTTGGTGGAAGCGTCGGTGAAGTGGAAGGTTGGACCGAGCACCTAGGAGGAGCACACCCAACACCTCAACGACGTGATGAATACTAGTGCACTTAGTGCACTTAGTGGGAGCTTGGTAGGAGAGCACCCACGACGGAGCCCCGATGCCCACCAAATGCTTAATGCACTAGACCAATGGGGGGAAGGTGCGTGCATTTGTGAGTAGATGTGGACACGTGGAGGAAGGATCGCGCTAACTAACGTTGGCTTGCACTCCAAACAAAGAAACATACCTACTTTGAGGAAACACACTCACTCAAGACACACCATATAAGAAGACGACCCCAAGGATGAAAGAAACAATATTTGAATAGTATCCAAGTGACAAGTCGACTGAGGAAAACGAGCTAGGGAAGAATCCGAGATCAAGTCGGAGATGGAATCACTAGGAAACTTAGCTTAGAAACACAACAGGGTTGTGGGAGAGTGCGGTTTGGAAAGCCATCACTCAAGATGAGTTCAACAGTAGTCGAAACAAGCTACAATGGTTAACTAAGTTGATAGAGTTTGACGCCCGAGAGGGGTCAACTCAACTTATTGTATTTTGTATATGAAGTGTGTTATTTGGTTGGGCACACACCAAGAGAGTCATCGGTTTGTCATAAGGTTTTATTTTTCCCAAACTGTATCCTATTCAAAAAAGGACCATTGGAAAGGTCTTGAAAATTTTCTACAAATTCTCTATTTTGAGTTTTTTCTAATTCCTTACCGTTTGTCCGAGGCATCCATTTTAGTAACAAATTAAGTTTTAAAAGATGCTTTGTTACTAAAACACCCAAATCAAGCAAACAGTAAGGAATTAGGAAAAACTCAAAAAAGAAAAGTTCTAGAGAATGTTAAGATGTTTCCAATGGTGTAAAGTCCACCCAATTCCTACTTACAAGCAAAACATTATGCCGAAAATACGAAATATTCCAAGAATATTTTCACTTTTTGTTAAATGGGATACATTATAGAAGAGGGTAGAATGTTATGGTGGAACCTCCATTATTGTAAAAGTGGTTTCTTAATAAAAAATTAATGGGGTTAGCTGGTCTGGAAACCCCACCATTATACTTATCTATTGTGTATGCTTACTTGGTGAATGAAATTGGCTAAGTAATAATTCAGTTAAGTTAAATAACAAACGATAAGTAAAGATTCTGCACGGCCAAGCATAGTCTGCTGAGATGCTCTTGAGCGACCAAGTCATCAAGATGCCTCTCGGGCAGTGCCACACACCATGGTTAAAACGCAAAAGTGAAGCACATTTAATTTTGGTTGTGACAGGTGGTATTAGAGCTGCCACGTTCGAGGAGTTGGCTCTTAAGTTGGACTTAGCGAGCTGCACTAAGGTTCGTTTTGGTGGCCACTTGGAAAGTTGACACAGAGGTGAATGGAGAGCTAAGGTGCAAGTTTTGGTTGGGACCCCTCCATCACAACAGAGTCGAAGACCTTCGGTGGGTTTCGACAAGAGAGTGCTTCCATTGGAAGAAGCGCTCCATAGAGCGCCCGACAGAGTGCTCAAGATATGCTCAGGTTGAACGCTCCATCACCACTCAGAACATGCACCGAAAAGAAAGAAAACATGTGCAAGAGGAGTGCCCACAGAGAAGCGTCTATAGAGGAGCACCTGCAGTAATGCGCCTAAAGGAACAACACTAATCGGTAGTTGAGAGCACCCAGAAAAGGTGAACTTTGGGCGCACTTTCACAGAGTGCCCCATCATAGCGCATCAATTGGGATGTGCTCTGGAAAAACGCACCCGATGACAAAGACAAAGAACTCAGGAGGAGTTCTCGTAGAAAACATCATAGAAATGCACGTTAAAGAGAGAGCGTCCGGAGAGCGCTCAAGAGCAGCACACTCCATAGGCATTCTTATAGAGCGAGCATCTGTAGTACACTTAGACTTAGTGCTCTAGTAGAGTGCACACAACAACAGTACGCTAGAGGAGCATCCATAGGAGAGTGCGCTCGGCAGCAGCACGCTCCATAGGACTGCCCCACAGATAGCGCTCATCGACAAATGGAGGATTTCCCAATGAGGTGCGCTCATGGAGTGCGCTTGGGTGAAAGACGTCCACAGAAGCGTTCGCAGAGGAGCGCTCGAAACATACTAAGGAAGTCACACGCTTAGGAGGGGAACACCCCCAACAACAACAAATGAGCATCCAAGGGGAGCGCTCATAGTGCACTTAGGAGGAAGCACACCCTAGAAGGCGTCAGGAAAGAAATGTTTCAAATGAACCGAAGACATGCATCTGAGACAGGAGCGTTTCAACAGATTGACAGAAGGTGTTCTTAGCCAAGGAGCACTCCACAACAATTCTATGGATAACTTAGGGTGGGGCACGGTTAAAGTGCACCCAGAGAATCTAAAGCTTCATTGGGAAACCAAGATGGATATTTTCACAACGGTCATGGAAGGAACTTCGATAGGATAGCTAGCTCTGTCGAAAAGCATGTTGAATGCAATGAAGGAATGTTGGAGCAAGATCAAGGACGAAATGGACAGGGTATTCCAATAATTTGCTCCGCCAAAGAAAATAGAAGTGCATCGGTTGCAGGTGACACCAAACCCAGTAGAGGTTGGAGGAAGGGAAAGGAAGAATGCTCACAAGAAGGGAAACCAAAGGCAACCGAATGTGCTAAAAAAGAAGATAGTGGCCTTCTATATGTGTGACGGAGACCACTATGCGAAGAACTGTCTCATTAAGGTAGCCTTAAAGGGTACAACAACACAGTTAGCAATAGTGAGAGTGGTAGAAGCACCTCAACCTTTGGACGATATTTTTGAAGCTATGAAGGTAGTGGAATCCTACCTTAACGAAATGACAGGAATTCAGGACATTGGTCTACAAGAAGTCCTAGATTTCTTGGAAGCAACAGTGAGTGTGTTGAAAATTTCTACATTGATAGACACAGGTGCTACTCATAGCTTGGTGAGAAGCTAAGTTGTGACTTCCTTACACAGTGCACTAGAATTCAACCAAGCAAAGTTCAAGGAAGTGAACTTGGAGACAAATTCAGTGACCAGGAGGATAAGCGCAACACCTATTTGGTTTTGGAAGGTGGCATGGAAACTTGGAGTTGAAATTCATTTCATTGTACGATAATCCGTTGATCCTTGGACACGAATTTATTCAGTTAGATAAGGTCGCGTCGGTTCCGCATGCAAGCCGGTTGGTTTTCTTGAGCAATACTGGAGCATGGAGCATGCCCATGAATCAGTGAGGGAAGCTGGGATACATATCAAGGGTGTCCTCAGTCTAGATGATATAAGAACTAGGAACATCCCAAGACTCACTTCAACAAAGCATGTGGCAGAACCATATTTCAGTTAAGGAGAAGCCATGCATAGCTATGGAAGTTAGTCATCCTTCGGAAAGGAGGCTAACATCATTGGAAAAATGAGTGAACTCAATCTAGCAGGAGGTTGAGTCATTGTGCAAGATGAGGGACGCTTCGAGACAGCATGAGGAAAGGTTGGTTATAGCACCAACAAAGATCATGGAAGTCACCAATAGAAGCACATTGGAGATGTCATCAAACAACCAAGATGATGGTGTTTCGATCAAGCAAAGTCTTGACAAGGAGGAAAAACGACAGATTTCAGAAGGAAACACTAGTGAAGGTAAATTGTCACATGATGTGACAGATATCGTGGTGTTTTATGTGCATGGAATAGGCATACCGAAACCACAATTGTCACCAGAGAGTTTGAAGCAATTTGATTGCACTCCATATAAAGTGGAGGTAGTCACAGCACACTTAGAAAGTGAGCAAAATTCTAAACAAGCGAACGAAGAAAAGGACAAAGAAGTTGAAGCAACCTTGAGCACTCTTCAAGCATTGGAAGACAGGGAACGTTCGAGGTCTTGGAGAGCTTGCAACATAGAGATGCTTGCAGAGGCAAGGAAAGTTTCATGTTCAAAGGGACAAGTAAATATGATAAGAAGATCAGGGTTAGAAGAAGACCACAACAAATAAAATTGGAAGAAGCATTGATAGAGGCACACGACAGTGACCAGAGAGTTGTGACAGATGTGAGGAGTCTTGTATTCAGGATTGCAGAATCTGAACTAACTCAAGCTCAGTGGAGAAGCTTGGCTGCAACAACGGAGAAATAGATGTCGCACTAAGGTACTTGTGCAAAGGAGGTTTTGATGGTGTTGGTTAATGGAACCACCCTCCAATCTGCATAGATTAAGGAAACAACACAATGGCTCATTGTTAGTGGCAACGACAACGACAACATAGGTGCGTTGGCAAGGAAGCCTTAAAGAGAGAAAATTGCTAAATCAAAGACAAGGTTGGGGGTCATGCAGAAAAATCATGTTGGATTGAGGACGCTGAAAAGAGCTAAGGAAAGATGGTTTCAGAAGGATGAAGTTTTTCTCGTAAGAAGACACTACTATTTGACAAGCTATCTAATCAGCATGATCATGGGGGCGTAGTGAATGGAAGCAGGATGGATTACAAGGAGTACTGGTGTCGGAGTAAGTGGTAAAAATCCATGGTTGTGGAAGAGTTTATAAGGAATCTCACACTGTTGCGACGACAGCGGTGGAATGTCCAAGGCATTGGAGCAGTGATGATCATATTTAGCGGTTGCGACACAGTTTCTAAGTACAGACTTGGAGACGTTGTTGAGGATGGAAACAAGCTTAAGTGGGGTGGTTGTTATAGCCATGTTCCACACCCCCATCCAAGAGCTAGCTTGGGAGCCCATATGGGTAACACATGTGTTCAGTTTGCTAGAATTGGAAAGGGGACACCTTGGCCAAGTGAAGGAACGACGATGGGGAGCATAGACCAAGATTGGGTGTGATCGCACAAATGACACCCACACCGAAGCAAGTGGCGCTTGGAAATCCCATGGATGTGTCACTTAGACAGATGTTGGAAAGAGGCAATGGAAGTGCTACAGATCCTAAGTACTCATGAGAGCATTGAGCACACCTTGGGAAGATCGGACCGCCCCACTTGAAGCGCACTTGGCACCACATTGGTCTCTTGGGAGAGCACTTGGTGGAAGCGTCGCTGAAGTCACACATTAGACCTAATTCCTAGGAAAAGTGCACCAAGCAACTTGATGACACGATGGAGACTAGCACACTTAGTGTATTTGGTGGGAGATTGGAAAAATGGTGCCCACAACCGAGCCTCGATGCCTACCCAACGCTTAGAGCACCATACCAACAACTAGGGAAGGCGCGCACACTTCTAAGGAGATGTGGACTCGCAGAGAAAGGAGCGCGTTGGCCAACGCTGGCTTGCATGCCAAGCAAAGGCACACACCTACTTTGAGGAAACACGCTCACTCAAGATGCACCATATAAGAAGATGACACCAAGGATGAAATAAAAAAAGCTTTGAACAACAACCAAGAGACAAGTCGATTGAGGCAAATGAGCTAGGGAGGCATCTGAGCTCAATTCGCAGACGAATTTGCTAGGAATCTTAGCTCGAAAATGTAGTAGGGTTGCAGCAGAGTGTGGTTTAGAAATCCAACACTCAAGATGAGTTCAACAACAGTTGACGCAGGCTACAGGGGTTAGGTAAGTTGACAGAGTTGGACACCTAGGAGGGGTCAACACAACTTGTTGTATTTTGTAAACGAAGTGTGTTTGCTGGTTGGGTGCACACCAGGAGAGTCACAAGTTTGTGGCACCTCCGTTATTGTAAAAGTTGTTTCTTAATACAAAGTTAACAGGGTTGGACAGTTTGGAAACCCCACCATTATACTTGTCTATTGTGTATGTTTACTTGATGAATGCAATTGGCAAAGTAATAATTCAATTAAGTTAAACAACAAACCATAAGTAAATCTTCCACACAATCAGTTGCAGTCTACCGATACGCTCTTAAGTGACCAAGTCATCAAAGTGCATCTCGTGCAGTGTCGTACATCACGGTTAAAACACAGAAGTGAAGCGCATTTGATTGTGGTTGTGACATCTATGTCCACGAGCAACTTTCCACTATGACTTGCTAGGATTTATTTCATTTTTTTCAAGTCCAATTCATTCACATCTTGAGTGAAAACAATAAAAAGGAGGATGCAATGGCCAACAAGGCCATGGACTTGCACAAAGGGAATCTCCAAATCAAATATGAGCATGGGACGATGGGCCCATTCCATAACAACATCACCATGACCTGGACCCAGTTTAGGAAGCGACCTCAAGCATATGGAACTTGCCACACCTTGGGCGGCAATGACCAGGAACATGGAGACAAACTACTGGACTTAGGGATAGACTTATTAAGCTTAGGCCATTTAATGTCGCTGCAGTAGACATGTTGCTTGTTGTATTTCAAAGTAACTTGAGATCTAATAAGAAGCATGCTTACTATAGCAGCATTAAATGGCCTGCAATAAGCTAAATATTAATAGAGGACACTTACTACAAAAAGATATAGACACATGATGTGGGGTAGTGTGGTGGGATCCTCCATGAATACCTAGAATGTCTTCTCTGAGGAAAGGAGAATGATGACTAAGCACTTCATTTTGTGGAAGAAGGAAATGCTCATTTACTCCCCCATTAGGAATCCTGAGAAAGTCTTGTCTCAGGAAAGGAGAATGAGGATGAAGCACTTGATTTCATGGAAGAGGGAAAGGACAGAGGAAATACACATTGCATTCATAAGCTTGAGTGTTTACAGAACCAACGCATGTGCAAGGAAACAAGATCTCATCATTTTTATCTAGTTTGGAATTATGGGATGAAATGGTAAGGTAGTTTATATTGTGCAAAGGATGAACAACAAAAAGGAAGTACAAAAACAAGAATAATGTTTAGAGCGGAGCTGAGCCACAAAGAATTGTCGAACAACTTGACTTAGAATTTCAATGAATAGTCGACTACAAATATTGGAAGGAGACAATGGTAGATGAGAGTGGTAGTAATTGTGCATGTTGCATCCCCACCAATTATTCCATGTCCAAGACCACTAGCGAGCGATGGACCGCACTTTGAGAATCCTGCAAAGGGAGGTTCAAATCATTGGAAGAAACCTCGAGTATTAGAAAGAAGAGGAAGAACATGAGCGGGTGTTGGAACATGGGGATTTAGCATCTATAGGACAACTCTCCTCCAAAAATGAAGTGGAATCCTAGAGGGCCAAAAATATGAAGTTGGCACACAAGATTGCTATAGTCACCCAACAACAAAATTGACTCGAGAAAAAGGAAGAAGAGGAAAGTTTCACAACTCGCCCATAAATGCAGCAATAAAATTTATAGGTCCCCTTGCGAGCTTTGAATAGCTCCATGTTTTACACATGTTGTAAGTTTTCTTTTAAATCAGTTTGTTCGAAATTATAAGTGTAGAAAGAGAAGTAGTAGGATTGGTAAAATAGTTTCAAATATAAATGATATAGAAATATGCCTAAAACAATAGGAAAAATACTCTATTTTATATGGCTTAGCCATCACTTCTGAAATGTATTCGGTGAAAACCCTCATTTTGTTTAATATAAAAATTTTACTCATTCCTATCAAACAAAATAAACTCGATTATATTATTATAAAACCCTCCAAATTTGTAAAAAAAAATGTTTGAACCTAAACGTGATGCCATCTTGTTAACCACTAAACGAGATCTAGTAAATTTTTTTTTAAAACGCTTTAGATTTATCAAATGGGGAACTTTGAACCTAAATGTGGTTCCACCATAAAATAGAGTTCTCATCAATGGAGTGAGCTAGCTGTGGAGCAAAACTCCCTCCATCGGACGGAGGAGGAGTAAAGTCAACGCTAACTTTGCTCCTCCTCTGTCCAATGAGGGAGGATTGCTCCACAGCTAGCTTACTCCCTCATCAATTACTTTTTTGCATTATTTACTCTTCTTATTCTAGGTCAAAACACAAAAGAGTGTGTTAACGAATGTCAAGATTTTCTAGAGTGAACTTTTTTTTAAAGGATGAGAATTGTCAATTTGTTAGTGAGTGTACATGGGTAATGAGTGATAATATACATATTTATAAGTTGATATATACAAAGAATATACACTATATATTGTACAATTTGATACAACAAAGTTCTAGGTATGTTACAATAGGTAATAATATATATTTTTTTTGAAAAGATGTTATCTTATGGCGGGACCCTCCATAAGGTTCTAATGGGGATTGGAAGGTCCGCTAGAGTTAAGAGTAGTGTATGTTTGGTTACCATTTAATGTAGGATTTATTAGGTCTATTGTGTGGCCGACTATATAGTTAGTATTGAATTAATGTAATGTGGACTCATTAAATAAGGTCCACTAGGTAATTAGCAGTAGATTTCTCTAGCTAGCTACAAATAATGGAGTCCTCACTATGAATGGTGTATTGGAGTATATAGTATTGGATATTATCTCATTAAGAGGTTTCCCCCTCAATGAGGCAAGTGAATAGGAGTTGATCATTCCATGAAAGTGAATTGTATTGTATTTCCTTACCTTAAGGGTATTTTGGTGTATAAAAGAAAAGAGAGTTTCTATGAAATTATAATATCTTATTTTTTATTCAAATTTAAGGGTTAAAAATCATAACATGTTGCTACTCCATTAAAAAAAACTATAGTTGATCAATTCGGAAAGAATACATCCTATTTAAAACCCAAGAGGCTTATCTTCAAATTCCATGCTAATATACAACACTAATGAAGAAAAACAACCACCAATCAAGCTACTACTAAGTACCTAGTATTGTGATATGCCATCTAAGGCTTAGATTCATGCTAAATAGTTATTCCCTATCAAATCATTTGATTTCAAGGGGCTTTATATGACCTTCTTGTATTAAATATGTGATGTGGTACTCCCTTGTGGTAATATCAAAATGCCATCTTGCAATATCGATAACATTGAGATTAAACATCTATTTACGATAATGATAATAATAATCCTTGAAATTGGGTAGTCATTGTTTTTTCTCGTTATAATATAGCCTAGAAACCTCCAAACAACAATCTCTCTATTCCCAATACCAATATTTTTCTTTTAAAGTTTAAAGTTTGTATTCGATAAAAAAGTGTAATCCCCCTTGTAACATTTAAAGTAATTATATTTGATTTTACTCATGTGATAAAAATCAATGGATTTTGTAGGGAGTTTTATTTTAATAATAATTTTGAATCTCTATTTTAAGCAAAAGTATGACTGGTGTTACAAGAACCCATTACTCGGCGCTATTGCCGGAAAATACAGAGTTTCAACATCAAAAGGGGAAACTCTTAACCCCAAAGGCCTTTCTCTTTCCAAACTAAATGTGTACAGGAGGAGGTTCCAACACCTCTAGTAGCTAAATGTTTACGACTATAGTAAGATCTTGTAATTTTCATAAAACTTGCTCGTCTTCAATCACCTCTTTTACAACCAGGAAGGAGAACTAATAACAGAGGCTTACCAAAAGCATAAGAATCCGAATTAACCCATATGTTTCCTCCTAGCCAGTCATTAAAATATTGGACCATCTGCAATAGTAAACAATGTTGATAATTACCTTGGCATAATTACACAACTTGTATGAAATTTGAGAAAACAATGAATGAAAGGTGACATATTACCTTCTAGTTAACCCTTCAAATAGCTACAGTCAAATATAATACCTTCAATCAGTCTTCATGAACTATAACAACCCAAGAGACACAATTTAAGCGTCAAACTAAACTAAAGAAACTGAGAATTACACGTTTAGAAATGAGGAAATGAAAACATATTCATCTCTCCATGAATCCATAAGACTGAGGAAAACCGGGCCATAGCCTCATCGTGAACTTCCAACTTCCAATCAGGACAACCCTCGGTGAAATAGAATAAGAACACAAACCAACACTCGCGAGAGTGTAAAAATCCCGATCTCTGCAATTTCAAGGAAAGTACAAAAGGTATTTTAACTTAAATGATAAAATACAAATGAAGAGGTATATGTGTCTAAACATTCCTAATAAGTAACAAACTATTATTTGTTGCACAGAGAGGTAGAAGATATATCAATGGATGAAACAAGAAAAATCATTGAAGAAGAGTTGGCACCAGAAGGAATGTCGGTACTAGAAGATGCAAGTATTTATGTGGAAATTGCAAAGTGTAATGCTGAGGTGCAATAAAAAATGTTAGAAACTATAAGAAATTTGAAGCTTGACTTAGATAGTCTTATAGCCTATAATGTCAAACTAATGAATTCTAGATTGGAATAGGAAGAAATAAATGAGTTAATACTAAAAAGTTTAACAAACCAAGCACCACAGAAAAATAATGGTCAAAATTCTTGTAGTGCTAGAAACGAAAAAAAGGAAAAGACAAAAATTTCCAATAATGAAGAAACCATAGATAAGTTTTACTTCTCACCTAGAGAGTTAGAAAAAATTGATGAATTTAGGTATAAGAAACAAAAAGGATAACTAACAGAACTACAGGGGTAATTTAAGAAGTTAATACCTTGAATCTTTGATGGAGAATTTGAGGAGGCTTTTGAAGCATGGTTGTTAAACATAAAATGATATTTTCAAGTATATAGTTATGATGATAATATGAGAGCATGTTTGGCTATTTTTCAGCTAAGTGGGAAGGATGATTTGTGGTGGCAGGAAGCTCAAAGCGTACATAACATATGTAGTAGGGATTAAAGCTGGAAACTTTTAAAAAAAATGTTCAAAATAAAGTACATGTTAGAGTGGTATTATGAATAAAATGCCAAGGATTTTAATGAATTAATTTGGGACAATCAACTATGGAAGACTTTCTAACTAAATTTGTTAATTTACAACATTACATACCATAACTGAGGAATGAAGAAGCAAAAGTATATCGGTTTATGAGTTGTTTATGTACATCCTATAAAGATCAAATTGAATTTGGCATGCCCAAGAATATGGTTGAAGCACTTAGGAAAGATAAACTATGTTATCTTCTATTTAAACAAAGATTTGAATGAAGCAGAAGTAGGCAAAAAAAATGAAAAGATGGATCAGTGAAGGAAATGATTTAAGCCTTCTCCTTTTAGGAAAGGAACAAGAAGATATACAAATAATAATTAGAACGGGCCAAGCTTAACTGCAAACAGTGGAGCAAAAATTACAAGGGCCCTTAATAGTGGGTGGAGTAACAATACAAAATAAATTAAATGTTGGGGTTGTAATGGACCTCATTTATACAAAAATTGTCCTCATAAACCTAATAGGAAGACAACCCCCTTAAATATTATGCAAGAAGCTTCTATAATCAATGTTATAGCCAGAAATGTGCCCATAATTCATGCTACCCTTGAATATCGACAAGCAAATCATTAATCCACTATGCTAGAAATAAAAGGTAAAATCTCAAACACACCTATTTCCATTCTTATAGATTCAAGAGCTAGTTTGAGTTACATTGCACCAAGAGTAGTTTAGAAATGTAAACTTTTAAAGGAAAAAAAGTGCATGGTTTCTACAACTAGCAACACGAGTAAATCGAAAAGTTATAGAGTTGGTAAAAGGATGCGAGTTGAGCTATAATGAAATGGATACATCAGTTAACTTAAACATACTTCCTTTAGGATCCTATGATATCATGATTAGTATGGATTCACTGGAATCTCATAGGACCATTATTAATTGCCTAAATAAAAGTTTTGATTTTATTGATGAGAAGGGCCACTATAATATCATAAAATGAATTTACAAGCATGTGTCCATATGACAAATCTCAGTTGTACAACTCAAAACGTGTGTTAGGGAAGGGTTTCAATAGTATGCATTCAAAATAATGGAAAATGAATTCATAATGTCTAAAAGAACAATAGACCAATTTTATATCCTTAAGTAATTTCAGGATGTGTTTCCTGATGAGATACCAGGACTACCTCCTAAGAAAGATTTAGAGTTTACCATAGATTTGATTCCCAGATATACACCTATATTACGAGATCCTTACCGTATGAGTATTCTAGTACTTACATAGTTAAGGATGCAACTACACGAGTTGCTTGACAAAAAATACATTCGACCCAATGTGTCACCATGGGGAGCACCAGTTTTGTTTGTTAAAATGAAAGATGACACTTTTAGACTCTGTATAGAATACATACAACTAAACAGAATTACTTTAAAAACAAATATCCATTACCAAGAATTGATGATTTGATCGATTAAGTCAGAGGGGCCAATATTTTCCTAAAAAATGATCTTAGATCAGGTTATCATCAAGTACGCTTTAAAGAAGAAGACATCCATAAAATGACATTCCGAACAAGATATGGTCATTATGAATTTGTTTTCATGCCTTTCAGACTAATTAATGCTACTACAACTTTTATGAGTATGATGAATAATGTATTAAGCAAATATCTGGACAAATTTGTACTAGTGTTCATTGACCATTGACCATAAAATGACATTCCGAACAAGATATGGTCATTATGAATTTGTTGTCATGCCTTTAAGACTAATTAATGCTACTACAACTTTTATGAGTATGATGAATAATGTATTAAGCAAATATCTGGACAAATTTGTACTAGTGTTCATTGACCATATTTTAATCTATTCAAAGATTCATGCGAAGGAACACGAAGAACATTTATGAATGGTTTTACAAACCTCAAGAGAACATCAAATCTATGCAAAACTTAGTAAATGTGATTTTTGTAAAAGAGAAGAACATTATTTGGGACATATTATCTCAGAAAAGGGTGTAGCAGTTGATCCTGCTAAGGTTAAGGTATCATAGAATGGCCTGAACCAAAGGATGTACATGAAATTAGATCATTTATGGGATTAACAGGGTATGATTTATAGATAATTTTTTGATAATAGCTAATCCTATAACCACTTTACAAAATAAAGGTGTTAAGTTTGTGTGGAGTAAATAATTTCAAGATACTTTTGATAAATTAAAATATCTATTGACTACGACACCTATACTAAGAATTGTTGATCCCAACAAAGATTTTGTAGTTTGTACAAATGTAAGTTAAGATGGTTTAGGAGGGTTTTTCACTTGGGATGGTCATGCAATTTGTTAGGAATCCATAAAATTGAAGGATTATGAAAAAAATTATGCAGTAGATGACATGGAATTAGAAGCCATCATCAATGCTCTTAAAATTTGGTGACATTATTTGGTGGGGAAGAAATTATTGTTGTTCACTGATAACATTGGACTAAAATACTTGTTTGACCAAAAGACGTTAAATTCTCACCATGCCATGATATGGATTTCATTTCTGAGTGAATATGACTTTGAAATTAGGCATATTAAAGGAAAAGAAAACATAATAGCAGATGCTCTTAGTCAACAACAACATGAATTGCACACTGTATCGATTAGTGGTTATAAGTCATAATTTAGAAATTTGTTGAAAACAGTATTAGTTGAAGACCCTGAGTATAAAAATTTGTTGGAAAAATGTATGAACAGACCTGAATACGTTGTTGATAATGTATACCCGATAGATGCAGAAGGGTTTATGCATTTCAAAAACCAAATTTATGTACCCAATCATTCAAGTATAAAACAAATAATTTTTAGGGAGCTACATGATAGTGTAAGGTTTGTCATTACACTAAAACCTGCAGATATTGATGAACATTTGAAACCTATCACAAGGCCCTATCATCAGGCTTGTCGATTAGTCCACATTTTTTATATTCCCAGATGCGTGGCGATTATACCATGCTGTTGTACCGATACTCCAACACCCCCCCTCCAACGTAGCTTGGGGGAATTGAACCCAAGACCTATGCTATGATACCATGTAAGGTTTCTTGTTACACCAAAACCTGCATATTATATTGATGAACATTTGAAACCCAACACAAGTCCCTATCATCAAGCATGGAGATTAGTCCACATTTTTTATATTCCAAGAGGTGTAGAGGTTATACCATGTTGTTGTATCGATACTCCAACAGATAGTCCATATGCAGGACATCCAGGGTACCAGGAACTCATAAAAACCTTGAAAACATATTTCTATTGACCTAATGTGAAAAGAGAAGTAGTTGAATATGTAGCTAGGTGCTTTGAATGTCAATAGGTTAAGGTTGTTCACCAATTTCCAGCCAAATTATTGCAACCTATACTCATTTTAGAATGGAAATGGGAGACTATAACCATGGATTTTATAACTGGGTTTCATAAAACAAGAAAATAGAACGACTCCATTATGGTTGTGGTAGATAAATTGAGCAAAGTAGCACACTTTATACCCGTAAATTTGATCTATAAATCTATATAAATTGTTGATATATTTATGAGAG
Source organism: Pseudotsuga menziesii (assembly GCA_001517045.1). Classification (NCBI taxonomy): domain Eukaryota; kingdom Viridiplantae; phylum Streptophyta; class Pinopsida; order Pinales; family Pinaceae; genus Pseudotsuga; species Pseudotsuga menziesii. The sequence continues at coordinate 297,949 of LPNX010438501.1, forward strand.
AAATTTTCATACTTCATGGGATACCAAAAACAATTATTACTGATCAAGATGTAAAATTCACCTCAAATTTCTGGACATCCTTGTCTATAGGTATGGGCACAGTTGAATTTTAGTACAAGGGACATCCTCAAACAGATGGTCAAACGGAGCAAGTAAACCAAATACTATAAGATATGTTAAGGATGCATGTAATGAATCAACCAGGAAAGTGCGAAGACTATAGTCATTTAGTTGAATTTGCATACAATAATAGTTATCAAGCTTCCCTCAAAATGAGCCCCTTCGAAGTATTGTATGGTAGGAAGTGTAAAGTACCCTTGAGTTTGGGAAATCCCTAGGATAGGATGGATTTAGGACCATACATGCTAGCACAAATGGAAACAATGGTACAACAAATAAAGAAGAACTTAAAGGCTACATAGGAAAAAGAAAAAAGTTACGCTAACAGAAAGAGAACGGCTAAAGAATACAGTGTAGAGGAACATTTGTTCCTAAGGATAAAAAAAAAGCACATTAAGAATAGGATCATGTGCCAAAATTGCACATAGATACGTGGGACTCTTTGAAGTACTGGTAGAGTGGCGCTGGTAGCTTATCAATTGGCTCTATCTCCATACATAAGAATTCATAATGTTTTTAATGTTTATTTATTGAAAAAATATATTGTTGATAAAAATACTATTATTGACTAGAATAATGTATAGGTGGAATCAGAGGGAGATTTTCACGTGAAACCAGTGTGCATTCTCGACAAGAGAGAGGTGTTACTTCAAAATAAAACCATTGTCTAAGTTAAAGTCCAATGGGAGCATTACACTCCAAATTAAGCTACTTGGGAAGGAGATGATGTTATGAGAAAAGCTTATCCTTTTTTATTTCAAGATTTTAAGAAGATTGGACAGTCACCGAGGAGGGTGACATGATTTTAGGGGGGAAGGTCTGTAATGAACCTTGTAACAAAAGTAACTATATTTAATTTTACTCATGTGATAAAAATTAATGGATTTTGTAGGAAGTTTTATTTTAATAATAAATGTGAATATTTGAATACAGAAGTTAGGAAACCATGCAGTAAATTGATAGAACCTAAGGTTATGATAGTAATTGAATTCCCAAGTATCTTTACGAAAACAAGTGGCTAGACTTGGAGGAGATTTAGTTACCAGCTATTAAATTCCTAGGAAAAAATAAATGGTGGAGCATTCTCAATAAAAAGAGAGGAAACAAGTGAGAAACAATTGAAAGGAAAAACATAAGAAAGAGTTGTTAGAGAACACCTAGAGTGGTGTAGGGTATATGTATTTTTTTTAGAAAATAGCACAAGGATTTTAGCGAACATCTAATATGTACCCGGATCCGAAGTAGAACCTCCAATGATCTTATTAAAGAGGTGCTAGCTTTTGTAGTATTTAACACTGATCAATAGACTAGAAGTGACTTGAAAGCTAATAAAGTGAATCATAACCTAAAGTTCTGGGAAAGGGGGTGGAATCCTTGTAAACTAGAAGGTTTGAAGGTTACTAAGGCGAGCGGGTGTGTGGATGTTCAATTTACGGTTCCAGACAAGACATTCAAATATGTTTTATTTATAACCATGCGATTTAAATTGTTTATTGATTATGAAATAACTATCATTTATTACAATTGTAAAATATGTTGTAGATTTTAAGTAATTTTTGTATTCAAGAACAATGTAGAAGATTACATGTGTGATTATGACTATTTAGGAAGTTTACAATCAAATCTAGTTAGTTAAATAAGTCGTCATTTCTTATACTTAAAAATCTAAGTATTGTTGGGACTGCTAATACGATTCCCTAAATTTTCATCATTCAACTTCCACATTATATATTCTTTATATGAAACAAAAAACCCAAGAAGGGCTAGCATATCCTGTAATAAAAGCAAGTAAATGAGAAATGACTATAAATAGAGAGTAAAGAAAAATTTACGATAGTTTCATTGTTTAAACCCTATAACCATTTTTCGAAATAAACAATAAAACCTACTTTTTATTATTAACGCAGTGAACGAGAAGACGAAGATTAACGATAGGATAAACAAGAAAATAAATCAACTAGAGATTATGAACTCCCAAGCGGGCCAACTCTCAGTGAAATAGAATATGAACACAAACCAACACTCGCGGGGGTGTAAAAACCCTGATCTCTGTAATTTCAAGGAAAGTACAAAAGGTATAAATAACAGTCCAACTAGAAGAAACTTTTGGGTAGTTGTAATACACTCCACATCATGTGGAGATAGCAAATGTCAACTAACCCACTAATAATACTACTAAACAAGTGTTGACATTGTCTCACTATACTAACAAACTGCTAGGAGTATTCAATTTCCTTAGGGTGTTGTGATACTTGCACCTCGGGTAAAACTATGTGTTAGATCTAGGAGCTAAGTAAGCCATATGTTATCAATCCTACATCATGGTCATAAACTTCCCAAGTTCATTTGTGTCTCGGTTAGAAATTAACTTTCCCTAGAAGTTAGCTTACAAGAAAGACCTTAGGTGTGAAACCCACTAATAATACTACTAAACAAGTGTTGACATTGTCTCACTATACTAACAAACTGCTAGGAGTATTCAATTTCCTTAGGGTGTTGTGATACTTGCACGTCGGGTAAAACTATGTGTTAGATCTAGGAGCTAAGTAAGCCATATGTTATCAATCCTACATCATGGTCATAAACTTCCCAAGTTCATTTGTGTCTCGGTTAGAAATTAACTTTCACTAGAAGTTAGCTTACAAGAAAGACCTTAGCTGTGAAAGTTACCCTTTTTATGTTGAATTTAATGCACGAATGTCATGGGGTACTTAGGAGGTTTTTTTTTTAATTTGAGAATTTTTTATTTGTTAAAAAATAAAGTATAATTACAAATATAACTACAACTATAAGGTGTATAAATAATTAAATTAACAAAGTTATAAATCATAAATGATGATGATGATGACGACTAACGTCCACTGAGACCAACTTTGGTCTTTCGAACTTTAAGAAGGAAAATACTTGGTTTACTATAAAATCTTGTTCATGTACTCAAAAAACTTGCCAAGAAGCTTGCCAAGCTCACTATAGTTTTGGAAAGTTAGGACGTTATAAAGGTTTATATTGTAGAAAATACTATGAAGCTCAGACCTAATGTGGTGTTGAGGACTGGAAAATCGCAGGTAACAACAGTAGGGATTCTCCACAATAAGAGTTCCCAATGAACTTGTTATTGTTTGGTATGGGGAATCCGTCCGGTTTGCGGTCCGGCTACCGTAGGTCAAGTAACAGTTAAAGCTTGTTTTACCGGTTGAGGCCCGGTCCACCGTTTAAGTGTATTTTTTTTAGTTTTATGTTTATGTATGATATGCACGTGCCTAATTAAGTGCAATCGATAGAGATAACGAAGAGTTTCACAATGTGATGCGTAGCTTCTTACCTCTCATCTTACCTCTTTCGCTTCTAAACCATAAACCAAGAACAAACTATACTAATGTTAACTAATTCTATATAACCTATCCCTAGGGAGAAATATTGTAATTAATGATGAGTAATGTACTGTAACACATGCATTTAGAATATTACAAATAGCTATTATATTTCAGAATACATGGATATAAGTAGAAAGATAAACAAAGAGATAACTCATTGTCAATTAAAAAATTCATTACTCAAATATGCTACGGAAGTTTCACAGAAATAAACAAGAAAACATTAATAACATGAAATAATTCGTAAGTTAGAATGATCTCACAGTTCATAGCACAAGATAAAACAGAAATAGTTCACATTCAACCAGTCTATGGCAAGAATTTGAGACTCCATAGTGCCTTTTCCAGCAGAAAATATATATCTTTTATTATAAGAGGAATTAGTTCTTCTGACAATAACATTTCCAAAATCTAGCATGAAAAAAAGGTCCTCTCTTACATATAATTCACCTATATTTATACAAACAGTAAAACTCTTGAGCTGCCCCCTTTTCCCTTTGGGCTTCCCTTGACTCTTCCTTAACAAAAAATTTGTCCTCTAGTGTATGCACTTAGAAAATGGATAAATACAAAATATTACATAATTGATCAATCATTTGAAATAATCCAACTAAGTGGGCCCAACTTGATCATTTATAAATTTCTTCCAAACAATTGCATCTGTTGCTATAGTTTCGAAACCAGAAGGCTCTAGAAATATGATGGTGATCTCATGTTTAGCAACTTGAGATTTTATATTCGCCACTCTAGCTGGAATCAGGCGAAGTTGATCTTCCAATAGATGATTGCTAACTGCTGCCTGTGCTATTGCAGTTTTTAGCACCTTCTCATCCAATCCTTTGACCAATTGAATTCCTTGTTCATCCTCTTGCCATCTTTCCTACAATTGTTTCAAAAACCCTTCATGATCAATAAATTCTTCTAACCTTTTCTTTGCAGATGTCTAACAACAATCGTAAGTTGGGATAACTTTTCTGTAGAATTCTGTACAAACACATTTTGTCCTCTGAATTGCCTCTACCAATTGCTCTGCTGCTTTATTCCCAAATTCAATTAGCTCATACTCCAGCTTTACTATCTCTAATTCCTTGGTGGGTGCATCAGTTGGAGGTTCTTTGGTTGTTTCAATCCAAGTCAATCGTCCTCGTAGAATTTCTAGGATATCCTGGGTCCTGTCTAAAAAGTAAGAAGCTGTACTTACAATTTATTCCAGCCTTATTTCTACCTGTTGAACCTTCAACATCTCTTCTTCCATTTGAAGCTGCATCTGATGTATTTTACTTCTAAGAGCGAGAGCATGCTTCTTCAATGGCTCAATATCTGCTTTATGCTCCATAGCTATTTTCAATGAAACTTCCAGTGAAGCTTTCTGGTTTTCCAATGCTACTACCTGAGTCTCGTAAAGCTTAGATTTCCCATCAGCAATAGTCTTTTGCATCTCTAGTTCTACCACTTTATTCTCTAAACTTCATTTGTCTTTAGTCAATTCTTCAATTGATGATTTCAGACTATCTCTTTTCATTTCAAAGACCTGATGTCTTTGCTGAAGTTTTTCTCACTATGCCAAGGTGGCATTGGACTGTCTTTCAATATTGCTTGCTGATAATACCAAAGCATATTTATATGATTGTAAGGTTTAGCATTCTTCTTTAGATCCATTAATATCACTAATCATTGTCTTCGTACTTTCTCTTTAGATTTTTTACTTTCATCTCTCTCCTTTTTCAAAGTTTCTTTCAATTGAGTGATCTTCTTCTGGGATTGTTCTAAATCAGTCATTATTCTATCCACATTATATTTAGTAGTTAGGGTTGTGGCTACACCAGCCCTTGCCATTAATTTAGGATCTTTGTCAGTCCCATGAGCCATTGCCTTTTCGATCACCATAACTCCCCTCTTTCCTCCAGTGTTCACCTTCTTCTCTGTTCTCTTAACAACCCTCTTTTTGGATTTGTCATAGAAAATAGTATTTAGATCATGCGCTTCATCTTCTTCCATGGGAGTAAAATAAATCAATTCAATTCTTGATACTGACAATGGATTTCCTCCTGCTATGCTACTAGGGGGAACATAGGGTTCTATTGGATCAGGATAAGACTGAGTTTGTTCTTGATTTTCATAGTCTTGTTCCTCTTGTGCCTTTTTTCGTAACTCCTCAGCTGATTTTTCTACATGCTCCTTCTCTTTATCAACAGCTTCTAATCTTAATCTCTCACTTTCTTTCTACTTTCTCTGGAATTCTTCTTCTTCTTCTTCTTTTCTTGGATTCTTCTGTTCTCTTCTCGGCCTCTTCTATTGTCTTTCTTGTTTCTTCTTCTTCTGCTCTCAACCACTCTTCTACTTCTTGGGATAATCTATGGGCCTCTCCTGCCTTTTCTTGGAAGCCTCCTATTCTTGCTTCTTTAGTTGCTCAGCAGCTTTGCCTTTTCCACCAAAAGTAGTTATCTTTTGTTTAAACCTCCTTCTCAAAGCTGTCATATTCCGAGCATTACGGAAAATTTCTTCATATTTATCCCAAAAATATGTATACTGGAAATGCACCCCTACTGCGGTACAATAATCAACAACCTTCTTCTCGGAGTCATTTCTATGGAAAATTATTTCACCGAAGTGAAAATATTCTAGCTCCTTCACGAATTCTGCTGCATTTTTTACTTTTGAAAACTTATAACTCCCTATATAAAATGGGACTAGAGGATACACAACCTTCTTTTCCTCGAATAGGAATTGGCCAACTCCATCAATGCATAGTTGTCTAACTACCTCCTTGTGAATGATAAAATCTGTAGCATACTTAGGAAAAAGGGAAGGAGCCCTCAACCCACCAAACATCCTTAAGTACAAACCTTCCTCAGTCCAGTAATAGTGCTCGTTATTTTGCACGACCTTCATAGATTCCTCGAACATGCAATTACATTCAACCAAGAAAATCAATGTGTACAATGGCATGATAAAATATTCACAAATATTCTTGTAGTGGTTGTAATACTTGTGAGCCCACAACAATTGCTAGGCAGCATATACATGGGACTGGTCTTTATCCCATTGGAATTTCAATACTGGGAATGGCTGCGTAAATAAAATATAATCAATCAAGATTGAGCTCATATAAAATTTAGTTTTCTTCTGTGAGACCCCTCCTAGGGCTGCACTTATGCAGGCTGACAATATGTTGGACACTATTTTTTCCCAATTGAAGATGGTACCTTGAGTGGCTACAAAAACGATCATTGGCACCCAACCTATTTTGAATTTCTTCCCATTGGCCCTCCTGAAAATCATGTTTAACATCAAGGCTATCAACCTGTATGGAGTATGGAGGCTTGCTGTTTTATACTCCCCTAAAGCCCTCATGCAAAAGTTCATACCTGGAATCATCATCCTTTTGACTATTTCTACCACATCTATATTGAGGTGTTTCAACCATCCTTCAGTCAAATAGATATGTGGTGTCGGAAACTTATAAGCCATGGCTACATAGGCTGTGGTGTCGGCAACTTATAAGCCATGCTTACATAGGCTGGACTATAGGCAGCATAACCTTTCCCTTCAGTGTTATCCAATATCATCCTTGTCACATCTGCCCTGGGCAGGATCCATCCTATCACCTCTGAACAAGGGAAAAGCTCAGGTTGGGTAGCCACCTTCATGATGGTTGATCTTTCGATATTGGCAGAAATAGGCAAATCCTCAAAACCAGCCTCTGGGACACTCTAATTTGAGATCATGCGGTATATCTCTCCCTATTTATATCCAGGATCTATACCAGTGATGGATTTGGTGTCTTCGTAAATAACCTCGAATCGGGTTATTATTTCGACCTCTGGTTCTTCCTATGTTGCTTGTTCCTTCTTTTTATTCTTTCGAGGCATGTTGCTGTGTTGATGATGTGCTTGTGTATATAAATTAGATTTAGTCCATTCACATATAAATAGCAGACTATATACTGAAAACAACAATATTAACCAAAACATTACCAACTCATCATAATGCATGTTGAATCGCTTTTGTTTCTAACCAAACCAAATGTGCTTCCTGTATGTGAAACTAACAAAACCATGAAGCTTTCAAAGCTATATCGGACCCAAGTCTACAAGAAAAAATTCCCTTTGGAAAACCCTAGTTTTCCACTACGCCCTTACATCTATAGATATCAATACCAACAGTGGGAAACCCCTTAGAAAAATCGGACTGCTAACCTCTAAACCTACAATAGAGAATCTCTCCCCCAACATCCCACGAAAACCTAACCACACTTAAATGATGGCTATGCACCTTCCCTAAAATGGTGAGGGAGAGTAAGGAGTGGTGTAAATAGCGAAATGTTCGTCTGCACCCTGCCCTCTTTCTGCTAACAAATGTCAAAGAATAACTCGTGGATGGATGAAAATCAACAAGAACTAAGACTGGTGAGTAAAATGACATCTATACTAAACAACCAGAGTGAACCCTATATAAAGAAAAAACAACCGCATTTTGAAATAACCCCTGTGGGATAAAAAAAAGACCTAACCCTATCAAAACTATGGGTAAGAAATCGCTGAATAACAGGATTGGAAGAGAATCCTACTTGGAAAACCTTATGGATGACCTGGACGAGCTCTGCTTCCGCCAGCAAATGATTTTCTCAAACAATGATAGCTACACAGCTCCAATTGGTGATAAATACGATGAACAATGATCGTCTACGGGATTTATAAGCTTGAATGTGGTATTGGGTATGCTTTCAGGTGGGAAAATGAGAGCGTGAAAATGGGCATCAGAAACACACTCATGAGCAGACGCGAAGCGTCGAATGGCTTCACACGAACAAGACCGAGAGATCGGGTGGACAACGCCGAAGGATATAAAATGACCATCGACAAACCCACCAACTAACATGCATCGATATCGGAATTGACTATGGGAAGGTGTTAGATCAAAATCAAAGTCTTCCTTCGTAACATCAGCCCATGAAAAAACTAAGTATTCAGATCATTCCAAAAGAAACAACCGATACAGCAAAAAACAGTTTACAAAGCTTCGACGAATACTGGAAAAAGATAGACGATTGGAGACCCGGTACATCGAAACGATTTTGGACTAAACTTTCGATGCATCGGCAAAAATATTTCGATACAGCTAGAAAAAATGATATCCGATACATCAGGCAGAGACTTCGGACGCTTCCGATGAGAACATCGGCTAGCTAGACAACTGCACACCCGATACATCAGAAAAAAATGTCAGCTGTGCATCCGATACAAGCAAACAAACTTTCAATTTTTTCAAACCTTCAAGTCATAAACAAAAACTGGTGAAAAAGATAAACTTTCTAATCCTTCTAAGAGATTAAAAAGATAAGCAGGGGCCCTAAAAAATGAATTTTTTTGGGGGACAATAGTTGTAGCTGCAACATGTGGGTGTAAGAAAGGAACTCTAAGATAAAGTGATTTTCATCCTCAACGCTCATATACTCACAAAGATGAAAAACCCATTCCGCCCATGGAGTTTTAGGAATAGACCAACTCCCTATTTCACTATGGAGTTCATGAGAGTTTTCTCTAATCTTGGATATATTAATTTTCTTCTGTGAGCTAGTTAGTACCGAGAGATACTTCTAATCCTCCAATTTAAGATTAATGACGTCCTTATAATATCTTAATTTTCTCTTAACCGCTAAATTTTCCTCGCACCAGAATTTCTCTTTAAATTTAGAAGTAATGATATTTTTGACATTGTCAATGTTCTACAAAATGTTGTTTTCTTTAATGCCCAAATGATTTAACGAAGCCATAGTATCTTTACACCAACTTCGCTTGAGGCGTAGTTGGTTTTGACTTGAGTTTAAAACAATTTTAGGAAGTCTCTCGTTTCCCATGTTATTTATGTTATGCTTGTACATTAGATACCTAGTCATAGCAATGCTCTCGATGGGGGAAAGACCCACTTCTATGAGGAGAAAAGGATAAGGTGCATTACTTTTAATTTTGAGGTTATAAGTTATAAACCGCTTCTGGATTTGCTCAATATTCCTTCAAGATTCTCTAGAAATGTTTCACCCCCATACTTCACAACCATACAAGATAACAGGGATGACAAGAGTTTCAAAGAGGAACTTCTTTTTATAGGCTACATGACCAGATTGGTTGATTTACAGTATTTTTCAAGACCAAAATAAGATTTCCACCCTCCATTAATCCTTTTCTCAATCCTATAGTTCCAATTGAGCTTGTGATGAATATCAATTCTGAGATACTTGCAAGAAGTCACTTCCTCTATATTTCTATTATCATAAATAAAATTTGCATATGTGTCTTTCTTAGATTTTATAATCATGATTTTTGTCTTGCTGGTGTTAACAGTCATACCCATGTTAGAGCAAAAATATTTAAGAATTCTTAATTGCTTATTGAGATAAGAAGGGCACATTTCCATAATAACAATATCATCATCATAAGGTAGGAGGATGATAACTATCCTAGCTAAGATTGTACCGATGCAACCTAATTTTTCTAAACACTTTTCTAGCTTATCAATGCAAATGCAAAAAAGGGTAGGGGAGAGGGGGAAACCTTGTTTAACTCCAATATAACAATTTATATCTATTTTCCACCCCTCATTATTCTTAAACTTGGAAATGACCTTTTCGTATAACCTTATCGTGGCATCTCTCAACTCAAAAGGAAACTTAAGCTCCTCTATCCTATTCTCGAGGTTATTTCTACGCACTATATCAAAATATTTTCTAAAATGCACAAAGAAACAAAATAGGTCAGACTTATTATTACGACATTCCTCTACAATGATCCTAAGTGTAAGGAGGTGGTCCGTGGTTGAATGATTCCCTCTAAAACGTATTTGTCCTTTAGCCCACTTACCTTCCATTTCTAGCCATGCATTGATCCTCTTTTCTAAGATAAAACCATATAACTTAGCTAAGAGAGGGGTAATCATATGATACTCTGATAATTAAAGGGGTCATTTTTATCACCACTTTTGAAAATAGGAATAATGAGGCTTTGATTCCAAGGTGTAGGAAACCCTTGCTTGACCACTAGATTAAAGAGTTTGTGGATGTGCAGGATGAGGACATGCCCTCCAATTTTTAATATTTTCGCTTGGTATCCTTCAATGTCTTTGGATTTTCCATTTTCCAAGCGCTTAACCCCAAAATCTATGTCTTCTAACGAGAAAAATTCTTTCGTTGTAAGAAGGGTTTGAATGCTATCTCTGATATCCGAGGATTCATAAAGTAGTTTAAGATAGGAATTCAAATATTTATAGCAATTTTATTGTCTTCTTTTGTTTTGCGAGTTACAATTTTCGTCCATAATTTCTTAGGATCCACCTTGGAGACGTGTATGATTTTTTCCTTCCTTCTACTTAGATAATGTCTTTTTTTTTCTTTTAATTAAGGCTTTGCAGTGATTTATCTTGTCCATTTTTATCGAATATGTAGTAAGTTGGTTAGTTTTTTTTCTCGCATTTTTAAACTTTTGATCATACCAAGGGTTTGTTCTACTATTGCTCTATTTAGTCAATACTTCAATAGAGAACTTGTTAATGGATGAAGAGAGGGTTGTAGAAAAATTATGGTAGAGATTTTCTATATTCTCCATGCTAGATAAAGGAATGAGTACATTTTTTAGATTATGGAGGAAAATGTCAGCTTTATTTTTGTCGAAGATCAGGTTCTTTTGTCAATGATAGTTTTCCTTCTTGGAATCGATATACATAAAAATATTGAGAGTTATAATTAAAGGTCTATGATTAGAGTCAAGCTCATGGTCATTGAAGATGTTGAAATCTATTAATTTGTTGTATATAGGGATATCTCTACCACATTGGTTCCAAGCCCATGGATACAAGTCATCTGGCTAGAGTTTGGCCATTTTTGAGACCATTGCAAATGATAAGATCTTAAGCACTATAAAATTTGACCAACTCAGACCCGAATAAATTTTCACCTAGATCCTTAGAACTTCTTTTATACCTGTTTGCTAACTCAAGGTCTTCGTTTAACCAAATTGGATTAGGGTTAGAATAATTACTTAAAATAATAGCTTGGTTACTAGAAGTTCGAGCATTGAAGTCACCCATGAAAAGGATATTTCCTCCATTCAACAAGAAATACCATGTTCTAAACAATTATAAGGACATTTTTTTTATCTAAATTGGTTTTTTTTATAGAAGTTGGAATAAATACGAGAAAAATAAGAGATGGCTATATACGTTTTTTCATTATTAATGTCTGTAATCTCTATCCAAATAAATTGATTGTAAAAGTATTTCTTAAAAAACTTAAATATGTAATTAAAGTAAAATATTTTAAAAAATTATGACTATATAAAAAAAATAAAAATTAAACAACAATATATATAAATATTTAAATTAAAAAAGTAGTAATTAATTGATACAATCAATTATGTTATTAACAGAAATAAAATCCTTTTATTAAAAATAATAAAATAATTAATAATTAAAAGCTTGAAATAATTAGCTAAAAACCAAAATTTATAATTAAAAAATAAATAAAAAGACAATAATTTCAAAATTATATCTTTATATATGTAATTTGAATTCTAATACATATTTCATTTAACCATGACTCCATCTCTATGCAGAATATCTCTACTATCTCATGTAGGTGGTTTATTTCCAAAAGTTTTACAAATAAAACAAACCTGGTTATATTTAATTCAAAAAAATTATAACAAAACACATTTTTAAAAAATTTAATATATTATTTTTAATTATATCTAATAGGTTAATTAATAAACTACATAAATTTTATTTTCGTTTTAATATTTATTTCTAAACTAACAAGGTAAAAACAAAATCAAGTTTACTTATCTCTTTCACATTTATTGACAAATTTCATTTTAAAAACTATTAAAACATATTCTTCTCACATTTATTAACAAATTTCATTTTAAAAACTATTAAAACTTATTTTTTTAAAACTAATTAATGTCTTTCTTAAATGAAGTTCACTCCTTTTTCACCATTTTATTGATAAATTTCATCTTCAAAATTTCTAAAAACATGAATTGTTGCAATTGATACAATTTGGACTTGTATTTAAATTTATTATTATGTTTATAATTTAAAATTATTTATTTTCCTTTTAAAAACTTTATGATAAAACTATAAAAATAAAATTCATTATTGCTTAGTTACCAGTCATTCATTCATTCTTTTATAGGGGTTGGTTTATATATTATTACATAGTATATATCTACTTATAATTTTTTAAACTCAAATCATTATGTTTTATACATCAATAAATAGATATTCCTTTGACTTTTGTTGTAAAATTGACTATTTAAAAATTTAAAAAAATTATTATATTTTAATTATACATATGATGATGATTAACCGCCATTGAGACCAATTTTGGTCTATCGAACTTTAAGAAGGAAAATACCTGGCTTACTTTAAAATCTTGTTCCTTTGCTCAAAAAGCTTGCTAAGAAGCTTTCCAAGCTCATTATAATTTTGGCAAGTTAGGAGATTATAAAGGTTTGTATTGTAACAAATGCTATGAAACTCAGATCTATTGTAAGCAAGGCACTCTAAGAGAAAGTGATGTCCATCCTCAATGCTCATAGACTCACACAGATGGCAAACCCTTTCCACTCATGGAGTTTTAGGAATAGACCAACGCCCTATTTCGCTATTTAGTTCATGAGAGTTTGATCTAATCTTGGCTATATTAACTTTCTTCTGTGAGCTAGTTACTAATGAGAGATACTTCTGATCCTCCAAGTTATGATTTATGACTTCCTTTAAGTATCTTAATTTTCTCTTAACCGCAAAATTTTCCTCACACCAGAATTTCTCTTTAAACATAGAAGTAATAATATTTTTGGCATGGTCAATGCTCTACAAAATGTTGTTTTCATTAATGCCCCAATGGTTTAACCAAGCCTTGGTATCTTTACACCAACACCACTTGATGCGTAGTTGGTTTTGACTTGAGTTTAAGCAATTTTAGGAAGTCTCTCATTTCCCATGTTATTTATCTTATGTGTGTACATCAGGTACCTAGTCATAGCAATGTTCTCGATGGGGGAAATAATCACTTCTATGAGGAGAATAGGATAAGGCATATTGCTCTTAGTTTTGAGGTTATAAGTTATAAACCGCTTCTGGATTTACTCAATATTCCTCCAAGATTCTCTAGAAATGTTGCACCCCCATACTTCACAACCATACAAAATAACAAGTATGAAAAGAGTTTCAAATAGAAACTTCTTTTATCCCACATGACCCGATTGGCTGATTTACAGTTATTTTCACGGCCAAAATAAGCTTTCCACCCTCCATTAATTCTTTTTTAAATGTTATATTTCCAATTGAGCTTGTGATTGATATCAATTCTGAGATACTTGTAGGAAGTCAATTCCTCTATATTTATATTATCATAAATAAAATTTGCATAGGTGTCTTTCTTGTATTTTATAATCATGGTTTTTGTCTTGTTAGTGTTAACAATCATACCCAAGTCAGAACAAAAATATTTAATAATTGTTGTAGGGTTCTTCCGGACAATAGCTTATCAATTTAAATGCCAAAAAGGGTAGGGGAGAGTGGGAAACCTTGTTTAACTCCAATATTACAATTTATATCTATTATCCACCCCTCATTATTCTTAAACTTGGCAATGGCCTTTTCGTATAACCTTATCGCGACAAATCTCAACTCAAAAAGAACCTTAAGATCATCTAGCCTATTCCATAGGTTATTTCTAAGCACTGTATCAAACGCTTTTCTAAAATCCATAAAGCAAAAAATAGGCCAGACTTATTGTTACAACAATGCTATGCAATGATCCTAAGTGTAAGGACGTGTTTTGCGGTTGAATGATTCCTTCTAAAACTTACTTAGTATTTATCCCGATTACCCTCCATTTCTAGCCATCCATTGATCTTCTTTTCTAAGATAATACCATATAACTTAGCTAAGAGAGGGATAATCATAACAGTCTGATAGTTAGAGGGTTCATTTTTATCACCACATTTGAAAATAGGAATAATGAGGCTTTGAGTCCAAGGTATAGTAAGCCCTTGCTTTACCACTAGATTAAAGAGTTTGTGGATGTGCGGGATGAGGACAGGTCCTCCAATTTTTAATATTTCCGCTTGGTAGCCTTCAATGTCTTTGGCTTTTCCATTTGCTAAGTGCTTAACCCTGAAATCTATGTCTTCTAGCTAGAAAACTTATTTCATTGTAAGAAGGGTTTGAATGTTATCTCTGGTATATGGGGATTCATAATGCATTTTAATATAGGAATGCCAACATTTTAAAGCAATTTTATTGTCTTCTTTTGTTTTGTCCAGTTAAAATTTTCCTCTAGAATTTCTTAGGAGCCACCTTGGAGAGGTGTAGGATATTTTCCCGCCTTTTACTTAGATAATGTCTTTTTTTTCTTTTAATTAAGGCTTTGTAGAGATTTATCGTGTCCATTTTTATCGAATCTATAGTAGCTTTCTTAATTTCTTTTATTGCATCTTTACACTCTTGATCATACCAAGGGTTGGTTCTACTATTGCTCGTTTTAGTCGAGACTTCAATAGAGAACTTGTTTATGGATGACGAGAGGGTTGTAGAAAACTTATGGTAGAGATTTTCTATATTCTCCACACTAGATAAAGGAGCCAATCCATTTTTTAGATTATGGAGAAAAATGTCATCTTTATTTTTATCGAAGATCAGGTGATTTTGGAAATGATAGTTTTCCTCTGGGGGATCGCTATACATGAAAATATTGAGAGTTATAATTAAAGGTCTATGATCAGATACGGGATCATGGTTGTTGAATATGTTGAAATCTATTAATTTTTTGTATATAGGGATATTAGATATATCATAATCTACCACACTATACAAGTCATCTAGCTAGAGTTTGGCCATTTTGTGAGATAGTTACAAATGATAAGATATTGAGCACTACAAAATTTGACCAACTCAAACCTGAATAAATTTTCGCCTAGATCCTCAGAACTCCTTTTGTACCTATTAGCTAGCTCAAGGTATTTGTCTAACCAAAGAGGATTAGGGTTGGAATAATTGCTTAAAAGAATAGCTTGGCTAGTGGAAGTTCAAGCATTGAAGTCACCCATCAAAAGGATATTTCCTTCCTTCCTTAAACAAGAAATATCATGTTCTAAACGATCATAAGGAATTTTTTAATATAAATTGTTTTTTTTTATAGAAGTTCGAATTAATAGGGGAAAATAACAAATGGCTATGTATGTTTTGTCATCATTATTGTATGTGATCTCTATCCAAATAAATTGGTTGTAAGGGTCCTTCTTATAAAGCCTCACATGTGGGGTATGTTCTTCCTGATGTAACAAGCTATACCCCCAATCCCTCTATGACATGAACATTTATTCCATATTGACCATAGGAAATATCCGTATACATCAGGGACCTTTGACTCCTCATGTTACCGAGTTTCAAGCAATAATATAAAATCAATTTTGTTCGGGATCCAACTTAACTTAGGGCCTTTGGTTAATGGAAATCCTTGACAGTTCCAGGATAAGATCCAAAGTGTGTCAAATTTCTATTTAATACTATCAATTTGATTTATATCTCTAATAACATCTTTCATATTTCTAATTATTTCCCATTTTCCCTCCTTCCTTATTTCTTTTACCTTCACATAGTTTGGTTTATATATTATTACATAGTATATTTCTACATATAATTTTTTAAAATCAAATCATTAGATGTGACCTGCGCCACTACTATCCCCTTCCCTGTTCTCCATTTCACAATCCTTCCCCTCCTTATCTCCCCTGGTGCCTTCGGGCAACTGAACAAATTATGGCTGTAGATCTTCATGAGGCTTCTCGACCATCTGACCACGTGACTTCTAACCTGTTTCACACTCTTCCCGTCGACTGACCTTCACATATGTTTCTATTGCAAAATAGATCAGGGCCATTAGTTTATCCTTTCGCCAAATCTCCACCATCGAAAGCGTGGGTCCCTACGAGGCTTTGCATCATCTCGTCCCCCTAACCGTTGTGCATCTTCCTGCTCTAAAATCAGCCACGACCATTGATCAGATCCTAATCAGATCAACATCTTTCAATACCACAATGTCCTCCCTCATTTCGCATCCCCACCTCGGCTTATCCATCGAGAAATTTCAGGTGGCAAAAGCGCATCTCTGCCACATATCTAGTATGCTCAAATAAAGGTCGTTGGAAAACAGAGTGATTGACAGATTTCGCATGCCTTCATGGTTTATCTATCTAGTACCTTTCGTTGTGCAAAACCCTTTGTAACTGTCGATCTGCACTACCAGCTAATCCGATAACTGATTTTGCTCGTTCTTTACTCCTGTGTTTCTTATATCAAATTTACGTACCATGGAATAACCTAGCTCCTGGATCAGGTTTGGGATAAGCTTCTTCAGTGACCTCGAAATCAGCAGACACACATAGTTTTTGTCTATACCCCCTTCTACAAAGAAACTACTGCAGGAGCCTATCCAAAATTTAGCACAAGTGATAACAGCGGCTCCAAATCGGGGACTTTATCCTCCCTGTGAGGTAGCAAAGAACCTATGTAGACCATGTGCCTAATCCATTTGACCAGCTTGTGATTATTTCCCAAAAAATTCCCAATGTTCTCTGAAAACAAAACCAAATAGATAATAAAAATAAAACTACATAATTGCTCAAATTAAATGCTCACCATACTGAGCTGATTCATTCCTACCTACCCTACCTACTGAGCATTATTTCCTAGTCAGGTTATCTCTGAATTCCAATGAAGAAAATCAAGCAAGTGATTACATATGCGAATTCTTTCCTCCTGCATGGTCAATAACAGTAACGTAGAGTGGAACGGTAGGTAGTTTTGAACCTTTGCCTTTTGATGCACATGATAATCCCACCATCCCTATCGCATAGCTTCTCCACACGTGTGGCCACTAGGCCATGATAGTCCTTCGGAAATTCTATTATACACTTGTCATGACGAAACTTCTCTGTGTATTCAGCCACCGGATCATAGAACCCTTGACCACTTTCCACTTCTCCTGGAATTTTCTGGCTCCATGATTACTGCTCCAACTGTAACCCCCCCTGCATACTGTCAATATGTTCTTCAAAATACTCATGCAAAGGATGTCTCTTACAGTTTGTAGTTGAGTGACTCATTTCTTAACTCCAAACTCTAGAATCCAAAATCTATCCTCCGTCATGCATCGTGCAGGGAGTATCTTCCATGAAATCGAGGGAAATGTGC
Organism: Pseudotsuga menziesii; assembly: GCA_001517045.1. Classification (NCBI taxonomy): domain Eukaryota; kingdom Viridiplantae; phylum Streptophyta; class Pinopsida; order Pinales; family Pinaceae; genus Pseudotsuga; species Pseudotsuga menziesii. The sequence continues at coordinate 315,696 of LPNX010438501.1, forward strand.
TCGTCCTAATCTAATTATTCTGGATGGGAAGAGAAGGAGGAGATATCAAACTTAGGACCTTCATCCTTTGAGTAGTCATCCTCATTTTTATCATACAATGGAGGCCTGAAAACCCCCATAGACCGGGCTTGCAAGAGGAAGACTACTTTCTTCATTAAACAAATCATCATACCCCTCTTGGGGGGCCTTAGGTTGCTCATCTATGTGATCACAAAGGGGGGAAGCAGAATGTACTGTAGGTTCTTCTTGTTCACCCCCTTCACCCTCCATCTTAAAAAATTCCATGACATCATTCCTCACCCTTGTTTTTTATGCTTTATTGTATTGAATTGAGCACATAGATCTGTGGACCAACACACAACTCACAAGATAGATCATACAATTTTACTCAAAAATTGAAGAATAGAACAGTGCAAAAATGGTTTACAACTATGAATGATTTCATTAATCAAAAGTAATTAGATAATTAATTACAATGAAGTACAATGGCTAAATAGCCTCATGCAATTCGAATCCATGTGAGGAAATTCAAATTGGTTTGACTCTACTTGACTGTATGGTTAACTGACCTTGTCTAAATCATTATCGGAGTTCAAAAACCCAGCTCAAGTGTCTAATTCAATGTTAATTATCAGTTAATTAGTCTAAATGAATGAGGTAGGTGAGTAAATGTTCCTCACCTACTTACAGACATGCAAAGCTAGGGCTAACTGAGTAGAACTGACTATAACAGACTAGAACTGAATGTAACTGACTCCTAACTAAGCTTGACTAGCCACCAGCTGAACTCAACTAATAGAGGTTGGTGTCAGCACTCCCAGTGGCTCCTAATTTGTAGGGATTTATCTAGGAGGATCCTAAACTGATGCATGTAAGTGAAATCAATGGCAGTTGGCCTCAATTAGTGTTCCCCACACTTTAGTAACTAGTACATGTGCCCCAATTACGCCAAGTGGACCCAATGGTGATAGTGACTAAATATAGACTGAAAGGACACCTGATTTAGACATAATTGACCAAATTGGACAAGGGAGGATTATAATCCTAACACCCCTCGTTAATGCTAACTTGGAAAATTTCTGGGCCTTGGTAACTAAGACCATAGGTCACCCATTACAACAAGTAAAGAAAATGCTCAATACAAGGAGCTGGGGAAAAAACCACATGGGAAAAAATCCCCCCCTCTAACTAAGAAAATAGAATCAGGATTCAAGTTTTAAAAACTTGAAAATATGTTGCTACAACCTTCATCTCTGTGATGTAGTGAAGCAACATGCATGTTTTTCTATGCACGGGTATCCCAGGGCTTGGAATGTAGACTTCTCCATCTTCTCCCAAAATGATGATGGAAGGAAGGAGGAATGTAACCTTTGCCTCTTTCTAGATGAAGAGGTGTATGATCCAATATATTCTTCTAAAGGCAGTGTAATTGATCAGACCTTGCCATGTAGCATCTCATAGGGAGTTTGTTGCATCTCTCTGAAGGAGGTAAGATTGCATGACATAGCGCAAGTTTCTTTGTCTTCTGTGTGTCAGATGGATTTCTAGTCATCTTCCTAGCTTCCCGCTTGGGAGTAGGGACTGGACATGGATCTGAATCACCTTGAATCTCAATCTCATAAACTGATACAACTGGTTCTGCAATACTAGTGGAAACTACAAAAGAAGTAGAAGGAATGTTTTTACCTTCCCTTTCAAGTGGTCGCTGAGAGTGCACTGGTTCTGAAAATGGCATGAAGTGTGAGAAATCATATGCCTTGGAGGCATGATTTGCAGCACCCTTCGCTATGATGTTCCTAGTAGATATATCTATGATCTCCATTGAGTCAGTACCAAATATAACTCACTTTGGAGAGCCATTGTGAGTCGTTTGGTATACAGATAAAAAATTTGTAGCTAAGGAGGGCACATAAAGCACATCTTTGAAATTTCCATGTTCAAGATTGATAGAACCCTTCCCTTTGGCTCGAATTTGACTGTTATTACCCATATAAATTCTAGGACCATCAAAATACTGTAAATAAGAGAATGATTCTCTAGATGCAACCATATGATTGGAAGCTCCAGAATCAATGAGGAAGGCATGTGCTGTTGAACAACTAGCCTTCAGTGCATGGCATGTCTTTTCATGTTCTTCAGTTTATTCACTACGGTCAGCCTTCCTTGCACTAGAAGGTATAGTAATGTTATGTTTCTTCAGAAAAGGAGCCATTTCATCAATTGGTCTTCTCATATAGGAGCTTTCTGGATGAAATCCCCTTCCATGGTAAGAACAAAGGGTCTTTCCTTTGCCATTATTCTTGCTTCTCTTCGAACCTTAAGGATCATTTGACTGCTCTTTCTCCACATGAGACTCATCTTTTTTCTTCCCTTTACTGTTATTAACCTTAGGTCCTCCTACAACCATTTCTTGATCTCTGGAAGATTGAATGATCCCCATTTAGATCAACTTGTCATGCTCATGGGTGAGAGATTCAATGAAGGAATTACAAGTGAGAATCATCCAATTTGGAGGAGTGAGCTTCCTTAAATGAAAGGTTGATACTAATACTGAGTAGTCTGCACCAAGTTTTGAGAGGATGGAAAGGATGAGCTGATAATATTCCTTCTCAACCTTGCACAACTTCAATTGGAACACCAGATGCTTGAATTTGGTGAAGAAATCATTTAGTGTTTCAAAGTTGTATGGATGAAGAGAAATCAACTCATTCTCTAGCTGATAGATCCTCAGGTCATCCTTCTTGTCAAACAAGGAATCAAGCTTATCCCAAAACTCATTGGGAGTCTTCAATCCATTGATGTGGAAGAGAAGATCTCTAGAGATTGATAGGCACAAGCATCCATATGCTTCATCAAGCCTATTCTAGTATATTTCTTTTTCAACATAATGAACTGTCTCTCCCTCTGTCTCCGTTGTGAGTCTGAAGAGTATTTTGGAGCGAAGATGCATATCCATGTTCTCCTTCCACTGGTGGTGGTTGAAAGGAGTGAGAAGCTCCATTGGAGGGGCCATTTCGAATGCAATGAAGGAAATTGAGCTAATGTAGTGAATGCAGTGAAGGATACTAATAAACCTGTAAATCACACAATCAAATAGACAAAGTAAGGTTGACAACCTGCACTTTTGTAATTTTCTTCACACCCAGTATAGTTGATCAAGAAATCTTGATCAATAATTCCTTTACTTGGGATATTAAGTGGTAAATTCTTTGCTTCTGGTGCAGTACTGGAAGGAGAAATTTTGCTCAATTTGTTTTTTTGATCCAAGTATGAATCTGTAATAGGAGAAGTGCCTTGTCCCGCCGATGCTCTGACACCATATTAAATTGAGCACATAGATCAGTGGACCAACACACAAATCACAAGATAGATCATACAATTTTACTTAGAAATTGAGGAATGAAACATTGCAAAAATGGCTTGCAATTGTGAATGCTTTCATTAATCAAAATTAATTAGATAATTAATTACAATGAAGTACAATGGCTAAATATCCTCATGAAATTTGAATACATGTGAGGAAATTCGAATTGGTTTGACTCTACTTGACTGTAAGGTTAACTGACCTTGTCTAAATCATTATCGGAGTTAAAAAAACACAACTCAAGTGTCTAATTTAGTGTTAATTATCACTTAACTAGTCTAACTGACTCAGGTAGGTGGGTAAATGTGCCTCACCTACTTGCAGCCATGCAAAGCTAGTGCTAATTGAGTAGAAATGAATGTAACTTACTCCTAACTGAGCTTGACTAGTCACCAACTAAACTCAACTAATGGAGGTTGGTGTCGGCACTCCAAGTGGCTCCTAATTTGTAGGGATTGATCTAGGAGGCTCCTAAACTGATGCATGCAAGTGAAATCAATGGCAGTTGGCCTCAATTAGTGTTCCCCACACTTTAGTAATTGGTACATGTGCTCCAATTAGGCCAAGTGGACCCAATGGTGCTAGTGACTAAATATAGGATGAAAGGACTCCTGATTTAGACATAATTGACCAAATTGGACAACGGAGGATTATAATCCTAACAGATTGGAGACCTTTAAAATTTGTTTTAGAAAATAAAATGAGGCAAAGCATAATGGTAGTTAGTTTCCCTCCTCCTACTGAAGGTATTCTTCTTAGGAAGCAAGATGGGGAGGTGGGGGAGATTTTAGTTGTTTGTCCTCATCCCTTTCCACCATTAGAGGAGGCCCCTTATGTCCTTGCAAATCTTCAGGTGTTGTTCAGGATTGCTCAATGCACAAAATTCCTCTACATTCTTGATCACTCATGGGAGAGGGGTCGTGGTCTATCATGAATCTTTCCATCCACCTTTCTATGGCCTCCATCATCTCATTCATCCTAGCTTATGGTGTGCTAGAGAGAGAAACTTGGGTGAGGTATTTATTCTTTATTCTTTATTCTTCTTCTCTTTCCTTCTCCCTAGCAGCAGTTAGGTTGATTTCCACCTGTAATGTCCCCAACCCTCCGATCGACGAAGAGGATGCTACCGACATACTATCTACCCAGGAAACTAGCCCCATGAACATACACATGATAAAAATTGAAATGATTTGAACTAAAACATGCATAGATGCATAATTATTTATTATACAGTGGAAGAAAACTACATTCCATTCAAGCATTTAGCATGTTCATCATTATCATTAAACAGAAAATACAATTGCAAAGATGAAATAGACAAGAATACTTATCATAAGAAGAGGCTCATCTATAACCAGCTATGTTGTTGCAACGTTCCACCCAACCATAGGCTAGTGTGCTCCTTAATTCTCTCAACAACACTTCCACCCCTGAGCTGGGCATGATTCCCCAAGGAAAAGGAAACTATCAGGCTCACACATAGATGAAATATATATCAAAACTCAGTCAATCCAAAGCTATGTTTTGGTTTATTAGACTCCCAAGGGGACACAACAACACATAACCAATCCAACAAGTTGGGTTTATCAGGTTATCAGGAGATGGAAGCACTGTCTGCTAAGCTAATGGGCTCACTGAATAGATAAGGATGCCTACACTAGAGCTAGCCTGACTTCTAAGACATCCACACACACCCAACGCAAGGAATCGTCCCCTTCTCTGCTGCACAGTCCCTCAGGCCATGAGTTCCCTTCCAGTTCTATTTGGGGGGTGTAGAGAAGAAAGCCAGCCCTCTAGCTCTGTCTGTGAGGCTCCTACACACACTAGGTTTACGAAGCACACTCAGTCTCCATTTCCACTCCTAAACAATCCAAAGACCAGTCACTGTGCACCCACATCAAAACGACAGCTCTGATATTGAAAATAAAACACCACAGAACAAAACCAGAACAACAATTGGGTAATACACAACCTAGACTAAGCAATTCAAATCTAGATTCGTTTATGGCCCTATCATGGGGAAGCACCAGATGACCCTTGTATCTCAGTGAAGCACCATCCCAAGAGTAATGTGGGACAGCAGAATGGTTGTTGTCCAAGCATTGGATGATTTGAGATAATGAAGAGTCATTGACATAACCTTGTTGAACCGATTGCAACCTATTTGGAACAGGCATAGAAATCGCGGAAAGAGAACCTTGGTCATCAAATGTGCGAGAAAGGGCATCCGCCACAATATTGTCCTTACCCTTCTTATAAGTGATCTCATAGTCATAACCCATGAGTTTGCTAACCCATTTCTGTTGTGCTGGGGAGGATACATGCTGTTCTAGGAAATATTTCAGACTCTGGTGGTTAGTCTTGATGCAAAAATGATTCCCTAAGAGGCAGGGTCGCCACTTTTGTACTGCATGCAAAATAGCCATCATTTCCTTCTCATATGTAGAGGCAGCTAAATTCTTACCGGAAAGGGTTTTGCTGGTGAACGCAATGGGGTGTTCATCTTGAATGAGAACAACACCAAGTCCATTGCCGCAAGCATCATTCTCAATAGTGAAGGGCTTGGCAAAAATCGGGCATAGCTAGAACATGTGTAGTACACATAGCTTGTTTCAGCTTGTCAAATGCACACTCAGTAACATGTGTCCATGTAAAAGAATCCTTTTTCAACAGAGCAGTTAATGGAGCTTCAATCTTCCCATTATCCTTGACAAACTTGCGGTAGTAGCCAGTCAACCCCAAAAAAACCACGAAGGCTCTTGAGTGTCTTAGGAGGCGGGCAATTGTTGATGGCAGCGATTTTGACAGGATCCACATGAACCCCTTGTGCTAAGATAATGTGCCCGAGAGACTCAACTTCCTTTTGGCCAAAAACACATTTAGACTTTTTGGCATGGAGATGATGATCAGAGAAAATATGCATTACAAGAGCCAGATGCTGGAGATGTTCAGCCCATGTTTTACTATAGATGAGGATATCATCAAAAAATACCAGAATGAATTTCCGCAAATAGGGTCGGAATATTTTATTCATCAAGGCCTGGAATGTGGAAGGAGAATTAGTGAGACCAAAGGGCATGACCAAAAACTCATAGTGGCCATCATGTGTGCGGAAAGTTGTTTTAGGGATATCATCCTCATGAACCCGAATTTGATGATACCCAGAGCGAAGATCCAACTTGGAGAAAAATTGAGCACCATGAAGCTCATCAAGAATCTCATCAACAATAGGAATTGGAAACTTAGCCTTGATGGTGAGGTGATTAAGTGCTCAGAAGTCAATGCAGAGGCGCCATGACCCATCTTTTTTGCGGACAAGAAGAAGTGGTGAAGAAAAGGAACTTGTGCTTGGGCGAATAATACCTTGCTTCAGTAAGTCCCTAACGAGGAGTTCAATCTCTATTTTTTGGTGAAATGGGTAGCAATAGGGCCTGATGTTGGGAGGAATGCTTCCAGGAAGGAGCTGAATATGATGGTCCTTTGGTCGTGAAGGCGGAAGTCCCACTGGTTCAGCAAAAACACCTGTATATCGATCCAAAATTTGTTGGAGATCCAAAGGAGTAGTGGGGGCTGCTGATGGTTGCATTTGAATGGAATGGAGCTGAGCGATGACACCATGGGAACTCTTCTTAAGGAGTTTTTCCATGCGATGTGAACTGATGATGCTGAAAGACCCTGGTTGTAATCCTTTCAATGTGTGTTTGTGTCCATCGGGGGAGAACTGCATCCAAAGTTCAGCAAAATCCCATAATATGGAGCCAAGTGTGCGTAGCCATTGAGCGCCCAAAACCACATCACATCTGCCTAAGGTCAAGGAAAACATGTCAGAGCGGAGGTTATAATCTCCCATAGAGATAAGCACATTACAACACTTCCCTTTGCAAGGTAAGGTGCCCCCATTGGCAACCATGACTTTAAAGTTGGAGCAAGGATGGATAAAACAATCAGCTTGTTTGGCGATCTGAGGGTCAATGAAATTATGAGTGCTGCCAGAATCAATGAGTATGGTAAGAGGAAGCTTCTTGAAGTAACCGCGTACCCGCATTATTTGGGGGGCAGTGACTCTAGCTAAAGCATGGAGGGATATCTCGGGCTGGTCGTCCTGAGATGGAGGGTCAGTAGGCGGATCCTGAATTTCAACCGGAGCATCCATTGGATTGGGAGCTTCTTCACCAATTTCAGAGGTAGGTGGAGAATCCACATCCAAGAGATAGAGCTTTTGTTGAACACATTGATGTCCCCAAGTGAATTTCTCATCACAATTATAACAAAGCCCTTTTTCTCTGCGTGCCTGCATCTCTGTTTGAGACAAATGCTTGATTGGAGGTGAGCGAGGAGTTGGCGGAATGGGAGGTTGTTGAGAACCCATATTTCGGAAGGGAACAAAAGAGGATTTGGAGCACTGTTGGGATGCCATCTTGTCTTTTTCCAACTTATCCAACCCCAGGGCTTCCATCATTGTGTTGGGACTGAACATTTTGACCTCAGAGCGAATTGCATCCTTTAGACCACTGATAAAACAACTCCGGTAGAAGTCATCAGGTAATCCTTCAGTGTGATTAGCTAGTTTCTCAAATTCAGTTTGATACTCTTTCACAGTGCCAGTTTGGCGAAGTTTAGTGAGAGCTCCTGTGAAGTCATCAAACGCACTAGGACCAAATCGTTGCAAAAGGAGCTGGCAAAAATCAAGCCATTTTGGCTCTTCATGAGCCTTGATGTACCAACGATACCATTGAAGAGCTTCCTGTTACAAATGAAAGGAGGCAAGTGGAACTTTGTTGACATCAAAAGTATTATGAAGACTGAAATACTGTTCTGCACGATAGATCCATCCAGTCGGATCAGTACCATTGAAGCGAGGAAAATCTAGCTTCAGACCGCGAAAATTGCTGGAAGAAGAGAACTCATTGTTTGATGAAGATTCATACTTTCGTCTGGTGTTCATAGCTGAATGCTCAAGATGGAGACCGAGAAATTTTTCATCCAGTTCCTGGAGTTTGGCTTGAATGGCTGCAAGTGCTTCCTCCATGGATTTTTCTCCTGTGTGGGTGAAAACCATAACCAGGAGTTATTTTTTGGGGGGAAGTGGGTAGAAAAACAAAAACAAAAACTATTTCAGTAGAGGAAAATCTGGATTTGGGAAAAAATTGGAAGGGTAATTTGGGTTTGAGTCAGTTTTGGACACTGTTGAAAGGACAGGGAAGCAAAAAATGGGGATTTTAGGAGCGAGGTGAAAGAATGAGAAAATTTGGTAGGGAGGGACAAAGAAGCAGAATGAGGAAAGGAATATGGTGGCAAAATTTGAAGGCGTTTGGGTGAAAATCGAAGGAGTTATGGCAAACCCTAAAAATAGACAAATGTGGGATTTCTGGTCTTGGGAAGTGGAATTTGGGATAGGGTCTTCAGGAATGAAATATGAATAATGGAATTACAGAGGTGTCAGTGAAGTTTCAGGGAAAACAGAGTTGAAACCAAGGAGATATGGCCGAAAAACAGAATTTTATACTCATTTTTCTGCAACAGCGCGAAAGTGATCGAAAACAGTGGAATCTGCAATGGCGTGGAAGTGATCGGCAACAAATGGATCTGCAACGGCGTGGAACTGACCGAAAACAGTTCTGGACAGAGGAAATATGCGATTGTGCAACTGAAAATAGATATGGACCCTAGGTATGTGCAGCTTCCTATCAGTTCAAGGGGATCACTCGGCCACCAATGCTGTCTGACGGCTTGCATATTGGGGCAGTACCCCTCACTCCACGGCTCAGGTAAAACTGATAACCGCTTGGCCACAAACGACAGCTCTTGGTTTACCTCATAGGTGGGAACTAGTCAATCAGGTAGGGGTCGTTGCCCTTTTCGCTGGCAGGTCCTCTCAATGGGCCAGCTACTTCGGGGTTCCTGTGGTACTCCTCACAATGATTTTTAGGGCTTATGCCCAAGTACTTCCCACAGTTAAGTGAATAGGGATTATTCCCAGATCCAAACCTGCAATAGAAGCGAAAAAAATTTGGGCAGAAATTTCACCCAACGAGCCCAAGAAAGTGCTCTGATACCAGATGTGAGGACCCTGCAGCAAATAATTAATCAAAATACACGATATAGCAGCAGAACTCAAAATCACTTTTATATTAATCGTAGGCCACTTCAAGGGGGCAACCTCCTTTGAGCAAGCTCAATACAAAATAACTTCACGGTGCCTTCCTTGGCCTCAACACACACTTATATACTAAAAATAGGCGCCAATACTATGGGTCAAAACCATGGGCCAATATCAACTATGGATCAACAAATACTACAGGAAGCTTACAAAGCATATGCGCCCAACAACAATAACACAAACTATGGATCAACAATTACTATGGGACGACTTACAAAGCATATGCGTCCAACAACAATATACTAACACGGTAAAGAGAAGGATTGACATGGGTTCCTAACATCCTACCCACATGAGGATGAACGTTCTCCTTGGTGGAGTGTGCATGTGGGAAAGGACTGACAGTCCTGCCACACACCATTGCCCATACAAAAATGTTTTCCTAGGGAAATAACTACCCACAACTAAATACATAAGATTTGATTTGGTAGTTGAGGCAAGAATAAGAAAAAAAAGGTTGTTGAATGAGACAAGGGATAAAGGGTGAGTAATACAAAAGATAGGTGACAACTAAATGGGTTTATCAATTGACACTTGGACATTTCCCAATGGCTCCCAAGGGTTAGATAGCCCCCCCATATCCTTAGGAAATCATGCCCCCATCTCTTTTAATGTTGCATAAACATAGCCTGTTGTGGGTATTTTAATTAAAATGCATATTTAATGATGCCAAAATTATAATGTGTCGACTAGCATGAAACACCATCAGCAACGATTTTAATCTCCAGAACATAGAATGTTAAATTGATGGTGGGGATTTTGCCTTTAGCTCCACACCATGATTAATTACGATATATACATAATATACATTTAATGCAAGCGTGGTAAAAAATCAGGGTGTTACATTCTCTATGGCATCATTTATCATGTATGCTAGTGAGACTGACCTTCTTTCGCTCAGCCATAAGGTGAATTGGCTATCAAAGGCTTCAACATATTGGAGTGCGGAAGCACCAGGAGGAGATTTGAATTCAGAGGGGATAGGATTATATATTTTTATGAATATGTTAGATAACTCCTAGACAGACTCAGTCTATTCCCTCTTGATGGAATAGAATTGAGACAAGCACCTCTTGGGATCTTTCTTTTCAGCCCATTTCTCTTTGAAGGAGTCCTCCAAATCTTGATAGCCTAAGATGGATTTTTCTAGAAGACTGGTGAACCACCTTCTTGCCTCTCCAGCAAGGATTTGAGAAAATAGTATGAATTTAATGTCATCGTGATCCACTTCTTCTAGGTCAATCCAGTCTGCAAACCATCCCAAATTCTCTTCAGCAGGACACCCCTTTTTACGAGTAAATCGTTTAAGCCTTTGGGTGTACCCCTGGGGAAGGTCGAGGAGGACTGTAGGGAGAAGTGTGGGGGATAAACCGTTTGGTATTTTATAGGGATTTAGTATGGATTTTAGGAGGGACTATAGAACTGGATGATGTAGGCTCTTAGATCTATGGAGTGAGAGAGGGTAAGGTCGCAGTGACAAATGGTCCTTTGACCGTAAATTTTAATGTGACCCATTTAGGGGAAGGCAGAGGGAGTTCCAGATTAGACGGGGACTGGAGGTCCTTGTTTGAGGGCATAGAAAAGGGAACAGGTTTGGCATCAACCTCATGAGCCTCGTAGGGATGATTATTTTCCTTGTGGGGCTTAGATGAAGGGTTTTGGTCTGAATCATATGTACAAGGAAAAGGGGATTTCTCAGTCCTTAAAGAAGGATATACATGGGTGGACCTAGGGTCTTGTTTTGACCGTGACAAATATTGGAAAACTATTTTGGACAGCCCGGGAAAAGATAGGAAAAAATGTGCCAGGAAGGACAAGATGTCTTGGAGAAAAATAGTCAAGAACCTCAGTCTTCACCATGCCCTTCCGGGATTTTCTATATTGGGTTCATTGTCCCCACTGGAGTTTCCATGGGACCTCTGAAGATATTTTTAGATTCTGGGTGGTTGATGTTCCCAGTGGAGTCACCTTCAAAGGCTTTGAGTGGAGTCGCTAGAGAATATACAACCAATATGTGTCTAGGATCGGCTGGTCAACCAGGTCGTAGAACTAAGCAATGCCATTTTTCCTAGGGATGATTTGCTCTTTCGTTCCTTGAAAATGGCGCCAAAATATTAGAACCCTATAATTTTCCTATGGTTGTGGCAGGAATTCACAGGGGTAACCATTTCAACCAACCTTTAGACTGTATCCTATTATATATATTTAGAGAGGACTCTCTCTTGTCACAAAAAAACTCACATATACATATGTCTTTTAACAAGCATGTAGAAGGGTAGATTTATGCTCGTAACAGAGTGGTGTGTAAATTAAAGATTGAAAGACAAACAAATGATAGACCATTGGGTGATGAAGTCACAGTCTGAAACGTTTAAGGACATTACAAAATATAATGAAAATGGGATTCTCTTATGTATTATGAGGCAAAGTAAGCACAACATTCAGTCAAATATGTTTAAGCGGTGGTAGCAGAAAGGAGGAAAAATAACAGCACGGCAAGGGGCACCTATGGATGGATTGGTCCCTTGCAACACCTTTAGAAGAATCACAAAATGAGGGAAATAATGGAGATGGGGCATCTAACTGTGGATGAATTCCATAACAACTATCACAAACACATTAACGAAAGCTACATCTGATGGAAAGAGCGCTTAAAGAAATGAATTCTTCTCGTACAACTAGAAATAAATTTTGAAGAAAATGGCATAACATAGAAAAATAGTCTGAATGTAAACACCGTGATGAATCTCATAACCATCGAGAGGAATTTCATTACTACTCCCAAAATTTTTTACAGAGATACAATATCGGTCTTGAGGCCTAAAAAATGAAAGTCAATCCAACCCCTATCCTCCTCTAAGGAGGTTCTATTTATAATATAAATTTCCCCAGGGATACATCCCGAAATAGGGCATCAAAACTGATTACAAAATGGGGATTGAATCTCAGACCATTATAGCAAATCCTAACCAACTACCCGAGGTGGTAGATTCGATGTGATTTACTAATGAAATAGACAACATGATATATCAGACACATTGGATTGAAATGATATTATGGCATTTGAATGCAGGCTCACTTTCTTTGATAGTGACATTTCAGCACTAACAATTTATTCTTTTTGCATGCTTTGTTTCAAGCGGATTTAGAAAAGCCCCGAAGTGACCCTTTCCACTCCTGACCTTCATGTTTCTTTGTGTTCCAGAAACATCTTCTGCCTATGTTCATAGTTGGAGGGGAAATTCATGCTCCTTTGGTGTTTGGCCATTTCTCCAGTACCCAGGTCTCCTGGTAACACTATTATTTGCGTAGACCTGTAGAAGAAAGCCTGGTTATTTGACATCCCTGAATATTTAATGGGATCGTTGTTCATGTCAACTTCTTCTATTGGGACCAGATCCTCTGTACATGATATGCCAGCGCAACACTTCCTGAGACTCGTCATCATCCTAGATGAAGTTGGAAATATGAGTCCAAGACAATGATGACGAAGTCTCCTGCTCCTTTCTCCCCAAGTTCGAACATTCACCTAGATCGATAACCCCTAGAAACAGATACTGAGTATCATGGTAATAGGGTCCCTGGCCATGTCTGGAGTTTTGTCGGAATGTTATTAGGACAGGGAACTTCAAGCACCGCTCCCGAAGTGGCGCTGCGATTTATCGGGACTACATGGTATTTACCAGCCTCCGAAAACCTCTCTAGTGCAGTGAAGATATTTACCTCCATGGTTGGATCTACCAATGAGACAAAATCCATAACAGGTCTTCTATCAGAATCCCCTGGACCCTCAGTAGATCAATGGTAGACATCCCATTCTTAATCAGCATCCATACTCTTGACATATTTGAATGGCTTCAACTATGGCATTATAATGAGTTGGGCGGTTGAGCTCAGCTGTGAGCCTGTCAAATATTCACACGCCCTCTTCAGGTGGCATGATGACAACATGGATGATCACGTGGCTCCTGATTCAACTTGCTCATGTGAAGATGCCGACGACACCTTCCTTTTCCAGTGTGACCTCCCGATATTATTGGCCAAAGTGACCTTCAGCCTCACCTATAAGTAGCCTTGGGATTTCTTATGATGCATGCATTTGACATTAGGAATCTCATTGATTCCTCCTTGTGCTAACATGGTACCCTTCAATTTTTAGTGCCCCCTTCCTTGTTGTTGTACGATGTGGAAAATCCATCTCTACTTTCTACTGTCAACTTGTCTTGGAGTTCCTCCTTCTCGCACGTGTCTGGATGTAAGGTTATGGTATCCAATATGTGACCTGCGCCATCACTATCCCCTTCCCTATTCTCCATTTCGTAATCCTTCCCCCCTTATCTCCCTTGGTGCCTTTGGATAGCGGAGCAGATTCTAGCCATAGATCTTCTTCATGAGGCTTCTCGACCATCCGACCACGTAACTTCTAACCCGTTTCGTGCTCCTCCCTTTGGATAACCTTCGCATATGTTTCTATTATGAAACAGATCGAGGTTGTCGGTTCATCCTTCCACCAAATCTCCACCGTGGAAATCGTGGGTCCCTATGATGCTTCGCATCATCTCGTCCCCCTAACCATCGTGCATATTCCTACTACAAAATCAGCAAGGACTATTGATCAGATCCTAATCATATCGACGTATTTCAATACTGCAAGTCCCTCCCTCATTTCTTAGTCCCACCTCGACTTATCCATTGGGTGATTTCAGGTGGCGAAAGCGCATCGCCGCCGTAGATTTTGTCCGCTCAAATCGAGGCCATTGGAAAACAGAGTGATCTATGAATTTCACATGCCTTCATGGTTTATTTGTATGGTACCTTTCGTTGCAGAAAACCCTTCGTAACCATCGATCTGTGCTACTAGCTCATCCGACGACTGATTTTGCTCGTCGTTGACCACTACGCTGCCTATATCAAATTTACGCACCATGGGATAACCTAGCTCCTGGCTTGGGTTTGGGATAAGGTTCTTTGAGGACCTCGAAATCATTAGACATAGAGAGTTTTTGTCTATACACCCTTTTGTAAGGAAACTACTGCAGGTGCCTATCCAAAATTTAGAACAAGCTTTAATAGTAGTTATTCTCAGTATTTCTATAAAACATAGTACTCTTCTTTGTTTGATCAAAATTGTCACAAATTTTAGTTTTTGAGTTAGATATATTTTCTCTTTTATTCTTATTATGATCATAAAAAAACTTCGCTTTTCTCTTGGCTTCTTCCAACATTTTTGGATTGTCGTAGTCAATCCTCTCTTTAAACATAAGATGCAAGTAGGTGAGAAAGCACTGTATTTTTGTTTTTTCATCTATTATATAAGGCACATAACGAAGTAAACTTAGGAATTTACTACATAGTTCTTTCATATTTATAGCACCTAACCTTAATTCGTAAAATTCCTTATATTTTTCTTCGTAGTACTCTTCTGAAACATACTTTTATTTAAAGTTTTTCTTGAAGGTTTTCCATGTTACGTAATGCTCTTTTATACCTTTTACCTTTTTTATGTCTTGCCAACAAATATATGATTCTGCTATTAAGTTATAGATGGCCATTTTTTCCTTTAATTCATAGGAATAGTTATGGATCTAGAAATATTTCTTCATTGCAGATAACTAAGCTTCTACTTCTTCTCTTTTCTCAATCTCTTCGTTAAATGTAGGAGGTTTGATCCTTATGAATTCTCCATAAATTTCTTCATAAAGTTTATATTTCTTTTTATTTTGACGACTGTCACTACTTTCACTAGAATCTAGATGATTTTTGTATTGTGCTTGGCTGATTCATCACTGGAAGATGCAACCTCATGTTTGGAAAATTCCAGCTTCCTTCCCTTACGTTTGTAACGTGTAATTTTTCCATGTTAAGTTCAAGTGCTTTATTTTTCTCTTTTCATTATTGTGTATTTTAGAAATAAGAATGTTATTTAATTCCTCCTGTGCTTTTAGAATACGCTTGTTATCTTATTTACTTCTATTTAATCCTTCTCTTAATTCTTTAAAAGCTTGTTGTAACTCAGATGGGTTGTTGTTTCGACTCTCATTAAGATTTACCCAAATTTCACTCTCCCTTAGATTCCCCTCTTCATTGTTCATTGTATTTATAGGACGAGATTCCTTTTCCACAAACATTCCTACATCATCCATAATTTCCTACAAAAACAAAGTTATTATTTTCTTCTTGTTTCGTAAGAGAATTCAAACCACAATAGGATGAAGTTAGTTTTCTAGTTTTATCAGTTTTAGTGTTGGGATTGTTCAATTCAAGTGTTGTAACCATGCTCTGATACCATTATGTCACTAACCTATAAATTTCCATAATAATAATAAAAATTTCATTATACTCTTTTACCCGAGTGAATATTGTAACATGTAATTGGTCATAGAGTGAATAATTTGTCGTTATTTATATAATAATTGACTCTTCTTGAATTAGAAAGGTATTACTTCATACGACATTTAGCTACGAGTATCGATGACCCTAACACCACACCTCTAGGCGCTTTTCTTACTTCTTTTTATATTTATTTTACCATATGGTTTTGCTAGGGGTTGGTAAGCCTAAAGGATAAGGTTATATCCTAGCCATTACGCCTTAACTCTAGCAACTAAACATGATGCTAGAAAGAGTTTTTTTTTTTAAGGGGATTCGCAACACAGTTCAGTGAAGAAGAAGGGTTGGGAACTATGGTGTTAAACACCAAAGTCTCAATCCCACTTACCTTGGCATAATCAACCTTGAGGTTAATAATATATTATTTAACCATGCATTAGAGGGTTTATGACACACTTGTACTGAAGTTGATCTTTGGAAAGAAAACTTCCATGGATGCGAGTTGACAATGCAACCAGGAAGTTAATGGAAATCTTAAAAGCATGTACGAGATGGAACTTGGCCCTCCATATGTTGAAATCGTTGGCAAGGATTTTTGACAGGGTTTAATACAATACTTTCTCCGTCTCGATTTTTCCATTTTGCATTTGTCTTTTGGTCTGCAACTTGTTGTTGGAATGAGATTGGACCTTACTGGCTGCGAATTTTAATCTGCTTGACCCACTTCATCGTTGGGTTCACAAAGATTCTTGATTGTTTCTGAGGTATACACTAAGGTTTTTAATGGATTTAATGGCCACCAAATATCTTGACCTTGTTGGTTTGTTGTTGTTGTGAAGAAGAAGATCGAGTGTTCATCGGGCCTTCCATGCCTTAACCTAGGTAAGCAAAACTCAGTTTGGTTTCAAAAATTTTAGAAAATGTTTTCAGACTTGAAGGCATAGGTGGCAACTAACTTTGGATTTTTTCTTTAAAATGTAGGAAAAGGAGTGATAATGGAATCCAGGAGGAGCCGACCCATGGCCTTATTTTAAATTTGAATAAGGTAAGTTTTTTAAAGTCTATTTAACGTCATTATTTTTACAGTCTTCAATGATTGCGACCAAGGTATTAAGTGCAATGTGGGTAATGAAGGTTATGAGAAGGCCGACGAGAATGGTGACATGGTCACCTTCTCCCAGGGCTATTACATTAAAATACAAAGGTGAGTATAAACCTTACTCTGTTTAACATTATCTATACCAACATTTTCTTTGACAAAAACTAACCTTACTCAATTTTTGTTAATGCATGTAACCCTCCGACATGGATGCGTTCAATCTACAACAACGATCCACCAACAAATAAAATGGTAAGGGTTCAATAGCTAGGTTACAATGGTTACCGCTGGGTTTGTGGAATGTGTAGGAAATGGGATTTCAATACTCTTATGAAGATAAGTTGAATTGTAAAGTAATTATTTATAGGGTCTGCAATAGCTTGCAGCAATGACTTTGTAGCCTCTTCGTTTCCAGCGTTGTTTCATTTTTTGTTTGTATGCATATGTTATGGTTTTGTTGAATGGTGGATGCCATCATAATGGACTTACATCCACTCAGGGTTCATGTGGAAGGAGATTCGAAACCCATACCTCTATTTTGATATTTAAATATGTTAATAAGACCCCTTTGGGTATGTACTGACTTATAATTAGAGATTCATTGTTAATTTTTTTAAACTTCTTTAATTCGATTGTACCTACCATAATATTATTAACACAATGGATGGCATTGTTTAATGGTCCTACTGCCATGCAATAGTTGTTGGATGGTTTTGTGGTTTATGAAATAACAAAATCTATGTGACTCGATTTCGTGGAGACAACTCATTTTAAATAGAGTTAAAAAATCTTGGGGTTTATATACCCACAAATAGATACTAATTTTTTGTATTTAAAGATTGTATTAAATTTCATTTAATTAAATATTGCTAGATCAGATGGTGTATTTATTCATTAGATCTGTGAGCAGTGGGGAAATATTGATAACGAGTCTAGAACTTGATTTTAATATTTATGATTAGCCATCCAACTTCAGTCGTGAGCAGTTTACGAGTTGATTAAATAATCAGATATGGGTTTATGGTTTTTATTGCATTAATGCAGATCTCGATCCATGTTTGGATGGATTTGGGGATAGATGAGATGCTTTTCTTTTGGTTTTTACTCTACACTACTTAGAGTAATTTTGCAACTTATGGAATTGTTTTCTTTCAAAAGAATAAGCCTCACGGCTCTTACTCTGTTTTAAAATCATCCATTAGCACTCTTGTGCTTATTTTTTGAATATTGGAGTTTTTCTTTTTGTAAATAAAAAATTCAACAATATAAATCTAGGGAACTGGTCATAGCCAACGATCTCTGAGAGTATGATTCTGGTTTGACATAACATTTTAAATTGACATGGTTTAAAAATAAAAAGATAGAGTCTAGCTTTGTTGGAATCCATCGACTTCGAAGAAAATATTAGTTGAAATAAGTACATTTACAATACTATAATAGTACATCTACAAGCATGAAGTAGAACATTTATCCATATCTATGATAAGAATTCATTTAAATACAAAACTTTGATTCGGGTATGGAATCCCAAGCACATATTTGGTTATAATATATTAAAAACATAAATCTGCGATTGCTAATTAAGATCATTTTTACATTACATCATAACATAAAATAGGGAAGATAATAGAAACAGATGCATAGTACCCTTTTTGTAAAAATGTAAATATGATTCATAACTAACTTGAAATTTTACTTTAAACAAGTCTAGAATAGATAAGAAGTAGAATAGGGAACCTGACACCACTGTCATGAAAACATAACCGAAACAACCATTCCTCCCAGCCAACTCCTAGAGCGTCCAAATCTCACTTGCTTCAGAACCATCGAGCCTGTTTGTTGAACCACAAGGACAAGATCCAATCAATGTGCCATCTCTTGCATTCAGTGATCAATTCCCCGTTTGTTGCTAGCCTCGCGGTTTCTAAATGTACATACTATTATATAGTATTTTTCCTAGGACTTGGTCATTTATGTGCCTCCTACTCTTTAGCACTCCACAAGGAGTTTTGACTTGATCTTGGAGAGGATGCCTCCTGCATCACTTGAGTTCTCACTCAGTAGCTTTCGCCACTTGTCTTTTCCCCTTGTGGGTCAGCAAACACTATTTCAAAATCTATTTTAGTTATGATTCCTTTCAATATTTTTAATTAATAAATAAGAATAATCCATTACATCTATTTTTTACTTTCTTGTAAAAAATATTAAAATATATATATATTACATATATTCAAAAGAATAATAATTTTCTTTAATTCTGTGTGTTATAATCATGCATAAAAGTAGAGGAAGGGGTGACAAATATAGGAGCAACTGAATATGAAGGAAAATTCAAGATAACTTGAGGTCTCATAGAGTCAGAAGAGGAAACCAATGAATATATTTATGATATTTGGGATCTATTTTTTTTTTAATCAGGAATATGGGCCCAACATTTACTGGCAAATATCTTAAAGTTAGTAATATTGGGATTCCTTCCATTGCATTTTTCTTCGGGAGTAACCTACACAACTGCTTTAGTAGGAACTATATTCAAAATATGATAAACACAACAAATAGCTTCAACCCAAAATATTTTATGTAATCGTCTAGAATAACACACATTTAGCCATTTCAATGAAAGTTCTATTATTCCTTCAAAATATGATAAACACAACAAATAGATTCAACCCAAAATATTTTATGTAATCCTCTAAAATAACACACATCTAGCCTTTTCAACGGAAGTTTTATTATTCCTTTCGGCTAAGCCATTTTGTCGAGGTGTCTACGGAACAATATTTTGGTGTTGAATTCTATGTTTAGATAAATATAGATTAAATTTGTTTTTAGTGGACTCCCCCACATTATCAATTCTCAATGTCTTAATACTTTTACCGTATTCATTTTCAACCAAGGTTTTAAATTCTTAAAATACACCAAAAAATTCACTTTTATGTTTTCAAAAATAAACTCAAGTTTTTCTACTATAATCATCAATAAAAGTAAGAAGTAGACAACAGGAGACACAGGAGGAGTTTCAAGAGGACCACATATATCATTATGAATTAATTTCAATTATTCTTCAACACACCCTAAGAATTCCAACCAGTGTATCAAACATTTATGTAATACCTAAGAATTCCAACCCGTGTAATGCAGTTAACTATTGTAAATAGTGGAACTCACTCAAACTCTGTAATTTAGAGTACTATGTGTTTGGTTTGTTTATTGAACTATGTTAAATATATGCTTGTATTGTGGGGGATAACCAATGAATGAGGGGTCGTGGTCTTTTTAAGAAAGAACAAAAAAAATAAAAAGAATTAAAAAAGCTAAACAAAAATGAATTAAACTAAAATCTAAATAAAAATTTAAAAAAAAATTTAAAAAAATGAAAAGAGTCTTCTAGAATTGTAACTGCCACTTAGATGACATCACCTAAGTAATCTACTACTAATAATAAATACTTCTTTACAAAGAGGGGGGAATAATGACCAGAGATAAATAGGATTATTATAGAAACACCAAAATTCTAGTAGGTTTCAAGTAGCCCAAGATTGTGATTAAGTATGCTCTAAAGCATTGGTGTTGTTGAAGGAAGGTCCTTCTATTCCACCTTCTGTTATGCTAACATAGGCATAATTTCCCATTGGCCTAGTTTCCTCCTTTGAAACGGCTATCTGCAAGCAAATTGTTTCTCCTGTAGCATTACTATCTCAAGGTGCATTACTTCTCCTATTTTTCTTTGTTCATATTCTTGACCCAATAATGGAGTCACCTAAAAATGGAGTTACCTAAAAAATAAACTAATTATAATAATAAATACCTTTTTTACAAAATAAGGATAAATAAGAGATTAATTTTCTTGGAAGAAGAAAGAAAACATCAAAGAACATAAACATGAGATTTGATTTTTCAGGGAAGAAATCAAACATCAAAGAACATATGAAAGAAAAAAAAACCTTTGAAAAACAAAAATTATAATAATATAAATAAATGAAAATGAATGAGATCTTTTACAAATCTCTTGCTATTTTTGAAGTGTTGATTTTTTTTCTTAAGCCTATGTCATCATAGGTATACTAACATTAAAAGTCTGAGTTCAAGTGTATGTATTTGAACTGAGAAAAAAGAATAATTAAAAGACAATAGTGTTTTCCCACTCAGAAATACATTTATTCTTATGAATAATAGAGTTAAACCATGCCATTATAGGTATATTATGAATAAAAGGTGTGAGTTTGAAGTGAGAAAAACAATAATTAAAAGACAATTGCGTTTGTGCACTTAGAAATAGGCTTTATTCATATGAATAGTAAAGTTATTGTAATTGAGTGTGTTCCACAATAAAGAGATAAGAGAGAAAATTAGAATTACAGTGTGACCTATTTTCCTCAAATTCCAAGAATTTAGGATGATCTTCTTCCTCTCCTTCCCTACCGATTTCGCTTTCGGTCACATCTTCTGTTTATTTATCTGCGGCACACAAGACCATGACCGTTTCCGAACTTGTCGGTACAGTCAAAGCCAGTAGTAGATTGGACAAGCGAGCTTTCAAAACGGGGAGAAGAGGCCTCGGGCTTGAAACCACAGAGCTTGCAATCTGGCGAAAGAAGAGACGAGGTTCCATACTTGTCTTCGCCCCCCATGATAGGCATTGGAACACCAACCTTGACAGGATTCTTAAAATCCGGCCTATAGGTCTGCCCAAGAACGCCCTCAACAGCCGGAGAGAGATTCAAGAACTTGAACTCTATTGCCAGATGAGCAAAGCAATCGTCCGACGGTATTTGGTAATTATGAACACGATTATCCTCCTCAGTAATGGGCATCACGCTGATTGCTAACTGCATCAGATCGGGTATCTCAACATTGATACTGTTACTTTCGCCAGTGCGTTCCACTGTTAGTTCATCCTCTGGCCCGTTCCAGACTTGGCGATGTCCTTGTGGGAGGGTGAAGGTTTGCTTGTCAAAGGTAAACAAGAATTGATCAACATTGTCATCCCATTTGGCCACATTGTTCGCACCGACTGTGAACGTATGTGTGCCGAACATGATTCCAAGGGATTGAACCCAGGTGTAATCCCTGGTTCTCCCTTCAGGCCTCCTGCCAATAAAATGAGCATTGATTTGCAATTTATCATCTGATACAAGACTGAAATCTCGGTTACTCTTTCCATGGAAGTAGAACATTACACCATCTCCTCCGACAAAGCGAGGATCGTAGCACAGCGCTCCGACTCCTTCACAGTTAGGTTTGCGAGCTGTAACACAACATACACAAAATTTAAACCAAATCAGCATTATTGTTATCACAGGTAGAGTTTGGTTGGAGGAATGTTGTTATACTTCTAAGTTCAAAATCTGATCCCTCATCCAACATTGATCTATATATTCTGGTCTTCAAAGAGTGATGATAACGAAATAACATAACAAAGATGCACTTACTTCTGCAGGTTGCTTCACACTTGGGGCCACAATCCACGAAACATCCCTTAGCGGTTTGATCTGCTGGGTTCCGTTCGGGACATTGATTAGGGCATTGAAGGGTTATCCCCTTGCATCTCGAGTTTTGGTAACACTTCTCTTTCTCTCCTGGTCTGGTCAGCCCAGCAACTCTAAACGGCGGCGGAGGGGCCGGTCCTGACGGACTAGGGGGACTTGGAGCAGCATAGGGATCCCTGGCATTGCACTGAACAAACAATGCAATAACCAGCACAAGGAGTCCAACTGCCTTGGCCATCTCCGGATTGACAAATAATGATAAAAACAAGCAATCAGAATGCCGGAGCTTCCAAAGAGATAACTTATGAGGCGAAGCTCTGCATTGCTGAAGTCTGGATATGTCTGTTTATTTATAATGCAGGGAACTACGTCGGTGGTGGCACTGAAATTCAATGATCCTCGATAGGCGTTCATTGAGCAAGTGGGTTATTATTTTGATGCAATCGCTGGCAGCTTTGATTCGAGGATCAATATTTGCTGGCAAACAGCGTACGCTCTCAAACTTGGCCAACGAAACTTCTAGGTAAAACCTATTGTTTAGCTAAGTGAAGTGGGTCTTATCAGGGCCGAAGTATTGCAGGTTGCAAATTAGAATAGGATCATGAAATGAAATAATCAAGATTTTGGTCGATGGAACTGCGGAGTCCAACGATCGACGTTCATGGAAACTGTGAGAGATCCGAAGTCTAAGCATGAAAAGTTGGCGTGTTTCCCTCCGAATGCTGCATTTTTATGGTTTTCTGAATCGATCACAAAAGTCAGCATAATCTCAAAAGACTTTGAAGTAGTGTATGTCCAGCAAACTTCGAGGTTGCAACTTGCATGTGTTCATTAAGATTTATGCTTT
Source organism: Pseudotsuga menziesii (assembly GCA_001517045.1). Classification (NCBI taxonomy): domain Eukaryota; kingdom Viridiplantae; phylum Streptophyta; class Pinopsida; order Pinales; family Pinaceae; genus Pseudotsuga; species Pseudotsuga menziesii. The sequence continues at coordinate 338,985 of LPNX010438501.1, forward strand.
AAAAGTCGTGTGGTGTTTTCACTGTAATTTGCAGAATGGCACTGAATACAATAAAGGACTGGCACCACCATCAAACTGCGGGGCAAGATCTTAATTTCGTTCAAGCCATATGATTATTATTTTAGTAAAGTGAAAAGCCAATTTATCATATTAAAAAATAATTTCTATATAATTTCCTTTGTCGATTACTGGTGTCATGATTGAATATAATTTAGTTATCATAACATTAGTCAAAGATCTTAATCATCTCTATGATTGTAGGATATAAGGTAGTAATATATAAGGATACGAACAGTTTCTATGAATGGTGCTTTAAGATCATGTTTTTTAAAGTTTTTTTTAAAGTGGAGTCTTCATGGTAGGGTTACTTAACAATAAAGTACATGTTGAAATTGAATTATAACTTTAGAAAAATAAAATGCTTTGTTTTTTCTAAAATATAAGAGTTATGAAGGTTCACAAAAAGAAAGTGTTTTGTTTTTTCTAAAATATAAGTGTCATAAAGGTATTGGAGACTAGTGTTTTATATAACGGGAAAATGGAGTCAACCAAGGATTGCATGAGGCTTTTTTTAGAAAGATTAGAAAGGGACAAGGTCACAATGCACAAACCTAGATGCTCTCTAGTGGATGGTTTTATTTTAGAGATAACACAAACGGAGATTTCTAGAGAAAAAAAATTCAAATGGACTCAAGGATGAAATCTATATTGAAAGGCATTAAAAAACACATGATTTCTAAACATGGAATATGCACCTAAGCTACACTTCCAAATTATAACAATCACGCAAAATATAGAAATTTTAATCCTTCATTACCTCAATTCCATTCACAATTTGAAGATCCATTAACCAATCAAGCACATGAGCAACATGAAAACCCTTCAATGGAGTACTAGAATCAACCATCCTACATCTTGATTGAGTATCATGTGTCCATGAAAATCAATACCTCATGCCCTTATCCCATGGTTTTTCCCCTGCCTCCCCTCCATCAATTCTATACGAAATGTAATAAAATATACCATAAATATTTGTATTGTCATATGACATAATTAATCCCCCTTGGCCCCTTAATACAAGACAATATATTTTCTCATTTTTGTATCATAAATTATTCCCCAATATGAATGGACATGATAGGATATGGGTCACTCCAAGAATATGAGGGACCTTTTAGATGCAATCCTACTTTTCAAAAACACGATCACATTACATAAAAATACAACGCGTTTCTTCTACATAGCACTTTCTATGGTTCAACCTGAGCCTGACATGTCATGGGACATGTAGGATAGGAAAACATATCGCGTACACATTATATACTACAAAACACATACGTGTTATATACCCACAAAACGCATACGCAATATGTAGTTATAAAACACGTACACGATTTGTAAAATTAAAATTAATTTATATAGACAGTCTCGAAACCTGCGGCCTATTCTACCCATCAGAAACACGAAAATCGGCAGCAATTGGAGTGATTCAGAGCGAATTGGGTGCTGAGGATTATTGGAGGAGCCAATTTAGTAGGAGGGGAGGAAAATCCACCAGTGAATTATCATCTAATCAGCTAATTCAATCACTCATAGCATTCTTTTTTGTCAATTCTAAACCTAGAATACTGTTTTTTAATAGTGTAAAACAACCAAATTTTGTATTATTTAGAAAACTGGAAATAACCGAGTCACTAATTAAATTCACATCTCCCTCAGCCAAGATCAGTGAATAATTACAATGAATTCATTTTCAAGAACTCAACAATTCCTAATGCAACCAAAAATAAAAAAATATAGAACTCCTCCCTTTATACAATGTATCCATCCACATGAAACCCAAATTTCCAACCCTCAAAGGACATTTCCCCATGATACTAATTGAATAAGTTTTCTTGGAAATGGCCATAACAAGATGAAATGCATGTGCACAAGCATGAATAGAAAAAATGCATTAAAAATTAGTAAATTGGTTTCTCAAAATTTCATCACAATCATTTGTCCATGAACATAATCAAAATTTCATCACAAGTGTATGTAGTTATACATTGCCTC
>LPNX010438501.1:356903-383873 GCA_001517045.1 Pseudotsuga menziesii
CAAAAGTTCTCCTCGCACCCATCTGTGAGCTTGTCATCCTTTATCAATCTTGTAGAAAAAGGTTAAGATCTTCATTAAGCTCCTCATGTATGTGTTATCCCATGGGTGTCTTCTGAGGTCATACAAGGCCTTCTTTCATTTGCACACATGATTCTTCCTGTCATGTGACTTAAATCCCACTAGCTACAAATGTTTCTTCGTAGTTTATGCCTTCTTTTCATGAGAAGCCTCGTGCTACAAATGTTGCCTTGTATCCCATGATGTTTCCATCTACTACATGATGGAACTACAAACTTCCCTTCACGTATCGATACTGCATCATGGACATCATTCTTCTTGAATTGTCGTCACTTGTTCTTCAGAACAAGTCTCATCCTTCTTTTCTTGTAGGCGATTATGTATGCAATCTTTCCTACAAGTCAAATGCATTAGTTGTATGGTTAGAATCATTTCATAAGACATATTCATAATGGAAAATTCTTATGCATAAATATATGATCATGCAACTATTTTAGCTAGTACAACATTCATCCATATCTCACAGAAACTTTTCTAGATGCCTTCCATCTCTACCAGGACAACATTGAGATTGTGCACTAATCCAATATGTCAGCAAAGAGGTTTCATTCTAGATAAGTAGCAATGGAGAGTTGTATAGCACCATGAGCTACTTACCCATCACTTGCATATTAGTAGTATACTGCTATTAATGCAAACATTCTATCATGCATAATACATCAACCAAATATAAACAAATGCATAACAAAACAATATCATGAAATGACAATTGAATACTTATCTTTATTTGTTTCATGGGTAGACTCCTTCTTGAGCCTTCTCAGCTTCATCATCTTCTTCATTCATAATAGCATCATTTCTTATCCAAATGCTAAGATGGATAAGAGGTTCTTCAAGAGTTGAGTTCTTCATATTCCTCATTGCTTGAGGTATCTTCTTTGGATGGTGAGAGCTTGATCTTCAGTTGCTCCCATATTCTCTTCTCTTATTATTAGTCGAGCTTCTTCTCAGAGTCCGTTGAAATTAATCATTTCCTTTTGGCACATATTCCTCAAATGAATGAATCCCATGATCCTGGGAGGCCATTAAAGGTGGCTATCACTACTTCTACATTCTCCACTTCTTATTCTACTATTACAATTTGTTCTTTGATTTGAGAGACCCTTGTAAAGTATGGCTGTATGGTCTCTGCATTATGGATCTTCACATTCTTCAACTGGTTTCTTAATGTCATATTCTGATTTATGTTCTTCCCTTCAAATAGCTTGGTCAATGAATCAAACATCTTTGGTTTCTTTAGGGAAGAAAATTGTGGTACAAGTTGATACGTGATTGAATCAATGATTATCTTCTTGGCCTTGACCAAGTTCTTCTGGTGTAAGGATTTTAGCCTTATCTCCCTCTGGAACTGGAACCTCTCTACTCATGTAGGTGTCCAATTCATTTTATTCAGAGAGATCATATACTTCCATGCTTGGAAGTTGTCAACTTCACCAAGCTTATCATCAAGCTAATGTGATAGATCACTTTTAAATGAGAACCTCAAATGAAAATAGCAAAGGATTAGATCTTACCGATTTGAGGTGTTCATCCTGGTTCCGGAGCTGGCTGATTTAGGGTTTGTCAGAGAAATACTAATTTTAAAAACTTGGAATATGGAATATTTCAGATCTGATTAGATAGAAAGGTATATATCTTCAATTTGATCTGTCCAATGTACTCCTTTTCTGAAAACAGTGGAGGGAAGCTCCCGGAACAGGAATCCCTAGTTTTCCAATTTCTTCTACATAAATTCCTGTTGTTGTTTCCGCGGTATCTCCAAAATTGTTGCTCCTATGTGTCTGAAACTTCACACTAAGGTATAATCACCTATCCCTATTTCAACACCATAGGTTTTATCATAATGGGTTTCACCAATTGGGACTTATGATCATTTTACCAAGGTGACCTGTTACAGGACTGTTCAGAACAGCGAAGTTGTACAGACTGCCATGTGTCATTGTTTCATCTTCTGGGTCTGAAACTTAGAAAAAATAAAGTAAATTCCATTTCCTTTTTGTAAAATCTTCATAAATTTCATTTGGACCTTTGTAGCCCAAGATATATCAATTCTCCCCAGGTGTCTTGTTTAGAGGTGAATCCTGGAAGAAGCTGGAACCCTAACTTGGAGGGATTATATCTCCAAGAATATAAATAATATGAGGCTGAATTTTGGACACAGTGTAAATCAGGATTGTATATTCGACCTGTAAAAGTTTCAGCTCTTGAGCCTTCTCCAATACTGAGATATAGTGAATGTACCAAAACGTATCAATTTTAGTATTTTAGGGTTTTTCCAGCTCAGGGTCAAAGTAGGGTTTGACTTTCCCGAAGTTTCACCCAACCAAAAATATCAACCTAGGTCTCTAAACTTTGATTTTGATGAGAAGAGAAATCCTATGCTGGGCTCACTCAAAAATTCTTGTTTTGTAAGAAGCCCTAATTTCCCGCACCAAAAACTGAAAATGATTGGAATTGAATTCCGTTTCGACAGAAAGATGCACCGTTCAATGGAGAGTCAACCTAGCATACTTTTGTTGATGGGTTGTGGAGAGAGACCCAAAAAGTAAGAATCCCTAGCTTCTACATCGACATAATGTATTCTTCTTAGGTTAGCTCTGATACCATGTTAGATTTTTATCATTCAAGCTAGCATTATGATCTTAGGATCTTTAACTGAGAGAATAACATGCACAACAATAAAACACAAGAGACAAGATACACAAAGAATTTTCCTCGGGGAAACCATAAAAGAGAAAACCCCACAACTTCATCATAGATAAAATCAGCACCAAAATTAAAACCTGAAAACATAAATATGATCTCTTGACAATAGTAGTATCTCTCTCTGATACTAGTGTCTTCTCTCTCACTCATGCGCCCCAATGAGTGAGTGTGTGTGTGATAAATAGAAAGGCTCACTCTCTATTTATATTCTTTCATTCACTTGAAACCCACTCCAACATGTCGACCTCACTTAACAATTACTTACTAGAGCCGAAATCTCTAGGAGTGTCTAATGACCCTAGTGCCCCACAACTTGTGGGGACTTTGCCCTGACTTACAATGACTCACCTAGTGTCGACTTCTCTAGGATAGTCTAATAACCCTAGGGCCCCACAATTGTGGGGACTTTAACCCTTGATCAATAGGAGGGTTACCCACAATGACTTGACATGACTTATTTACATTATAGAAACTCCCGATAGGAACATTGGGGCATGACATGACTCAAATACATTATAGACACATCTCGGAATAAACATCGGGCTACAATACATAAGATATATGGATGAATACATTTCGAAGTTACAAATACATCAACATATGATGATTATGATGAGGGTCAAGATGATGATGATGATGAGGGTCATGATGGTGAAGATGATGATGATGAACCTCATGATAATGATGATGATGATGATAATGATGATGATCTTGATGATGACGATGATGATGTTGATGATGATGAACATCATGATGATGAAGATGACGACGGTGATGATGACAACGATGATGATTATGATGATGAAGATGATGGCAATCAACATGATGATGATGATGATGATGAGGGTCATGATGGTCAAGACGATGATGATGAAGACACATGTTCCTTACTCACTATCCCTCTATGGCTTACTCATTAGCCCTCCCTGCCTTTGTGCATGATGATCATGATGATGAAGATGATGATGATGAACATAATGATGATGATGATAATGATGATGATCATGATGATCATGATTATGAATATGATGATGATAAACATGATGATGATGATGAAGATGAATAAGATGATGATTATCATGATTATCATGATGATGAAGATGAAGAAGATGATGATTATCATGATTATCATGATGATGAAGACAATGTTGATCAACATCATGATGATGATGAAGATGATGGTGATGATGGTGGTGATGATGATGAATATGATGATAATGATGATGAGAGCCATGATGAAAATGATGATCAACATGATGATGATGATGATGAAAATGATGATGACGATGATTATGATGATGATGAACATGATGATGAAGATGATGATGATGATGATGAAGATGATGGTGGTGGTGGTGATGATGATGATGATGATGATGAAGACAGTGATGATGAACGTCATGATAATGATGATGATGAAGACAATGACAATCAACATGATGATGATTATGATGATGAAGATGGTGATGAAGATGATCAACATGATGAAGGTGATGGTGATGATGGTGACACCATCCACTCTCTCTCTCTCTCTCTCTCTCTCTCTCTCTCTCTCTCTATCTCTCTCTCTCTACATGTGTGAACCTACACCTTTCTCTCCTTGTGTCTGTTCCTCCATCACCCCTCATCCACACACACCTTCTATCACTCACTTAATATCTCTTTCCTTCACTCTATCTTTATCGTCATCCCTCCCTCAGCGCCCCTCCTCCCTCTCTATCTTATTCTCTCTCACACTCTCTCCACATCATTCTCTCTCTCTCTCTCTCTCTCTCTCTCTCTCTCTTCTTCTATGTTTTCAACTTATCCCTTCTCCTCAACCCCATACCTCATTATGACCCTTATTATATGTTTTATCGCATCTCGTTCCCATCTCTTCAATTTCCCCCTCCTTCGCCTCTCTTCTCCAACACATCATATTCCTCCTCTAATACTCCATAGCCACTTTTCCATCCACCTATCCTCTCTCTCTCATCAAACCATCAGCCACTTCCTCCACTCCACCTTATCCCCCTTTCTCCACTCAAATTAACAACATCCCCCTAGGACCTTGACCATTCCCAACCCCCTCTCAACTATTAACGATCCCCACTTGAACTTCCAACATCTTCCTAGGCCCTTGACCCTTCCCCACCTCCTCTAAACTATTATCTATACATTTGATATATTACATATAGTGCTAGATTTTTAGCTCTACAAAATGTGTTCGTGTCTTATAGTTACATAACGCGCTCGCGTTTTATAGTTATATAACATGCACTAGTTTTATAGTTATATAACATGCTCATGTTTTGTAGTTATATAAAGTGCACGAGTTTATAAATTCTACAATGTGGGAAATGTAATTTGAATTTATACATGCCAATTCACTTGCTCGCATGTCACCAATAGTCCTATGTGTATGGTTTGGAATTTGCTTCATTAATACTAAACCTGTGCTATGGTACATTATGAACCATAGCTAATTGGGCATTTCCCCCATTTTATGAAGAATTCGTTGTTTACACACTCGTTACAGTATGCTACACACATTCATTTTTGACGAAATCTTAAACATAAATAACATTGTTTCTGCAGATTCTAAATATGTAATTTTTATTAAAAAATATTATGTTTTCCTCTTTGTTTTCAATTTCTATTGTGTCCTAACTCCTTAACTCAAAATACATGTTGTTAGTGTTATTCCCATAACTTTTTCAATTCGTAATCGTTTTAAAAAACAATTATATGGGGCACTAGAAGACACTGACCTCTACATTTTATAAAAAAACCCATTTCATGATTATTTCATTAAGACCTTCAAAGGTTGCACCCACAAAAGACATACCATTTTCGAGGAATGATCACTTAGATAATTGTAAAAAAAATTAAAAATTACTAATTTTATTTTCAAAAAACATCGTTGCACTAGTGTTGTATGTTCTCTACATTCCTGCAAAGTTTTGTATCACGAAAGCATCATTTGGGACCTCAAAGGATGCACCCATGAAAACATATACCTTATCATTTGCCTAAAGAAAAAGGTGTATGTTAGAAAAAATGAAATTTGACATAGTTATAAAAAATTTCAATACATAAAACTTATATTTTTGGAAACGTGATTCAATTTCCTACATTTAATATTTTTTACTCAAAGCAAGATATTTTGTGTAAGTATCTAAAAAAAGACAATTAAGTTGAGGGATTGCTGATTTTTCAGTTTTCTATTGCATCTAACGTGTCAAAAGTGACCCTCATTAGCTTGCACTGTCCCATATTTCCTATCAACTGAACCCTCCGTGCTGGTAGGAGCCTTATAGTTGCAACTTAAATGTATGATATGCAATATTTATTATTGAGATATTACTTTCCATATGAGTAGAGGAAAGATATATGACACCACTTTAATATCCCTAAATTAGAATCTAGGAGATATCAACACTAAAAGAAAGATCCAATCAATAAAACTCAAAACTAGGTGTTAGAAATTAACTAAGACTAACAAGATTTCTATAAAAAAGTGTTAGATCCTTGTCACATTCCTAAGACTCATTGAATGGATCTATATAAAGGTGATTATAGGTCTTCACAAGTATATCATAGGTTCTTCAAATCATAGTTCATAGAAATACATCCATTAGAATGCATAATCTCAAGAATCATGTGAAGAATGTACTGGGATCATCTAAGCCTTAAATTTCCATCCGAGTCATTTCATAATATGTTCCTTTGGTCTTGTTTTATATGTTTTCTCAAAGAGATATCCGGTTGATCAAACTTCATCTCATAAATCTTGTTTTCTTAAAAACTTATCTTTTGTCCTATTTTATTGTTGATTAGAAAATTAGGATTTTTAATTTTTATTATAAAATAACCTTTAACCTTTTATTAAAATAATAATTTTATTTTTGGTTTTACCCATTATCCTTTCAAATATGTTACGTGTTATTTCTTTTTAAAGAGGATAAAGTGGGTTATCATAAAACAAAAGATCTCTTGTCTTATTCCCAAATCGAATTCCATCTCCATTGTATAACCTTATCCCACCATCGCATCAACCATTGAAGTCTCAAATGCTGACTTAGTAGTTGATGTCTAAGTTGAAATGTCAAGCCAACAAGTGAAGCCAAATGCACTACGTATCATACTTCTAAAAAAATCCAATTATTTATTTTGAGAAAGCATACCATGCACTCTTAAACTGTCATTTTAGGATCACAAATTCTCTTGAATCATTTTTCAAAGTTGGAGCTTCATGACTTGTTTTTTTTTCATGAGGAGGTCGTCCAAGATAATTGATTTTGAAACAGCCAAGGAAGTTGTATTTCATTTTTCTTATGTTGTTGATGGATTTATTCTTGATTTTATAAACATGACGCACCAGCTGGAAATATTTTTCTTTGTTTGAATTTTAAGTAATGTAGTTCCCATTCACATAGAAAGAGCATGTAAAATTGGTGCAGGAGAACATTCAAGTATCAAATGATTGTCGATACTTTCTCTTTAGTCTTCATTGAAGAAAAATAAATTACACTCTATTCAAATTCTATGAAAGGATTGTGGTCCTTAGTTTCTGGTAATCATCCACTCATAGGCAAGAAGTCTACACCAAATTCACACATTGGTAAAGAAAATACTGAGAATTGTGGTGCATGCATCTGGGATATTTTAAGCAGTGAGATCGCTTGATTAAAGAATTCAAACTGGAGAAGTATTTTTGCTTCTACTCTTGTTCAATTTTAATTGGCTGTGCAAAGAGGAACTGTTCAAGAAATAGAGAAAACTCTCGATCAACAACAGCGAACATTTTGTGATAGTTGATGATGAATATTTGAGAAAGGTTCTTGTTGCATCTCAACAACAACTCCTTTATGATGACTGGCTAGAGCTCATAAAAAGAAATTGACAAAATGAAAAAAGAACTTGGACAATATTAAACTCGTCAACAAAAAAACAGAGTTAGTTGCAGAATTAAACACTTAGCAGCGGTGGATAACATTGAAATGGTTAGTCCCTGATCTGAAGGAGAAAAATCAGCATCAGTCCCATATTTCCAGTGATTCAATGAGTATTTTTGGGTAGTATGCAAACTTACAAAGATACAAGTGGCATAAGATCAATCACTGAAGGAATGTACATTTCCATATTTGAAGGCATTTGAACTCAGTATTCAAGTTTTCGATGATACAGGTGGAACTGAGAAGGTGGACTAAATCTGGATTTGAGGAGGCAGTTGTAGCAAACCCTCGTTTCCTGTGACATATCTTAGATTTCATTTATATTTAGTTTATTGTTATAATTTTACTCCCAATACCTGCAACAGTTGGTTTATTTTAAGGCCTATATATTTAATCTTTTTGTATGTAAAAGAGGTAGGTATCATCCGAGAGGGCCAAGGAAAGATTTGAATATTCTAATACTAGAGTGGCAGGGTATGTATGCACTCTGTTTTTGTTAAAAGGAATTAGCTGCTTTGAAATGATTATGTTCATATGAGCCGCCTTCCTGTTTTAATAATTGAATTTCACGTGTTGTNAGTGGCAGGGGATGTATGCACTCTGTTTTTGTTAAAAGGAATTAGCTGCTTTGAAATGATTATGTTCATATGAGCCGCCTTCCTGTTTTAATAATTGAATTTCACGTGTTGTGATTTTGTCTGGTGTATGGTCTTATTAATCCATTGCTAGATTCCCATGATTAATGTGAAGTTATCCTTAAGTACTATATGCAGAACCTGGTTCATATCTTTCATAAATTCATACTCGCAGCTTTATCTTATTAGTCTTGATTGTGATATATATACTGTTGTTCAGTATTTGCCTTCGAATCTAGCTTGATTTCTGTAGTAAGTATTACCTACCACGAAATTCCATAAATTCATTTTCCAGTTATCCATTAAACCAATTTAAGATTTCTCTAAGCTTGACCCTAGCAGTCAGGGTTCAACTTTAGTGATAACATCTTTTGGAACCATTGTCGGGGACAGAGGAACAAAGTCATACTTCCCTGGGCTATACGACAAAGAACATATCCAGACTTTCATGGTGAACAAAGGCTGGTGACGTAGTGGCTGCAAATTTCTTCACCGGGCGACTCTAAAGAATACAGAGGCAACTCCATTTGTTGAGAATCCAGAATTCCATCAAATGATCGAATGGCTACAAGGTATGAATTTTGTGATTTATTAAAGATATATGGTTTACAAATATTGTACCTGATAGAGAAGTATGGGAACATTTCCTTCCAAAGTTTAGAGGAAAAGATTATGATCGTTCTAGTGAACATATATTAGATTTCCATGAGTGTATGCATAAGCTAAATATTAACCACGGGGATGTTCTTATTAAAATGTTCATATTTTCTTTGGAAGGGCATGCTCGTGAGTGGTGTAGAACCCTCCCTATTGCGAACATTTATTCACTGAAAGATTTTTATATTGCATTTAATAATAATTGCAAACAAGGTTATGGAAATGATCTTCTGTATGAGGAATGTTGTATGGAATTTGAACTTTTACATAGAAAATGTGTCAATCTTAAATATCAGAGTGCTCGTAGTCAAGAAATCATTGAACATGAAATTGTTCCCCACGATATTCAACAAGGTTTCAATGATTTTACAACTGATCTGTTTTCTCAAGAAAGTGGAGTACACGCAAATAATCAAGTTTTTGAAGTTTCATCTGCTGCAATTTTTCCTAATTGTTATGGATCTGAAAATGATGTCTACTCTAGCTATAAATCACGAGGATCAGATGTCTCTCAGTTAGATATCACTGGAAATATTTCAAAATACTGAAAACAACTTGCAGCAACCTCCAGTTTTGTAGAAAATTGAAATTAACAACAACTATGAAGTAGAGAACACGCAGATGGAAGACCGAGAAGAGATAGTTGTTTTTGATGCAGTGGAAGTTTATTTGAAATATTTTATCAGCCCAAATTGTGTACTTTTCAGCTCAGAACAAAAGGATAGAAGAATATGTACTGCAAGAGATTTTGCATATAAACTGTGTTATCTTCTTAATCAACGAGAATTTCACCATGCCTTTCATGATTCAGTAGCTGTTTTACTGGATTCAGTTTGTCAAAAGGCCACTGATGTTACAATTTTAAGCTAGGTAGAAATTTGCAGTAGTAAGTATGAATTCATCATTGATCATATATTGCACTTTTTACATTCTTCTCATGTTTCCTGTAGCATGCAATATCCAGGCATGATGAGCAATCAATTGCTTGAGAGATTCTTCTGGAAATTTGTATATATTTGAAAAAATGAGTTCAGTTGGTTAGTGTAGGTAGTGTGGATAAATAAGCTCATCTTTGAGCATTTGTTTCAGTTTGGACAGTGTGACCAGATGGTTGTGTAGGGTTTCTTTTCAGTTGCACAAGTTTGAGATATGAAAAGCCCAATCGATATGGCACTGGTATTTTCAGCTTTTAGTGAGTGAGCATCGTTACATTTTGTAGCAAAGGATGAAGGCACATGGTCAAAGGTTCTTAAAGTCTCACAAGGATATCTTTATCCCCTATTGGAGCCAGATGTTGGTACCAGATTTTCCTCATTAAAACTTTTAGTTTCCAGCAACGTGCATGTAATGAGGGGTCTCGGTTCTTGATGTCGGAATGGTCAAATCCATGAGTTTTGGTGTTAACTTGGTCAATTTATTATCACCTTAAATTTCCATCAGAGTGTTAAATTTTCATCCATTTGAGCCTTAAATTTCCATCCGAGTCATTTTGTAATATCTTCCTTTGGTCTTGTTTTATATGTTTTCCCAAAAAGATATCTGGTAGATCAAACTTCATCTCATAAATCTTGTTTTCTTAAACCCTTATCTTTTGTCCTATTTTATTGTTGATTTGAAAATTAGCATTTTTAATTTTTATTATAAAATAACCTTTAACCTTTTATTAAAATAATAATTTTAGTTTTGGTTTTACCCACTATCCTTTCAAATATGTTACGTGTTATTTCTTTTTAAAGAGGATAAACTGGGTTATTTCTTTTACGTGTTATCTCTTGTCTTATTCCCAAATCGAATTCCATCTCCATTGTATAACCTTATCCCACCATCGTATCAACCATTGAAGTCTCAAATGCTCACTTAGTTGATGTCTAAGTTGAAATGTCAAGCCAATAAGTGAAGCCAAATGCACTACGTGTCATACTTCTCAAAAAATCTAATTATTTATTTTGAGAAAGAATACCAAGCACTCTTGAACTGTAATTTTAGGGTCACAAATTCTCTTGAATCGTTTTGCAAATTCTCTAAGATAATTGATTTTGAAACAGTCACGAAAGCTGTATTTCATTTTTCTTATGTTGTTGATGGCTTTTTTCTGGCTTTTATAAACATGACACACCAACTCGAAAGATTTTTCATTGTTTGAATTTCAAGTAATGCAGTTTCCATTCCCACAGAAAGAACATGTAAAATTGGTGCAGGAGAACATTCAAGTATCAAATGATCGCCGATACTTTCTCTTTAGTCTTCATTCAAGAACAATAAATTACACTCTGTTCAAATTCTATGAAACGATTATGGTCCTTAGTTTCCGGTAATCATCCACTCATAGGCGAGAAGTCTACACCAAATTCACACATTGGTAAAGCAAATATAGAATTGTGGTGCATGCATCTAGGAATTTTTAAGCATGAGATCGCTTGATTAAAGAATTCAAACTGGAGAATTATTTTTGCTTCTACTCGTGTTCAATTTTAATTGGATGTGCAAAGAGGAACTGTTCAAAAAATAGAGAAAACTCTCGATCAACAATAGCCAACATTTTGTGACAGTTGATGATGAATATTTGAGAAAGGTTCTTTTTGTATCTCAACAACAATGCCTTTATGATGATTGGCTAGAGCTCATAAAAATAAATTGACAAAATGAAAAGAGAACTTGGACAATATTAAACTCGTCAACAAAAATAGCAGAGTCAATTGCAGAATTAAACACTTAGCAATGGTGGATAATAGTCAAATGGTCAATCCCTGATCTGAAGGAGAAAAATCAACAGAAAAATCAGCATCACTCCCATATTTCCAGTGTTTCAATGAGAATTTTCGGGTAGTATGCAAACTTCCAAAGATACAAGTGGCACAAGATCAATCATTGATGGAATGTACATTTCCAGATTTGAAGGCATTTAAACTTAGTATTCAAGCTTTCAATGATACAGGTGGAACTGAGAAGGTGGTCAAAATCTGGATTTAAGGAGGCAGTTTTAGAAAACCCTCGTTTCCTGTGACATATCTTAGATTTCATTTATATTTAGTTTATTGTTAGAATTTTACTCCTAATACCTGCAACAGTTGGTTTACTGTAAGGTTTATATATTTAATCTTTTCGTGTGTAAAAGAGGGAGGTATTAGCCGAGAGGGCTGAGGTAAGATTTGAATATTCTGATACTGGAGTGGCAGGGCATGTATGCACTCTGTTTTTGTTAAAAGGAATTAGCTACTTTGAAATGATTATGTTCATATGAGCCGCCTTTCTGTTTTAATAATTGAATTTCATGTGTTGTGATTTTGTCTGGTGTATGGTCTTATTAATCCATTGCTAGATTCTCATGATTAATGTGAAGTTATCCTTAAGTACTATATGCAGAACCTGGTTCATATCTTATGATAGATTCATACTCATAGCTTTATCTTATTAGTCTTGATTGTGATATATATATATTGTTGTTTAGTATTTTCCTTCGAATCTAGATTGATTTCTGTAGTAAGTCTTACCTACCACGAAATTCCATAAATTCATTTTCCATTTATCCATTAGACCAATTTAAGATTTCTCTAAGCTTAACCCTAGTAGTCGGGGTTCAACTTTAGTGATAACATCTTCTAGCACCGTTGTCGGGGATGGAGGAAGGAATACATACTTCCCTGGGCTGTACGACAAAGAACATATCTAGACTTTGATGGTGAACAAAGGCTGGTGACATAGTGGCTGCAAATTTCTTCACCGGGGACTCCAAAGAATCCAGAGGCGACTCCATTTGTTGAGAATTTAGAATGGCATCAAATGATCGAATGGCTGCAAGGTATGAATTTTGTGATTTATCAAAGATATACAATTTTCCAAATATTGTACCTGATAGAGAAGTATGGGAACATTGCCTTCCGAAGTTTAGAGGAAAAGATTATGATCATCCTGGTGAACATATATTGGATTTCCATGAGTGTATGCATAAGCTAAATATTGACCACGAGGATGTTCTTATTAAAATGTTCATATTTTCTTTGGAAGGGCATGCTCGTGAGTGTTGTAGAACCCTCCCTGTTGTGAGCATTCATTCACTGAGAGATTTTCATATTGCATTTAATAATCATCGCAAACAAGGTTATGGAAATGATCTTCTGTATGAGGAATGTTGTACGAAATTTGAACTTTTATATAGAAAATGTGTCAATCTTAAAGATCAGAGTGCTGGTAATCAAGAAATCATTGGACATGAAATTGTTCCCCACTATCTTCAACAAGGTTTCAATGATTTTCAAACTGATCTGTTTCTCAAGAAAGTGGAGTACACGCAAATAATCAAGTTTTTGAAGTTTCATCTGCTACAATTTTTACTAATTGTTATAGATCTGAAAATATGTCTACTCTAGCTATAAATCACGAGGATTAGATGTCTCTCAGTCAGATATCACTGGAAATATTTCAAAATACTAAAAACAACTTAAAGCAACCTCCAGTTTTGTAGACAATTGAAATTAACAACAACTATGAAGTAGAGAATACGCAGATCGAAGACCTAGAAGAGATAGTTGTTTTTGATGCAGTGGAAGTTTATTTGAAATATTTTATCAGCCCGAATTATGTACTTTTCAGCTCAGAACAAAAGGATAGAAGAATATGTACTGCAGCAGATTTGCACATGAACTGTGTTATCTTCTTAATCAACAAGAATTTCACCTTGACTTTCATGATCCAATAGTTGTTTTAATGGATTCAGTTTGTCAAAAGTCCACTGATGTTGCAGTTTTGAGCTTGGTAGAAATTTGCAGTAGTGAGTATGAATTCATCGTTGATCATGTACTGCACTTTTTACATTCTTCTCATGTTTCCCATAGCATGCAATATCCAGGCATGATGAGCAATCAACTGCTTGAGAGATTCTTTTGGAAATTTGTATATATTTGAAAAAATGAGTTCAGTTGGTTAGTGTAGGTAGTGTGGATAAATAAGCTCATATTTGAGCATTTGTTTCAGTTTGGACAGTGTGATCAGATGGTTGTGTAGGGTTTCTTTTCAGTTGCACAAGTTTGAGATATGAAAAAATCCAGCCCAATGGATATGGCACTAGTATTTTCAGCTTTTAGTGTGTGAGCATTGTTACAGTTTGCAGCAAAGGATGAAGGCACATGGTCAAAGGTTCTTAAATTCTCACAAGGAGAGATTTATCCCCTGTTGGAGCCAGATGTTGGTACCAGATTCTCCTCATTAAAACTTTTATTTTCCAACAACATGCATGTAATGAGGGGTCTCGGTTCTTGATGTCGGAATGGTCAAATCCATGAGTTTTGGTGTTAACCTGGTCAATTTGTTATTGCCTTAAATTTCCATCTGAGCGTTAAATTTTCATCCATCCGAGCTTTAAATTTCCATCCCAGTCATTTCGTAATGTGTGCCTTTGGTCTTGTTTTATATGTTTTCCCAAAGAGATATTCGGTTGATCAAACTTCATCTCATAAATCTTGTTTTCTTAAACCCTTATCTTTTGTCCTATTTTATTGTTGATTTGAAAATTAGGATTTTTAATTTTTATTATAAAATAACCTTTAACCTTTTATTAAAATAATAATTTTATTTGTGGTTTTACCCATTATCCTTTCAAATATGTTACGTGTTATTTCTTTTTAAAGAGGATAAAGTTAGTTATCATAATAAAAAAAAAGATCTCTTGTCTTATTCCCAAATCGAATTCCATATCCATTGTATAACCTTGTCCCACCATTGTATCAACCATTGAAGTCTCAGATGCTCACTTAGTTGATGTCTAAGTTGAAATGTCAAGCCAATATGTGAAGCCAAATGCACTACGTGTCATACTTCTCAAAAAAGCCAATTATTTATTTTGAGAAGGCATACCAAGCACTCTTGAATTGTAATTTTAGGGTCACAAATTCTCTTGAATTGTTTTGCAAAGTTGGAGCTTCAGGGCTTGTTTTTCATGAGGAGGCTATCCAAGATAATTGATTTTGAAACACTCAAGGAAGTTTTATTTCATTTTTCTTATGTTGTTGATGGATTTCTTTTGGCTTTTATAAACATGACACACTAGCTCGAAATATTTTTCATTGTTTGAATTTCAAGTAATGTAGCTTCCATTCACACAGAAAGAGCATGTAAAATTAGTGGAGGAGAAAATTCAAGTATCAAATGATTGCTGATACTTTCTCTTTAGTCTTCATTGAAGAACAATAAATTACACTCTGTTCAAATTCTATGAAAGTATTGTGGTCCTTAGTTTCCGGTAATCATCCACTCATAAGCGAGAAGTCACACATTGGTAAAGCAAATATAGAGTTGTGGTGCATGCATCTAGGATATTTTAAGTAGCGAGATCGCTTGATTAAATAACTCAAACTGGAGAAGTATTTTTGCTTCTACTCTTGTTCAATTTTAATTGGCTGTGCAAAGAGGAACTGTTCAAGAAATAGAGAAAAACTCTCGATCAACAATAGCCAACATTTTGTGACAGTTGATGATGAATATTTGAGAAAGGTTCTTGTTGTATCTCAACAACAACACCTTTATGATGATCGGATAGAGCTCATAAAAAGAAATTGACAAAATGAAAAGCTAACTTGGAAAATATTAAACTCGTCAACAAAAAAACAGAGTGAGTTGCAGAATTAAACACTCAGCAGCGGTGGATAATAGTCAAATGGTCAATCCCTGATCTGAAGGAGAAAAATGAACAAAAAAATTAACATCAGTCCCATATTTCTAGTGATTCAATGAGTATTTTTGGGTAGCATTCAAACTTCCAAAGATACAAGTGGCATAAGATCAGTCACTGATGGAATGTACATTTCCAGATTTGAAGGCATTTGAACTCAGTATTCAAGTTTTCGATGATACAGGTGGAACTGAGAAGGTGGACAAAATCTGGATTTGAGGAGGCAGTTTTAGAAAACCCTTGTTTCCTGTGACATATCTTAGATTTCATTTATATTTAGTTTATTATTAGAATTTTGCTCCTAATACCTGCAACAGTTGGTTTATTGTAAGGTCTATATATTTAATCTTTTCATATGTAAAAGAGGGAGGTATCAGCCGAGAGGGCTGAGGCAAGATTTGAATATTCTGATGCTAGAGTGGCAGGGCATGTATGCCTTTGTTTTTTCTAATAGGAATTAGCTGCTTTGAAATGATTATGTTCATATGAGCCACCTTTCTGTTTTAATAATTGAATTTCATGTGTTGTGATTTTGTTTGGTGTATGGTCTTATTAATCCATTGCTAGATTCTCATGATTAATGTGAAGTTATCGTTAAGTACTATATGCAGAACCTGGTTCATATATTTCATAAATTCATACTTGTAGCTTTATCTTATTAGTCTTGATTGTAATATATATACTATTGTTCAATGTTTTTCTTCGAATGTATCTTGATTTCTGTAGTAAGTCTTACCTACCACCAAATTCCATAAATTCATTTTCCAGTTATCCATTAAACCAATTTAAGATTTCTCTAAGCTTGACCCTAGCAATCGGGGTTCAACTTTAGTGATAACACTATGGATCTACTTTCTTCCAAGTGGCTGCAAACAGAGTTACAGTGACAGTAATTCATGATTGATGATGTGAGAAATCCAAATAATGAAAAGGAAAGTTTCAAGATATTTCAAAAAGACAAAACATAGGAAATCTTGTAGCTTACTGCTTTAAAATCATTTTCAAAAAATAAAAGAATGTAAAATATAGTATATTCCTTTAAAGGTGCTAATTTTCTGATGCATGTGAAGGCTAAATGGCTTGTAGGTAATGCCAAAGGTTTACTTGGATGTGAGCATGAAAAAGAGATGCCAGCAAAGGGCGTTAAGGATTAATGTTGTCCATAAGTAACAACAAAGACATGCTAGATGATGAAAACATTCCATACACCTATGAGAAACTGCTAATAAAAAAAATGGAGCACCCAGAAAGGAATCCGAATGAGATTAGAATCACCAATGATCTACTCAAAATGTGCTCACAAAAGAATATTTTAGACAGTGTTTAGGGTTTATATGATCTATATGATTATTAACAAAGGTTTTCCATTCAATCAAACCCTCAAATAAAATTTCTTACAAAAATTACAAATAGATTCTAGGAAAGAGGGAAAAATTGCTTCAAACCTACCTTTAACTTGTGCCTTGAAATGGTCATGAGAAGTCAAGAATTTAAAACGTTAGGGTTCCAATGAGCTTCCTCAAATTTGCAGTTGATAAATATTTTATTTTGGACTTTCTCTATATGGATGTGGATGGCTTGTTTGAGTCAACAAACATGGCAATGGAAATGAAACAAGCATCTAATATTCTCTTTTTTTTTTCTTTTTCTTTCCCGTCAAGATTCTTGACATCAACCTTATGATCTATCATTGCTACACTAGTTCTTGGTTTTCCCATCTGAGTTAGCACTGACACCAACATAATGGAAAGTATTAAGTGTCATCTAAGTAGCTGGTTCACCAATAGACTATCCTGCAACAAAGCCAATCATCTCACCTAGAGCTACTAAGGAATACAGGAAACGAGGTTCAATATCACCATCTACTCATTTAAATGCTTCCCTTGAAAGGCGGTACTCCTTCAAGACGCGTTTACTAGAAAACGTATTTCGAAGCAGAATGTTGAAAAAGAGAGTGGCATTCTTCTGTGCTTCAATACTCATTGGTTCATCACCAGGAAAAACCCTAAGTCTTTCCTGAAGCCTGTCAATTGCTTCTACAATATCCATGGGATGCATATCTGATGGCTTTCTCATATCAATCTTGAATGTCTTATGGTCATTCCAAATGATCCTCTTAATATTTATAGGCAAAGGCCATGAGTTGTCTCCATTGGGTGAAATTTTTGTACCTAGCTTTCGTCTATATGAGTCCAGTTTCTGCATTTTTGCATCAAAAAATTTATGGAACTCCTGGATTGATTTCAAATACCACGTGCTCTGGTAACATGTAACTAGGATTCCAATTTTCTTGATCAAGCTCATATTTATAAAAAGTTTCAAACTCCTTTTTCATCTTCAGAGAATCAAGCTTTTGTGATTCGATCCAAACAACATCCATACCATATTCACCATATAGAAATTGAGTAACATCACCAAGTGATTTCTTGATAGTCCCATCATATTTGACCATGATATCCTCCATAGCCTTTACAAGACGCCTCTGTATGTAACCTTTTTTGAAGTCTTCACAGCTGTAGGACCAAAGTAAAATTTGAGTTCTCTCTATGAATCTCCCTCCTTGGGTAGAATGTTGGGGCTAAAGGTCCTTGACTAATTTGAACGCATCCTTAAATGATCTCCTTGGAGAAAGAGACATTCTTGTTTGGAGAACCTAAGATAACATATCCATTAAAGGATCTTTTGATGAAAACCTCACATTTGTGTTCTTTTGGTGAGAGGAGGGGGCATGACGATGGGTTGTTGCTAAATGACTAGCGACACCACTAGACATTTTTTATCCTAAGATTTGCGTAAAAGAGGAGCCTAGGGAAGTAGAGGCATTCACCTTCACTACCATAGAGTAAATGTTCTTATGGGCCATTCATAATAAAACCAAGAGAAGTAGAAGCATGGTCAAAGGAAACAAATAGAGAGACCACTAGGTGCTCTAGGGGATGACCATCTGAGTAATTTTTATGAGACCCTAGCATATGACAAAGAAGGTTATATTTTCAATTCTGATAAGACACTCTATGAATATTTATGTTATATTTTAAGCACTCTTTTGGTTCATTACCTAGTAGTTCATTTACCTATTTTAAAAGGTGGTTTTAAAGTTGTACATGGAGTCTTAGCACCTATTCAAGCATCATTGGGTTACTTTTATCAAGCATCATTGGGTTGCTTATATCAATGTACATACTCTTTAGCCATTTTTCATGCTGAATATTATTTATATAGCTTAAAAGAATGATACTTGAGAGAAACTTGTACCTCAAGCCTTACAATCTATTAGTGACTTAGTTGTAGTATCTCATTTTGTGTAGTTTCCTTTTAAAGCAAGACCTCTTTACATAGATTGTAAGTTGTATCCATCTCCATGTGTACTTACTCCTATATTTTAGTTGTAAGTTCTCATACAATGTCTGCACTGACCTCTATCATGGATTTTACAACACAACAAAATTTACAAATGCACTTGTTATTTCATTTCCCAGGTTCAAAATGTAGTGCTTGCATTCCAAGCAACTGCATAAAAAGGTTAGGTAGGCATAAAACATCATTTTTGTTCAGAGATCTGCTTTGATAAGGGAAAAGCATAATCTTCAAAACACATATGCTAAGAGTGAATAGATACATCCTAGAATTTTTATTTTGAAATATAAACAACTAAATTCATAAATACAATAGTTGATTCCCATCATGTGGGACTTGTACTCCCTTCTAGGATAACAACTAAAACTAAACCTGAAACTCAGACACAATGTTCAGACTCCAGAGCACCTAGACAAACTAAATGAATTCCATGATACCTTATACCATCCCCTTTGCTGCGAAAAGGTGTATATATAAAATGACATCTATAGTAGCCAATTAGCTATCATATTACTGGAAACATCATTGGCCACCATCTATAAATTTATGAATAATGCAGATACATTTAGTAATAATAGGGCCAACCTAGGAAACTAATTCCAACATGAGTGCAATCTGCCACCTAGTGATGTTTGTTAAACAATTTGAAAGAAACAAGATAATTTAGTCTAATTATTATAAAAAAGGTTACTTGGAAATCTTATCAATTATTTATTAAGGGTAGATATTCCTTTATGATATTGTTCATGTGTGTTGTAAATTAAGAGACGAAGTTCTATGAGTGAATAAATATGGCATTTAGCCCAAGATGATGACAACATTTTGTGACATGGATATGTACATGGGAGAGGACCTTTTTACCTCTATATTGGACATTTTTTAGAAAGTATGCATGATCCTCCTTTTACTTGAAGAGAAAATATTATTTCTACAGTTTCCATATGACTCTAAAATATCACATTAAACCTTCTACTCTCATAGCTACAATAATGGCTTTATCTAAAAATTTAATATCAAATAACCCTTGCATATGTTTTGATATTTGAATTTAATGTAGATATGATTTAGTAGGTCAAGGGTAGGCAAATGTATTCTATGTAATTTTTCCTTAAAAATATTTTAGAGTGGGTAATTCAATTGAGCATTGTAAAGTTTTTCCTAGTTTCCATCAACTCTTCGGGTCAATGCATTTCCAAAACTTATAAATATACTATAAGGTTTTGTTGATCCATGTCTTGAACAATTTATTTTTGGACCCTTTGAGCTGCCAAAGATCAATGTTTAACTTACTCACCTGATTATAAATACCCCTGTAACTCTTGGAATATTCATAGAATTGTATGGTTATATTTAGAATCCCTACTCATATCACATAATAGGACAAGACCCTTGCCTTAAGGGAACTAATACTGAGATCCAATGCATGGGTTTTAACTACCCCTAGATAGGAGGAAATTGAAATAGGTGAGTTATATATTCCCAACCTATTCATCTCTTTTACCTACATCCATTCAAAGAAATCCAATCAAGCATGGGATAAAGACAATCAAATGGATAACATCACATGTTATCAAAGTAGATGTAAAATTGACAACGATAATGTGAGAATATGAACTTAAGAGCAAGTTTTTTCTTTATTTCCAGAAAACAATCACTATGTTGAAAGTGGATTTAATGAAAGAGCATAGAAACTGGTCATATTTTCTAAGAATAAACATGAATCTACATCTACAAACACAACTTTTAGTTCCTTCAATATTTGTGCTTCTTCATAAAACCCATCCATATCCAAGACTTTCCAATTCCTAATGTATAATTGAAGTGTTCAAGCTAGTGATCTTCACCTGTGAAACAAAAGAAAAAGTATGGCCATTACCAAAATGAGTATGGTCATTGTCTTTCAGTTATGAAGTTGTTAATACATATATAATATACTCTTTAGCCCAATATTTGGTTGAATTGATTTAAAAGTCAAGAATAATGAAGTTTGGAGTAAGTTGTGCAAAGATCAGTTTCCATATCTGAATGTGTCTTGGTTATCATATTTTTCGATGAAAGATTGAAAATGGTTGTATTACTAAGGTCATATTTTTTTTACTAGTGCATTGAAAGTGGCAAGAAATTATTTCTTTTGTTTGGATTTAACGCATTGGTCATGAATGACCTTGCAATTAGTTCCATTGGTTCAATAATATGGTAATCAATGTAGGATTATAATGATGTATATAGAACATCATATATCCATATTGGCATATTTACAATAGAGGATCCCTATCTCTTTGACGTGAAGTTACATTTTGATTTTAGGGGTTGGATTCTATATTTCTTAGTACCACGAAAATAGATTCAATCTGAAGAACATATGAGTGTGGTAATAAAATTGAAATTCATAAAGTCATTAATGTATGCTAAACCAACTCTTGTCCTTCCCAGTGATCTAGTTCCCATTTGAGATAAAGAAACTAGCTCTAGTCAATCAAAGCTTTGATTGGTAGCAAGGGTAAGACTTCAAGTTCAAGGTTTTGATCCTTAAAGACTCTATAAAACCACTAGCCATAGAAGAATTGTATTTATTTTCCATGGATTGGATGCAAGTAGAAAAGGAATAACCCTAATCTGAATCGAGGAAGTAAGGGAGAACAAGGAAAACATTTTTTTTGTTTTCGTATTTTACTTTGGCTAGAAAATAAGTCAATATCAAACCAATGAAGGGTAAAAGAGGGTGTTGATATGACGATAGTAGAAAAATCCATCCGTAAACGAGTAAATATCCTGACCACCTACACCTTCCAATACTTCGTCAGTAAATGGCGTGGGGAATGGGTCATGAAGGCATGCATCATTAGAGTCCTAAGATCAACACATATCCAAAACTCTCCTGCCTTCTTATCTTGTATGACCATTGGACTAATTCACTATGATTCTTCAACTGGTTCAATGATCCATGCGTCCAACATTTTGTCAAGATCGGCCTTCACTCTTTCCTTGTATCGCATAATTAGGTGATATGGATGCTGCTTCACTGGATCTACATTTGGATTCAGCGGGATTTTCATTTCTCCCAATTCTCCAAGGATACCTTTCAGTTCCGAAAATTTGGTCGAGAACAAGTATTGAAATTCATGCAACAGATCAGTGATCTTCACCATAGTGTCTTCATCCCAATAATCTTAAATATTGGCGAACTTCAATTCCTCCTCTGTCCCAATGTTGACCTTCTAAATCTTCAATGGTTGGTGAATTTTGTCTGTCGACATCTCTGGTTCCACGATATTCCGGCTTCCATCTGATCGTAGAATATTCATGTTCCTTGGGTCATCTCCATCGTCAGGTCCTCCTGTTACATTGTGATATTCCATCATCGACTACATTATTGGTACTTCATGCGATTCTACAAGATATGCGACTGGAACTATCTCCAAAAAAACATCGCGGATATGTTGTAGCGCGCTATGGATTACTGGATCTGCATCCACAAAACTGAAAGTGTGACTGAAACATACCGACAAATCTTGCCATATCGTGATCTCTCTTCAAAGTTTTGCCAATACATACCATTGTAATTTGATGATTAGACCCACTGATGGAAGGAGGAGAATTATTTCGTCTTCAATCACTGGTACCATAGAAAGGGGGGGTGTATTATTTCCCTCTTTAATGTGGCTCTCAATAGCCATGGATGACATGGAAGTGGAAACCGATAATGGTGGTTGATCTATAAACTAAAAGATGGATCCCATGAGGCCATCCATGGTTGTTGATATGATTGGTGTAGGTCCATCATATGCCCCCAATAGAGAGGATTCTTTGTAGACTAATTCTCCTATCTCATTAAGAGATGGGGGATACTTGGTCAACTAATTGTAGGAAGAATATTATGTAGGTTATTTGTGGGAAACTTGTCATAGTATGTAAGCTAGTCAAGGGTGACTAATTTCTCATCATGGGGGAATATCTACATGATGCAAAAAATAGATGAGGCCACCTTGTTCATTGTGTACATGCAACGACATCCCAAGAGGATGTTATAGTATAATTGCACATCAATGAATTCAACATAAACCAAGACAATCTTGCCCCCAAGATCAATAGGGACATTTTGGTAGAGGCCTTATGGTAGTGAAGGAAAACCATCATAGGATTAAAAGGTGATAGCAAAAGAGACAAGATTTGGGATCATAGTCATTTCCAAATTCTCATGGACATGATACAGGTAGATGCACCTTCATTGACGATGCATTGATAGACGATGATGCATATATGCATATAAAAAATTGAACTATATTTATTGTCTTCTTTAAAATGACTTTATGATGCATATCCAATCAAATTAAAACATAAAACATTATCAATTAAAAAATGTCTCTCCATAAGCAAGTGCATGCATGTTATTTTTGCACTTGATCACTTCTAACTTGATTTTGGGGGTTCTATCCATTAAATTTAGTGAAGGATTATTGTGTTATCTATTATTGCTAAAATTCCTGAGTTTCCTTCTCTCCTCTTTTTGAATTTATGGATGAAACATTGTTACAATACTACATTGTAGCATCATTATGCTCCAAACCCCTTTTTTGAGTTTTTTCGTAGGTGCATCAAATTTTTACATTATATTATGCATCATATTTGCAATATTGTAGTAACAATACTCAAAATATTAGAAAGGGAGGATAGCTAAAGTTCTAGACCATAAAGCCAATAGTCTTCCTCATATAGTATTTTATGGGATAAGAAAGTATCAAATTCTTTGGTAAGAAATACATCTAGGAGGGTGTGGTCTCTTTAGATCTCTGTACTAAATTTGATGTATTTAGAGATGTCATTGAGATGGTTAATTTTTTTTATCGATATTTGTGTACATGTGTTATTTTACATAAAGTGAGTTTAATAAATCAATAGCAACATTTTGGTTTCAAGCTAATTTTTCTTGAAACGTTCTTGCATAGATCAATAACTACGACAAGGGAAATGGGTGAGTTCATTGCATGGTCTTCAATTTTCACATAACTATTAAATATAGATGTACTTCATTTTTTTTCTCCATCATCCTTCTTATACCCATGACACACCACCTTGTTTCTTCGCCCCACTTATTTCAATTTTCTCATAACTAAATATTGATACTTCATTTCTTTTTCCATGGTGCTTCTTCTTCCCATGACCATATTTCATATCCCAACCACCACCACCTTGTTTCTTCTCCCCCCTAATTTCTTTCCCCGCTCCTTCTGGTTTGCTTCCTTATTGTCTCCATCCTTGTTATGTGGGATGATTTCCATATAGTTTATATGTCTTTTTTGAAGATTATATAACGACTCATAGTTTCTATTGTAGAATTTTTGTTTTATTTTTGGTTCACAAGAAAATACTTGAACAATGGAATTTGGAATCCAAGCCATAAAATTATTTCTATTCATTACACTTTGTATATTGGAGAATAAAAATCATGTTAGTTATAGTTATGGAACCTTTTCCTTAGATGTAGGGTTGCTACACTTCATTGGCTACTTCCCATTATGTTGTTCTTTTTATTGAATGTGGCAATTGGAAACATTGCTATTACTTTTGAAATGTTCCAAATAACAACACAAAATAGAACCTCAAAAGAAACGCATCTAAGCTATACATACTAAGCACATTTAGGCTATCTCGATATTAGTTCACCCTTGTTGTCTTTAGCATCATCTTTGGATTCATCATGCGCCTTCTTATTATCATCCTCCCATTCTATTTTGTTTTCTCCACCATCCTTCGTAACAATCAACCAGAATGTGTAAACCCATCATAAACCCATCAATACTTATTACAGCACCTTACTTGATAAAAACATTCAATGAGGTAGGAACTCATCCTAAAGGATTGACCTTATTATATTTTAAATGAATCTCAAATCACTCAACCACCACCCATAGACTCAGATTACAACACCTTATCCGATAAATACATTAAGTGGAGTAGGCAAGGAACTTGGGGGATCAACCTTGTAACCATCACCCAACCACTTCAGCTAACCCAATTGCTATAAATTGTCAATTTTTCAATAACATTGAATATAAATAAGATATAATTAAACTAAACCCCCAACACACATATATATAATTTTTGAGATAGAGATGGAATATTTAAGTAGAGTAGGCAAGAAACTTGGGGGATCAACCTTGTGATCATCACCCAACCACTTCAGCTAACCCAATTGCTATAAGATATAATTAAACTAAACCCCACATACATATACATATAAAGTTACATTGGACTTATCATTTTTGAGATAAACATGAAATATTTTAATAATTATTGAATTAAGAAAATACAAAATACGAAAATTTTAAATGACTGAATATAAATAAGATATAATTAAACTAAACCTCTATATATATATATATTTATTGGACATAATTTTTCAGATAGACATGGAATATTTTAATAATTATATAATTACTAAAATACAAACTTTTTTTGATTAAATTTGCATTATGAAATTTAAAGAGAATTATAACAGGCTTGACGTCGTGACAAACATTTGTTTTATATGAGAAGAATAGCAGACAAACATTTGTTTTATATGAGAAGAATAGCAGGCATTGATAGTTGGGTAGTCATATTATAATTAAATTGCTCCAATGATTATTGCTGGGCAATGTAATGATTCAAACTTGTCCATACATCTTTCAAGAGTCCATAAGTAATTATCTTCGCGTTTTTTCAAACTCGTGCAGAGATGTTTAGTACTATCTGTTAATGTCATGAACAAGCTTTCACCAAACTTATGTAAACATCATAGGTGGGGTTCCCCTGATGCCGAGGAAAAAGTTAAGTTTGATCCTCTGAGTATGATAATTCTGAATGTATATATAGTACCCTGTTCATTGTCTCTTTGTGCATTGAATGTTTACTATTCACTTTAATTTGAAAACAATCTTAAATACATAATTTCAACTATAATTTTCATCTTAACCAACCATTTGTTTCACTAAGAAAAATATAAACACCCGAATTGATGATTAGACAATATTATACGTTTTCATGATGTAATCACTTAGTTGTCAATGGAGTCAAACTCGTGCATAGATCTTTCAAATTGGCATTTCACTATGGATTCAAACTCGTGCGCAGATTTTCTGGATTTCAGTTCTCTGGACCACTGGGCAATCAGTCATGAAGAATTTGTATATAATTTATTTTTGTCAAACACGTGAGAGCCCACAATTGCGACTTTGGAGACGATATTTATATTGTGAAATTTGATTGAATGAAGTGACTGAGAGTGAAAATAGTAAGCAATGGAATGAATAACTTGTCTATATGCCGGTATAAATAAGGCTCACTAGGTCTTCAATACGCATCTCTCCAGCTGCTTCTTCCCTCGCTTATCGATAATTTATTTCGAAGCATCTCTACAGGGCAGAGAGCAATAGAGCAATTTCATCTCACCTGATTTCTATTTCTTTAGCCAATCCAACCATGGAGTCTAATGGACAGATTAGTGCAATTAGTGACCTCAGCAACCATGGAGTGCTAAGGTAATCATTACATGAGAACTACTTTCTTGCAATTTGTTAACATTAGTTCTGTGAAACTATATATGTTTCTTTAATTTCTTGAATTGAATGGTCCATACAGGTTGGAGGGGAAGGTTGCAATAGTAACGGGCGGGGCAGCGGGCATAGGAGAAGCCATTGTTCGGCTGTTCACAAAGCAGGGTGCGAAAGTCATTATCGCAGACGTCGCAGAGAAAGCTGGCAGAAGCCTTGCGGAATCCCTTTCTCCACTTGCGGCAACTTATGTGCACTGCGATGTGAGCAAAGAGGATGACGTGAGCGCTGCGGTGGATCTGGCCATGGAAAAGTATGGGCAGCTGGATATTATGTATAACAATGCAGGAACTAACGACAGTTTTCTTGTGAAGAGCGTAGCAGAATACGATATGGAGCAATTC
>LPNX010438501.1:393623-461025 GCA_001517045.1 Pseudotsuga menziesii
GTTGAAAATGGATCATGAAGCGATGCGTCGTTGAGTTTACGCAAGTCGACACAGATCCTGATGTCTCCTTTAGTTTTCTTTTCTTGCATGACCATGGGACTAACCCATTCACTCTCTTCTACGGGCTCAATGATGCCTGCTGCTAGCATCTTATCGATCTCATCCTTAACTTTTTCTTTGTAGCGCGGATTTAATCTATATGGATGCTGCTTGACTGGTCTAGCATCCTCTTTCAATGGTATCCTCATTACTCCCAGGTCTCTGACTATTCCCTTCATATCTGTGAACTTGGTGGGAAATAGGTCCTGATACTCATGTAGCAAGTTTGCAATCTATCTGACTGTTTCATCATTCCAATAATCTCCAATAGAGGCAAAATTTGGTTCTGTGTCTGTGCCAATATTGATCTGTTTAGTCTAGATTGGCTCTGCGATTGCTGGAATCTGTAGCTTCGGTCCATCAACATCGTGAGTCCCTTCTGACTCCAGAATGTTGATGTTGCGAGAATCCTCATCCTCATCCTCTGGTTCTGCTTCGAAGTTATAGCACTCGAGCGCCTCTTCTAACTGGATGGCCCACTCAGGTTGAGCTGACACTGATAGGGTACAATCCTCAAATATCTTAATCTTTATTACATCTAGGGCCTGATCAACATTTGGATACTCAGATTCAAAAGCGAAGGTAAGTAGAAAGCTGTCTATTAGAAGTGGCCATGTAGTCTTTCCCTTGCGCAATTCAGTCTCTGTGTACCAGTTCAATGGAACTGTATCCAAAGTGTGAATGAATCGGTGAACCCATTCATCCTCGGGAATGTCCGACCAATTCTGTTCACACGTCTGAATATGTGACCTGGGGTCACTTTCTCCTGTGTATCTCTGCTGGACGTACTCTCTATTGGTAGAGAATCTGATCGCCATCAATCTCTTAAGATCATCCCATGATGCGATATTCTCTTTATGTGCATACCACCATCTTGCAGGTGTGGCTCGTACTGCAAGGTCCATAGCTACGATCCTCTGCTCATGAGGAATTTGTTATTCAAACTGCGTGAGAAAGTCCTGGATATCTGTTAGACCATGAAATGATGGAATCTCGTTGATCTCTGCACCAATCCATCGCAGTGACTTCGTCATGTACGCACATCTGCACGCTGAGACTTTGTAAAGTCTGTTCTGCCAGTTCTCTAGACCAACATCCGAATCCGATGCGCATGAACTGTTGCATCTCCAACTAATGTTCCCTTCTGCGGTTGGATTGATGTAGTCGCTCTGGTTCGGAGTCATCTGATAGAGACTATCCATGTTGCGTGCCTCTTCCTCTGCTTGGATAGGTTCAATGTATCTAGGACCCTGAAGAGGATCTAACGGTGCGATGATCCGGATCTGCGCGTCCTCAAAGGTCATTTGTCTTCTCTTTAAGTCGATAACGGCCATGTTATCGATCGCCCAATCAATGCCTAGTAGTGTTGGATATGGTCTACTATCGCCAATGATTTCTATAACTTCAAAGTCCGTAGAGCTGCGAACTCCGTCAATGTCAACTGGCACCTGCGATAATCAACCCAGGGGTGATACCCGTTGCTGATTAGCTAATCTGAGATGGATAGGCGATCTGACTAACTTAGGGCTACCCATCTGTTCCCATGTCTGCTTAGTCAGAACATTTACCTCTGATCCTAGATCTAGGATCACCTCGTCCATTTCAAATTCTCCAACCTGTGCTGTGAGTCGCATCTCTCTTTGTGTTCTTGTATGTCCCATAATATTATGAACAGCATGCTGTGCACTGCTCATGGAAGAAGATGGTTGACACTGATCTATGATGCGCTGAAGTTCTCCGATAGCTTGCTCATTTCTCACGAGTTTTAAACAACTCCGCAGGAAGGATTGTACATTTCCTGTCAACTCGTCCTTGTCGCATGTGCCCGATGTGGTAGCCTGCGATATATGTACAAGGCTAATGCCACAAGGTGCTTGCTGCGGTATGCCCCTAGACGACGGTACCTGTGATCCTGATTGCATAGGGTCATCAAAGAAAGTCTTAGCTTCCTGAAATGTCTGTTTATTCTTCTGTAGTTCAAGTGGTGTTGCTTTGTTAAGAGCTTTGCGCACCCACTCTTGACCTGTGGTCTTTTCAGTAACCTACGAAGTCCCATTGGTGGAAGCACCGCTGCGAGTCACAATGTTGACTCTTGGTTTTGGTTCTTCCTGCTCAGCAGCAATAAGATGGATTTTATGGTGTACTGCTGGCTTAGGTTCTCTGATCTTAGCTATCAAGGTAGGACAGTCTTCTATAGCGTGATCGTAAGATTTGCAATAGTTACATGTGGTGGTAGGGCTCCGACAGTCCCTAGCATAATGTCCTACAACTCCACAGTTGTAATAAGTGACTAGTCTGTGACCACGGCCAAAGCCTCCTCCACGTCCTCGTCCTCTAAAACCTCCTCCACGGCCAACATGAGCCTAATCATACTGTGGTCTTGCTGCTAGACCCTGTGTTTCTGATTGGACTTTGTACAAGTCTTGCTTGCTCCCGACCACGAGATCATAGGCTCGGCAATCGTGTTCATCATGGCCTACGGACTTGCAGAAGACACAGTATAAGTTCTTAGGTGTCTGCACGTACTTCTAAAGTAGAGGGCACTGATGAGGTAGGTGTCCTCTTGTTTTGCATATTTCACACCATGGCCCGTGGGTCTGTGGTAAGGGGTTAGGAGCCCCAGTTGCTATATATTCTACAAAGACTGGACAAATATCTTTAGTATGGCCTTGTGCTTTACACTTTATGCACCATATGTCTTGCGCAACCTCTTTCCCTTTCTTAAGCTCATGCATATGTATCGTGAGATTAGCCAACTGGTTTTGCAGATTTGTCATACCTGTGCTGGTTTCAGCTAGAGGTGAAGCCTCTAGTTTCATCGCCATCTCCAACGCGTCGTCCTGCATCTGGAGTTTCTATTGCATTAATGGTAGTCTGATGTGAAGGAGCACTGCTGCAATAAACCATTCCTTATGTTGCTCCGGCGTAAACTCAAAGCTGACTTGGTCTATAAGGGATTTAAATTTCTGATCGAAGTCCCACACTGACTCTGTAGGTAACTGTTTGATGTCTTTGAGCTCTGTAATGCATTGTGACTCAGACTTGGGTTTCTTAAACTCTTTAATCATGGTGGTCCTGACCTGGACAAGTGTTCTAGGTACCGCTAAGGTATACTTCATATACCATGTTAAGGCTCGTTCTCTCAGTGTGGTGACCAACTGTACAAGTTTACTATTATCATCATTGATTGCTTTAATGGTCCACACGGCTTCACGTAGAAACCAATGCTGCTCTGGGTCCTTTGCCCCTATACCCTTAAATATAGGTAGCTTCATATCATCCCCCATTCTATTTCTACGTGGTAGATGTTGATTTGTTGTGTTACTACCACTCAGTGGTGTAGGTGGAGGTGATGTAGCGGTAGTATGTACTGTCTGGGAGCTACTAGATGGAGCTCCTACGGGATTGTTCTGAGTCCCGATCTGTTTCTGTGGGGTATAAGGGTGGTAATGGATACCCCCTTCTTTTCTTTCTGTGATACTGTGACTCTGTTGTCTAGTATTATCTAAACTGTCTTCAAATATGGGAGAGTTGAAATCTACCTTGTATTTCTTTCCACTACGTGTACGTCCAATGTCATCAAAATCACTTTCAAACTCTTGTGACATTACTATCTTTACTTATTCATCTGAAACTAGATCCATTGTTCCTTTTTCATGTAATAACATCTTAATGGACAAGTTTAAAGATTTTAGGTACTTACCGCGATATCCTTTGAAGAAGTACCGCTCAGCCTCGCTGAAGCTTTTTCTCCGATCAACTGCAAACTCTGTGATGAAGCCTTCTAGCACACTCGCAAGCCAAAAGTCTACTGTCCTCGTAATGGGATTATCAAGGTTCATCACGGTCTGAATCAGCTCCGGTGTCCAGACACTGTTTCTTTTCTTCTTGAATATGTTCTTACTAGTCAACTTTGATAACCAGTCGTAAAGCTTGTTTCCGTAGGTCGCAAAGAATATTGTATGCAGGTCTGTAAAGATATGTTTTTGTAACCAGTCCTCTGTACTCAGTCTAGGACTCTTGTTCTTGTGTTCAGCAAACTCTTTCTCCTTAGGTGCAACCCACTCGTTGAGTTCGTCTCTAGTAGGATGCCAACAGAACATCAGTGCTCAGTTTGTTCAAAACTGGCAACGGAACCATTTGTTGGTTGCTGGGTAGACCCGGGTTTACTATAATGTACCAACAACACCCCTAGCTCACTGGCCCTTTCGACGACAGACCGCGGAGCGGCCTGAAGTCTCACCCGAAGTGATTCTAATGGGTTGGTCAAGGACTCAAGTGTCTCGACTAGGTTCTGTCGCATCCTATGTGCGCCTCGCAGCTCTTCTTAGCCCGTGAGAGCTGTCTCCTCTCTGCGGTGCGCAGTTTCCTCTTACTCGCGATGACTCTACCCTTATCGCATTGCCGCGTCCTGGGCAACACGTAACTCTCTCCTACGCTCGCTCCTCAACCTGCGGTACCGCGCACCACAGCTCCTCTGGTGGTGCGATATCGCCCCTCTGCGATATCCTACCACTGCGACTCGGCGTACCTAGCGTTACTTGTGTTTAACTTACAGGGCTCAACACACAAGGCTGTTTTACACTGCGACTCTTAACTGTCTTGAGTGAAACTTAGACAAACTCTTAAATAGAATACTTAAAGACTTCAACTTGCATTTATCCTGTTAATATGCTGTGAACTGAATAACACATACATACATTTACTGTAAGCAAAGTTCATGTAATGAATGATAGATACAACAAGTAAATAAAATCACATGAATAAATCACATAACGCTCTGATTTTACGTGGTTCACTTCCAGGGTAGAAGCTACGTCCACAGAACTGTGTTTCTATATTATAACTTGAGAGAGGTACACAGTTCTGCTGCACCGCATATGCAACTAGAGATCTTATGGGTAACTCCGTACACATCCTGGAGCCCTTCTCTCTTAGATATCTTCTCTATATTGCCTTCTTACAATATACTCTCTCTCTCTCTCTCTCTCTCTCTGTCAATCCCTATGGATTGTTACAATATAAAATAACAGTGAGCTAACAGACTACTGGACTCTCATACTCGCTAATGTATGAATAACTACAGGTTACCCTAATAGCTCCAGAAGGACTGACTAGCTAACCTTTTACAATACAAAATATATCCCTTTATAGGCGGCCCAAAGGTCTCGCCATTACAACACTGTGGGCCTGTCCCAACAGTAACCCAAAACCCTAACTAGTGACAGTCGGCATATCTGTACTTGGGGTAGCCGCTTTCCGTCACACCACTGTTCTCTGCAGTCTTCCATGCTTCTCGGCGCTGACCATGGGTACTATGCACCGCTTCCCATCTTCTGTCCTTTGTCTTCAATACCTCGGCCTCGTCGCTCCCTTTCCTTTATGAGGGTAGTTGAGCCCTCCTGTCTTCACCGCTGCCTTCAATGCAGTGGTTGAGCTTTCTCTTCTTGGCCGCTCAGGTACTGTCGTCTTCCTTGACTTCTCTGTCCCAACAGTCACGATTTTCGGCTCTGCTCTACAGCTAGAAACATGCTACGACGTCGTAGCTTTACCTTATCTCCTCGTCTTCGCCCAAATTGTCTATCCGCCAAAATGGCAGCTTCTCCTGTAGCTACGGGACTCTGCTCCAATAGGTTACGCAATAGAATAAAGGAAACTGGAACGGAGTTCCAGCCATAGAGAAGGGTTGTACAATATGCATATAGTTATCTCTAAAAGAAACGAAATTATTTTCCATGTACCTAATTGAATATTATCATTACTTAATTTGTCAGGATGCTTACGCGGTAACTCTTGCACTTGAGATGATTATGAGGGTTGGTTTTGTCGACAATGGATATGATTTAGAGAGGCTCATTTCCATCATTATAACACAAATGTGATGCTCCTGTAAATATCGATATTACATCTCCCCTCCTCACTCGCCTCACCTTTTGACTTGAGTCCTCTTCTTCTTCTTTCTCTTCCTCCCATGGGTTCTCAGATATGCGCCCTTGGAACCCTCAAAACAAAGAATGGTCTCTGAATGTCTCTGGACACCTTAGGAAAACAATACCTAGTTTTCCCTTAGTTGCACATATATATCTATGTTATGTAGAAGCAATTATAAAATGATTTTTTTGGTAATCATGTGAAATACATAAACATGTATTTTTCTACCTCGGGCAAGGTAAACCAACTTATGAGCGTCGGGATATTGGGGAATTGAGATGACATTTTTTCCAATCATCTTTATGTAGAAGGAAATGACTGCGCATTCTAATTCCTCGTTGTCTTCTACAGTGGACAATGTAGTGAAGGTGCCACCTTTGTCATAGGAAGGAGCAACAGAAGCAAAGGTAAAATGTTGGGTAGGATGGATTGAGTTTCCCCGAAATTAAACAGAGTGGAAAAGTCCGTGGGAGAAAAAAAAAATTATCCTTGGTTTTCAAGTATAGGATAGTCATAGGTCGGGACTTAGAATCTCAGCTCTCCAATTCCATGCTTCAGTGTCTCCCTAATTACTATTTCCTCTATACAACTTTGCACAGCTAAGCTATCAACTTGGTTGTCGTAAATTTACAGGTATGTACAACATTTTGTACTTGTGTAACATTTTATATGTGGAGAAAATTTAAACGTGTTTCTTGTTGGAGTTCCTTCTCGTGCTATAAATATAAGGGTTTAAAATTTTTCCATACAAAATGTTGTTTAAAATTTGTAATGTATTATGCAACTGCACATCCGCCACACTAGGTATCGAATACTGAATAGATGTTAGCTTAAAAACACAATATATAAATGAAATTAGAACCAAAATAATGTATAATTTTCATAGGATAGGACCACAACTTCGTTTGGGAGTAGGAGCAAGCAAAAAGAGCCTAGTATTTGACTTCCCAATATGTCAATGCTTTTTATCTGCCATGAATTGTAAACATTAGGTTGAAAGAAAGAAAAATATTTGAATACAAGTGTTTGAATTATTCTAATTTCCTTAATGAAATCCAAAGGTTGAAAGGATAAAATATTTAACAAGCAACACTGTAAATGTTGTAGACTCCGACCCCTCTTTTTTCCTGTCATCCTTCTAATAATGGCAACAACAAGAAGAAATCATCTACCAATATATGTAAACAAGGAATCCCTCGATGGACGTTCATGAATGAGGGACTAGAAATGCAGTCCCTCAACAACCTTGCTGTCACAAACCTCCCAAACATGTGTTTATGATTCGTCTTCCTTGTTGACTATGGTAGACACTAGACACCCAACTTGTAGTGATATTTTTTGGAGAGTTTTAAGTTCTTCTTTATAGTGGACTAATAAATACTTAACCTTTCTCATAGGGCTGATAAACCCAATATAGATTGGAGGGACTATCCATAAGCCACCTAAAATTGAGGCTTTTGTTTAATCACTTCGAGTTGGGTGATAAACTCAATATACATTGGAGGGACTATCCATAATCCACCTAAAATTGGGGCTTTTGTTTGATCACTTTGAATTGAGCATCTGGGGAGGACATGATTCAATTCTAAAAATAGCTGTTGAATTTAGGGTTGATAAAAAAAGTTGCTTCCTAAAAGCATTACGTATTACATTATGGGTTTTTTCTTTTGGGTAGGCCCAATCACACTTGACCAATAGAGCTGCCATCACCGATGCAATTAATCCTCCATTCAAAGGTTGTTCCAAATTCCAATGCCTTATTTTATCAACGACCGACTTTTTCACCGGCCCGACAGAGTTGTCCCTTATCTAACCTGAATAAACTATATGCTCTAGGGACCGGGAGAGTGAAGAATTATTTATATATGTATGGACTTGCATTAGCTAAAATAAATGATAATATCGTATCTGCGCGCGTGTCTCCATATTTGTATGAGATATTGCTCCATGACATGAATGGCAGAAGATGCCCCAACGGTTGCCAATGTGAATCATGTGAGGTCCATAGAGTTGTGGATGATAGGTTTCCACACAATAATCGTATGTGTATTATAGTCATCTCTTGTGGGATCTAGGAGATTGAATAAATAGTTGTTTCTCCTAAAACATTTAGGTGGTGGCAATGTTTTTCTTTTTATTTCTGATTTACAATTAATTTGTGTGCATCCAAAATCCATAAACCATAATAGGACAAAATAAAAATAAAAAAATTAAAAGTTTAAAATACTTGATATTTGCGGGAGAATTTGAAGTGTTTCCGTAAAATAGCTAGGATAAGATGTCAATATTGGGGACTTGGGAATTTTTTTATTTATTTTATTTACAATTTCTAGGATTTATATAATTAAGGGTATATAAGGTATTTACTTTTATGAGGATAACCCCTACATTAGGGAGGCCACATGGATAAGAACATGCAATGTATGCATTGGATGTAAACCATTTCAATTTTTATTGGCTTTGGTTCTTGCTTTTGTGCTCCTTCCCTTACTACAATCTACCTACTCACCTACTCTTTCATATGTCATGGATATGTAGATTTGTTCAAGAATAGTTCATGAATAGATACACTGAACCATTATAGGCACTACAAGAACAATTTCATTACAGTATAGGAACTACAAGCAATGAAACAAATATATAGGGAGAGGATAGTTTGTTATTACATAAGTAAGCTAACTTGTATTTCATGGTGCATTTCACCTAAAGGGTTATATCTCCCTCTTACTATTGTGACTGGTCTCAATGACTATTCCTTTGGGGTAGGCACTTATTGCTTCGAAATAATTTTCTTTTCATTTCCAATTTCCAATAAGTTTGTGTGCATTGGATATTGACCATAAACTATAAATTATAATAAAAAAATACCTTTGAATATGAAAATAATCAAAGAGATGAATTGTTAAAACAAAAATGTTTTTTTACCATAATTAACCACATTTACAATGTTCAAAAAGAGGCCCCTCTTCAATTATTGAAGTGTTCTTTAATGAAATCGAGGTTAAATTTTATTATAAAAAGATTAGATAAGTTGTAGATTAATTTTAAATTTTAAATTTTTATTAGAATTATGCCTTTTAGGTTATACTAGAGTAAATGAGATATGATAATTTAGGTTACTTTTTTACAATAAATATTTCCTAGGTTATGCCCAATAACTCACTAATTATTAAAAAACTCTCTTAAATTATTCTTTTATATAAAAATTTGTAGTATTTCTAGGTTATAATTAGATATTACATTTAGTTTTATAGTTGATAAAAAAGAGATTAAGTAATTCACAATTTATTCATTAAGAAAAATATTTAATATTAATAAATTTAATTTAGATTTTTATTCTATTCTAAGTTTAGAATCATTGTAGTAATTTAGGTTGTTTGTTTTAATCACAACTTAGACTTCCTTATTATCTAGCTTAACATTTTTAGGATTTGAGTTTGGTCTTAGTTATACATGCAACATTATCAATTTCCTAGTTTTCTCTTGAAATGTGTTGTTAAAGATATATTAATAAATCTTTATCTTTACTCAACTAGACGCATTATCTTCATGATGAACCTTGATAAAGGTTTTGTAATGTGGACATCTCAAATGGAGTCTACAATTACCTTGGATACCATTGGTGAAACCTATCAACCCAAAATTTAAGAGAAGAGATCGAAAATATGTTTTTTGGTCAAAATGACATTTTTGAATCATGTAAGGTTCACACAGAGATGACACTTTATAATAGTCCTTGTTTTTTGTCTAACATTTTCACATAAATATAAGATGGAATTTTTAAAAGATAACTGTGGAAGCCTTCTCAAAGTTCTTATCATGTGAAATCCAGATACTAGTAAGATCCACATTGAAGTTTGAAGGATGTTTTTTCAATATGTTTGAATAATAATTATATGCACCGAGTTTTGAAAAGAGAAATGGGAATCACTATCAATCCCTCCCATTTGATCACTAGATGTCAGTAGACTCAATACTAAAGTTTGAAAGATAAATTTTCAATTTTAGGTTTATTTTGGTGAAGACGATACTTAGGGATTATGTGGAGTTTGAAATTGAATGGCTAGTTACTCATGAACTGGGTCCATATGGACAAACATATCAATTAGCTTTGTGATGGAATTTGTAACTTTTTTTTGTTGTTGTTAATGGAAATGTGGATTAGAAAAAACTAATGTTTTTAGTTGGAAAGATAATAATACAATGATTTTAATACCATGTAGAAAAGTTTATTTCAAAATAGGTAAGGTAAAATGTCATGGAAAAGTTATTCTTCTAATTTTTTTACTTTTATGTTTTTTCTTTTAACCATTGGTTATGGTAATGATCAAGTGGTCACAAGGATCAACAACTTTAAATCTCCCAAGGATGTACAATGTTAGAAGTACACTAGTTTTTGGTGGATACGTTGGCACTCGACAAAAATCATCTTTTTAGTTTTTGTTATTAATGTTAGGAATCTAAAGCCTCATCTCTTTTGGCCTTCTAACATAGCACTTATAGTAGTGGAGCTCTTCTCAAAACAATTCTAGACAAAAGTAAGCTTTGGTACCCCAAGAGGCTACTTTCATCCCCAATTTCTTATTATGCATTCATATAAGGTCACCAATTGTTCTCAACTAATCTAATCATTTTTCCATGATAGGAAACAAACATTCCCCTTCACAAAATCAATAGTCCAAATAACAATGCAATACAAAAAAACAATACTCCTAAGGGTTATCGCTATATACACATTAACAAAGCAATTGGACTAATCTTTTTCTAAATGGGTTTTTTGGGGATCTCATCTTCCATCACCCCTACAGGTTTTTCATTCTCAACTTTTATTTTAGTCTCTCCTCCTCTATACTAACTCTTAAGTAATCCCACATAAAAAGAATTTGGACTTGATAAATCATCATGTACATGGTTTACCTCACTAATTCCATGTAAATGTTGAATCACTTGGATTTCTTCTTATTGTCATTTTTTTTATACACTGTTTAATAAATAATAAAATTTTGTTTCACTTACATTTCAAATAAAAAGAATAATTTATTTTTACATATCAACATTAAAAGGTTAAATTTCTCACAGCCTTTCAAAATGAAACGAGACCCTACCCTTCAAATTTGATCCCTAAAGAAAACCATGAGTGTTGAATAAGAACACTGTTTATTATAGAGTTCGTACTATTAAAGAGCTAACCCTACTAGGTTGGCCTACTATTTTTGGAATGATGTGGATGGCAAGAGCTATCCATTGAACTGTAGAGCATTTAATGCGGCTGCAATGGGTTTGATGACCGTTAGCTGCATTAAATGCTCAGCAGCTCAATAGATAGCTCTTGCCAATGTGAATTGCAAAACATTGACACATATTTAACTCTTTGGACAATACGGATCGAACTAAACCCAGTTACTAAGGAAACGTACACCTATAATAAAGCGTTATTATATATATATATATATATATATATATATCTAACTAGCCGAGCATTGGTTTGTCTGTACGGAAATCCCGGCCCAATAGAATGCCTCTTGTAGCCTTGGGTGCTTTAAGTTGTAAATATTAGTGCTTTATAAAGTGTTTTGGCCTTGAATAGTTTGAATTGCAAATTCCTTTTAATATTTCTTGTGTTATGTGTTTTCATCATAGTACCATAACTATTTAAGAGCTCGAGAATATGAGTGCCTTTGAA
Source organism: Pseudotsuga menziesii (assembly GCA_001517045.1). Lineage (NCBI taxonomy): Eukaryota > Viridiplantae > Streptophyta > Pinopsida > Pinales > Pinaceae > Pseudotsuga > Pseudotsuga menziesii. The sequence goes on from LPNX010438501.1 coordinate 405,337, forward strand.
AGTTCAGTATTTGTACACTAGAAGATGGTACCATAATTATTTAAGATCCCGAGAATATGAGTGCTTTTGAAAGTTCAGTATTTGTAAAATAAAAGATAGGGCGAAAATATTTTTGTATGTTATGCAAATTTGGAAAAATATTAAGTGGATTTTTGTAAGAAATAAGCCTATAGATTTTGTATGTTATGCAAATTTGAAAAAATATTTAAGTAGATTTTTGTAAGAAACAAGTCTATAGATTGTAAAATGTTAAACGTTAGCAAAGGGGACAATGGATTATATTTGTAAGATTTTGGGTCAGTGTGTAAGTGAGTTGGCTTCAGTATTATGTGTTTGAATGTTGATTTGTCAAAATAATAGCTACATGGCATCTACAACGAGTGAAGATTTATGGTAAAGTGCTTCATGAACACAGGTGTTGTGATAGACAAGGAAGTGTGCCAACCTGCTCTCAAATAGAGCATTGATGTTATGCTCATGTTGAATTGCTTTGTGGTGAGCGAAATATAAATCTGTAATTGTGGGAAATATTTGTGTTGCTTAGTGATTTTTTTGGTGCGGTTGTTATGCTGAAATAACGTTTATAAACCTTTATAACATCTACAATGTGGTCTGGTATAAGAATAAACAGAAGATATGCATGATTTGAAAGCTAGTTAGTGATTACATTGATATATTGTAATCATAATTCTGGAATGTTGAAGTTCACAATTTTGGAATTGTTGAACTTGTAATACTCTTTTTTTTTAAAGACATTAATGCAAAGCTCTTTGTTATGAATCAATAGTGTTGACTACTTTTAGTACTTGAGTTTCTTACGTAGGATTGCTTTGGAAGAAGGTAGGCCGCCCTTCGTTACTAACACTTCTATCCCCTTTTTTAATTTTTGTTACTGTTCATTTATAACTTTGTTATAACATTGCAATGTTTTTATTTGAATTTGTCATTCAATTCATAACAATTAGACTATATTGTCATTTGTTTCATTTAACTTTTTTATATATGTTGTGAAATTGTCAGGTTGCACGTTATGGCCCAGTTTTGAACCAAGGACTTCTGATAGATTCAAGAGACCTCCTATTGAACTAATATATTTATACACTTCAGTAAATGAAATGAAGTTCATGTAATAATAAGAAATACACTACTATTAGTTAATATCTTAAAAGCATCAATCACAGTAGTCCCCAATTTGAGAAAAATTAATGGAAAATATGGGAAACCATGCTGATAAATTTCAAAAGAAGGATAAAAGAAATTATCAAAAGTTAAATGTAGGCAAGTTTTAAGAAAAAATAAAAAAATTCTCTGATTGGTCAGGCTACTAGTCAAATTTAACCCTTGGTCTTCTATACGCTTTCATACCAACTATATCATTGTAAACTTTTAATAGACTTATATCAAAAGACACTCTTTGTGTTCTACATGTTGGCTAAGAGTTTTGTTATAACTCCAATGCCTTACATACTGGCTTGATAGTAGAAGAAATGACAGAACATAAATTAATAAGAAACATACCAATTAAAACCTTAAAGATGTGGAATATCTTCCACATCTTTCAACAATGGATCATTAGGACCTTCAAATTTAGATAATGAATTCTATTTTACAGTTTCCATTTCCATTCTACTGAAGTAGGAGAAATTCCGTGGAGTGGTGTCCAGAGGACAATGATGCATTTCACAATCCAAATTTATCCAAATTTAAGTAAGCCAATATTTCCCTTGTATTTTAACCTCTTTATCTAATTGACCTCGGTGTTGTTCCTCCGACTTTATCTGGAAATTAAGATGCCAATTATATCCTAAATCATTGTAACAACTTCCTTGCACCAACAACATACCCCATAACATGACCACTTTTTTACTAGCTTCCTCAATTTACCTCCATCGTTACAACATCACAAGAGAGAATTAACAACACCCTGAAACCAATTCCTGATGGCATCACCTTTCCCACTAAGTATTTCACTCGACAATCACCAAATAAATTTCACAAAAAGCATGCTCCCAATGATCAATTCACACCCTCCTTGCATCAATTTCCTAGCCTATGTAGAGGAAAATCCTCAAAAGAAAATGTTCCAGTTGATATATACTTTTCCACCTTGAGACGATTATCCAATAGCCACGATAGATCCTGATTTATTCCACCTATGCAACATGAATCCACCACGAATGCCATAATAGCCTGCATATAGTCCATGTCAACAAAGTTGTGAAGGGTTGAAGGAACATATTGGAGACATGGAATACTAGTTTGAATTCAATGGAGGGAGATATGATAGTGTTGGAAAAAGTAATTACTCGCAGAAGCTGTTCCAAACTTCATCTGACTCTGCCAGAGTCCGTAGTAGTCCAGTATCTGTCGTTCAGCCTGACAAGAGTAAAGTGTTCACGATTTTGCAATGTAATCCAATGGAATTAAATTTTGAACATAAGTTTTAGGTAGATAATTATTACAGCCATTAATGGCAAGACTATAGATTCATGTAGAAGCAATTTTTAGTTTTCCTATAAATAGAAGAAAAATATTGTAAATCAAGTTAGAAACAAGAGACAGGCACAAAGAGCCAGAGAGAGCTCAGAGGATAGCAAAGTGAAGAAAGAATTGTGTCGAAGCTCAAGCTTTTGTGTGTTTGAAGATGTTAAGAGACGAAGCTCTGTAAAAGGCTAAATATTTCTGTAAATTTCAAGTTTGCATTTACAACAATATATTTCTTTGTTATGTCCCGACAAGTTATATAAATAAAATAGTTTATGGTTGAATGCATGTTTATTTAGTGGCAAATTATTTCCAGAGTTACTTGGGTAAATGTTGTTCACAATTACTGTTTGAGTGAAAGATCAAAGAATCCATAAATTTCTTACCCATTAAAAGTTCTGACAGAGTGGTCCACACAAGTTTCCTAAATGTTTGGCTATATGTTTTTATAATTATGTTGAATTGTTGGCTGTGTTTTTTTTTACTTCATCTTGATGTTTTTATAATTCTGTTGAATTGTTGGTTGTGTTGGTTTTTACTTCATCTTGCTCACAGGTGAAAAAAAAATTGTAATTTCCTAAGTATTTTAGACTAAGAAATATCATTTGTAAATCCCGACTAAAACCAAACCAAAGCAAGTGAGTCCAAATAAAATGGTCAAGTAAAACTGACAAGTTGTCAAAGTGGTCAAACCGAGGTTGAAGTAAAACCTGTCATAGAATAGACAAGTAAGAACTTGTCAAGGTAAAAAAGTCGGGTCTAAAAGCCCGACCATATTGGTATACTTGTCTAGTCCGTTTCACTGGACAAGTAAAAAGAAAAAGAGGTCAGCATGACAATTTTAATAACTTAGCAGTAACTCAAGTTTGCTGAGTCGATTTTTGCTAACTAGTATCAGAGCAAGATTTCAGAAATAAATTTTGTCTTAAAAGTGTAAAAGTAATTTTCTAAGGAAAATAAAAAATAAAAAATGGCTTCCACTTCTGGTTCATTGCAAACTCCAATTTTTACAGGAAATAATTATGAATATTGGTCTCTAACAATGAAGGATTTGTTCAGAGGTCAAGATGTCGGGGAGATAGTCCAGCAAGGTTATGCAGAACCAACATATCAGACAGCGTATGACAATCTCACACAAGCTTAGAAAGATGTCTTGAGGGAACAAAGGAAGAAAGATGTTCTACATACATCAAGCCATGCGTGAAATCATACTCCTAAGAGTAGCAGGAACAATTAACACTAAGCAGGCATGGGACAAATTGGAGACTGCCTATCAAGGCTTGGGCAATGGAAAGGCTTCCAAGTTGCAGATTCTGAGAAGAGATTTTGAATCTCTGTCTATGAAAGGTTCATATTCGGTAGGCTCATTCTACACCATAGTTGTTAGTTTGATAAACCCACTGAAATCTCATGGAGAAGCCATAGAAGACCAAAGGGTTGTTGAAAAAATTCTCAGAAGTCTTCCCCCAAGATTTTAATCCTTGGTTGTGACCTTGGAATAACACACAGACATGTCAGTGTTTACCATTGATGAGTTGCAAGCTTCACTCATCAATCATGAACATAGACTCAACAGAACACAAACATCATTGGAAGGTGCATTCGCAGCACAGTCATCCATAAGACATGGTAGAGGCAGGGGGAGAAACAACTCCAGAGGAAGAGGAAGAAGTTCTTCCAGAGGAGGATGCGGTAAAAGTCCTGCAAATGTTGCTGGTAGAGGAGAGAATCAGAATCCAAGTCAGCCAAGTGGCCATAGGTTTGATAAATAAAAAATTCAATGTCATTATTGTAATAAATTTTTTCATTATGCATGCGAATGCAGGAAGAAACAATATGAACCAGGAAGGAAAATCCCAAATCAGTCGACCAACACCAGCACTCTGACAAGTGCAATGCTAATGGCATATGCATCTCCAATTGAATGCAATGTTGTTCAAGAAATTCCACATGACATATGGTACTTAGATTCAGGCTACAATAATCATATGACTGGTAATTTAAATTTGTTTTCCAGTCTAGATAATGCAGTTCAAACTAATGTTAAACTTGGAAACAATGTCCAAGTTACCAAGTTTGGGAAAAGGTACTGTTGGTATTCTAGCCAAACAGAGGTAGAGTAAGTATTTACCTGATGTCTATCATGTCGAAGAGTTTGAAACATAATTTGTTGACTATTGGACAACTGATACAGAAAGGCTACAGAGTCTACATAGAATATAATCACTGTGTGATTAAAGACAAATGTCCAAGCGACTAGCTAATAGCAAAAGTGTCAATGACAAGCAATCGCTTGTTTCCATTAAGGATAGTTCCGGACATGAAATGGAAGACAAATATAGGAGCTGCATTCAAGGAAGAAAGTAAAGATATAGTCGATCCCATCGACAAAAAAAGAAAATGGCAGTGATGATTTTCAAGCTGCATTTCAAACAGAAGTTCAGGATGAATCCTAGTTGTGGCATTTCAGATTTGGACATCTGAATTTTGGTGGGCTGAAGCTCCTGCACACAAAAAATATGGTGAAAGGATTGCCATTGATTGACAGACTAGAAAGTGTTTGTGAAGGATGCATTTTTGGCAAGTAGCATAGAGAGACTTTTCCAGTTGGAAAGTCTTATAGAGCACACACACCACTTGAAATTGTGCATTTTGATATTTGTGGTCCAATGCAAACATCATCCATTGGTGGCTACAATTATTTTCTAACTTTTATTGATGACTACTCAAGAAAAATGTCGATATATTTTTTGAAACATAAATCTGATGTATTTAGTTGTTTTCAGCAGTTTAAAGCACTCATGGAGAACCAGAGTGGTCACTGCATCAAAATCCTAAGGACGGACATAGGCGGTGAATATGTTTCAAATGAATTTCTAAATTTCTGCAAAACTCATGGCATACAGAAGTAATTCACTGCGTGGTATACACCTCAGCAAAATGGTGTCATAGAAAGAAAGAATAGAACCATTATGGAGATGGCGCGTAGCATGATGGTAGCCAAGGATTTGCCAAATGAATATTGGGTTGAAGGAGTTGTAACTGCTGTACACATTATGAATCGATGTCCAACAAAGAGCGTGAAGAACAAAGTTCCTTAAGAAGCATGGACAGGTATGAATCATAGTGTTTCTCATTTAAATTTTTTTGTTTGTGTAGCATATGCTCATGTTCCAGATGAGATGAGAAAGAAGCTAGACAACAAGGCACATAAATGTATTTTTGTTGGCTATTCCGAAGACACAAAAACATGCAAGTTGTATGATCATGTCGCAAGTAAAGTGACAATTAGTTGAGATGTTCAATTTGTTGAGAATGAATCATGGGATGGAACAATCATCATAAATGACAAGATTATGTCGAATGTCGACAATGATGACATGGCAGAGGAAGTGGTTCAAACACCACATGTAAGTCAACCGGTTTCAACACTGGCGACTCCCATGACACCGCGACATGGTTCAGCACAAGGACCATCAACACAAGTAGGATCTCAAGCTATGTCGACAAGTACACCAATAGGACAACAGACTCCATCAAGCATTTCGTCAAGGTCGACATCGACAGAACCGGTGAAGACAAGAAGTTTGTGTGACATATATGAAGCTGATACACCAAATTCATTCTCTCTCTTTGCATTATTTTCTCCTATATATGATCCACTAACATTTGAATAAGTTGTCGGAGAATAAGTATGGGCACAAGCCATGGATGAAGAAATAGAATGCACCGAGAAGAACCAGACATTAGAGCTGGTTTATGTACGAAAAGACAAAGATGTAATCATTGTTAAATGGATTTACAAGACCAAGCAAGATGTTGATGGGAATGTGTAGAAGCACAAAGCAAGAATGGTAGCAAGAGGGTTCACACAGCAACCAAACATAGAATTCAATGAAACGTTTGCACCTTTTGCATGCATGGATACAGTCAGAAAAATTTTGGCCATTGCTGCATAAAACAAATGGCATGCTTATCAAATGGATGTTAAGTCATAATTTTTGAAAGGTTATCTAGAAGAGGAAGTACATGTGGAACAACCACAAAGATATGAAGTTCCAAGTTAAGAGCATAAAGTGTACAAACTCAAAAATGCACTTTATGGTTTGAAGCAAGCTCCTAGAGCTTGGTACAGTCAGATTGATTCCTATCTCACTGAAAATGGATTTCACAGAAGTGAAAGTGAACTGACTTTGTACACCAAAGTGAATGAGAAAGGTAAGATGTTAATTTTCTTCCTGTATGTAGATTATTTAATATTTACTGGTGACTTTGGCATAGAATATTTTAAAGCAGTCATGGAAAGTGAATTTGAAATGATTGATCTGGGGCTTATGAAGTTTTTTCTAGGCATTGAAGTCCAATAGTCTGAAAGTGGTATTTTTATATCACAGTCAAAGTATGCAAGTGAAGTTTTAAAAATATTTAACATGTCTAATTGCAACACATCCCCAACACCAGTAATAACAGGTTTAAAGTTGAGCAAGGATGATGATTAAGGATCAACTATAGATCCTACATTTTTTAAAAGGATTGTCGGCAGCCGTATGTATTTAACAACAACAAGACCATACATCATGTATAGAGTAAATATGATCTCAAGATTCATGGAGTCACCAAAAGACTCACATTGGAAAGAAAGTAAAATAATTCTAAGGTATGTAAGTGGCACAAAAGACCTTGGTATTATGTATTCAACCTCAAATAATTTTAAACTCATTGGATACATTGACACTGGCAATGGAGCCATCATAGATGGCAGGAAGAGCACATCTGTGTACACATTTCATTTTGGTACAAGTGTTGTTTCATGGGCTTCAAAGAAACATCCCATAGTAACTTTGTCTTCAGCAGAAGAAGAGTATGTTGCAGTGACAAGTCACTACAACAAAAACTGGATTTAGCATCGAATTTAGCGCCGGATTTTAGTGTAATTTTTTCCCAATTTCGGTGAACAATTCGGTGCTAAACCTGGCGCTATTGTACAATTTTGTAAAATGCCATCTATTGCATCTTTTTTTCCGTCCTTTTTAACATCCATTTTTGCGTCCATTTTTGTGCCCAATTTTTTGCATCTTTTGTTGTGCCCTTATTTGCACCCAATTTTGCATCTTTTATTGCATCTTTTTTTGTGTCATTTGTTACATCCTTGTTTGCACCCAGTTTGATGCTCAGTTTTTCATCCAATGTTGCGTCTTATTTTGCTCCTTTTTTTCATCAAGTCTTGCACCCAATTTTGCACCATGTTTTGCATCAAATTATGTGTCCAATTTTGCATCTAGCGTTGCATCTAGGTTTGCATCCAAATTTGGGCCCAATATTGCGTCTGGTTTTGCATCCAATTTTACTGATAATGTTGCATCCCTTTTTCATCTAATTTTGCATCTTGTTTTATGTCTTTTTTTGTATCCATGTTTGTGCCTAATGTTTCATCTTGTTTGACATCGTATTTTGCATCTAGGTTTGCACCTAGTGTTGCATCTTGGTTGATGTCTTTTTTGCATCTATGTTTGAGCCCAATGTTGCACTCAGTGTTGTGCCTAGTTTTGCACCCATGTTTGTTTCTAATATTACATCTAGTTTTGTGTCCAATGTTGTATCCCATCTTGCATTCAATATTACGTCTAGTTTTACATCCAATGTTTCATCCCATCTTGCATCCAATATTGTGTCTGGTTTTAAATTTTTTTTTGCGTCAAATTTTGCTTCCATTTTTGCACCTGGTGTTACGCCTGTTTTTATGTCCATCGATACACCATATTTTTTGCTCAAATTAATGTTCAATTTTACATCTAGTTAGGAGTCCACTTTTGCATCTATTGTTGCCTCTAGTTTTGGGCCTAGTATTGCATCTAGTTTTGAGTCATTACTTGTGTCTAGTATTGAGTCTCCTTTTGCATCCAATTTTGCTTTTACTGTGACATCCATTTTTGTGTCCACATTTGTGTTTGACATAACGTCCACTTTTGCATCCACTTGTGTGTTTGGTGTGATGTCCACTTTTACGTCTTGTTTTGCATTTAGTGTTGCATCTAATATTGCATCCATCTTGCACTACTACATTTTTTACCTTTAGAAATACATTGCAATATCATTAGGGCATGGAGGAATTGAACCACCAACCTCCTACTTGTAAGGCAGGCGCTCTTGCATTGAGCTAGAACCCTTTAAGAATTAGGAAGAGGAGCAATATTAACACAGATTTCATCATTTGAATTATAATAAAAGACAATAAGATCCAAAGACAGTCATGCTTAAAATCTAATTTATTTTTCCAAACACATTAATAAGCACAAAAATCTACCGTGATCAGGCAACAAAATATCCTAAACAATTACACAATCTATTAAAGTGGTTTGTAAAAGGGTCTTAGAGAACAAGATAATGTATTGATGCATACCTAATAACATAAACTTGAGAAGGAAAGAGAATAAGGGATGTGTTTAAGAAATAGTTGTAGAATCCAATTGAGGATTGTGTGTTGCTACATAAATGTTGCTATTCATTGATTATGTGATTTTGTTCAGCAATGGGATGGTAAGAGAAGCACTCATGAATGGTTATTAAAAGAAGATGGCTACCTCAAGATTCTTTAAGCCTCACCTGAAGTCTAGTTGTTGTTTCAATTTTCATCATGCTAGGAATAGGATGTTCAGTTTTGGTGAGACCTCTGTATTTACATGGACAACATTAAAACCATAATTGTGATGAAGGCAATAATTTCATCTACATAGGTGAACTTTCGATAGTATTAAAAAAAAATCTTGGTGAATGAATTAAATTGAACACAGTTTGAAAACTATAGTGTCATCATGTTAGTGCACTTGAGTAAGCATCCTATTTTGACAGCCTCTTGAAGACTTTATTCAGAAGTTCAGATACTCTCTTTGACAACTAAATACGTAGATGTTCTCTTTTACAGCAAAAATAAGGTTATTAAACAGAATCTGGATTGAAAATATTTAAGTGCACATAACAAGATACATGGACTCAAAATTATTTTTAGTTAATGTTGTTTCCATATTGTACATTTCATCTTCATAAAGCTATTGTCAAAATTGTTGTATTTGGTTATTTCAGTGTGCATTTCAGCATTTTAATGCAGCATTCTGAATCTTAACCTCCTTTCTTAAACAAGCTAGTACATTTTTTTTCTATACATTTCCTAACTGTTTACAACACTGAGAGTCAAATTGTTATTGATATGTTGTGCAAGACCTCTAACCCTCTAGAATCTAGACATGTATGCATGACCAATTAAAATGTTCAGAATGACCAACCAGTTCGAATTGGTGTTTTAACATTACTTAAAGGAAAAACAAATAAAGTGGGAAGGCTAGGTTTACCATTTGTAAGGAGACTACTATTATCCCCAAGAAAGAGAGAGAGAATTAGTTAATTATTTTGTCCCACAATAGACCACAAATATCAAAACATCGTCAGTGTAGAAACCACTTGTCACCAATTAGATGCCTTCCAATACTCCAATAAAGTGCCTAATCTCCTCAATAGACCCTCAGGCAAGGTTCGTTCCATTTTAGATATCAAATGTGCAGCCTATGAGGATTGGAAATCCCAATATTATATAGACCTTTACTTTGTTCTGGTCATGGAATCCATCCAACAACCCACTGTGGTCAATCAAAGCCCTTTCCTAGACTACAAAGATCAAGATGGCTTTCTTTACAAGTTGGATCAATTGTGTGTTCCAGCTAGATCAACTTTCCTTCTGCTTGTCAAGGAGGCCCATTCTTCATCCCATGGAGGACATTTTGGTGTGTAGAAAATTATCTTGCACCTGCAAAGGTACTTCTTTTGGCCTTCCATGTGGAAAGAAGTGGAATATTACATCTAGAGTTGTTCAAATTGTAGCCAAAACAAACCTGCCAACATGAAGCTTGGGTTGTACTAGTCTTTGACAGTTCCCTATAGGGCTTGGATTTCTTCTAGCCTGTTTGGGGCTATTTTGGATTACCATTGACCAACATTTTTTATCATTACTCCATATTTCTTAGTGATTTGGAAAATCCTCATGGAAGCCTCATTAGAGGAAATTTGGGGTCTAAAATGGGCCTTATAAGAAAATGTTCCAACAATAAATTTTGTGAGTTGGAATTCAAGAACCAATAGAATCTCAATAAAATGAGTCAACCATAATGGTTGAATTGACATATTTGTCATAAAAGAAAACTACTTTTTTTGTTCGTATTCTCAACATATCTCCCTATGTTTTTACTTGAATTTCAGGAGGGATAGCTCGTTGGATACAGAATTTAATTCCACATCCAATGAGTACCCACACTGCATACTTTTGACAGACCCCTCTACCAAAAAAAACAAGAAATGCCTGAAAAAACATGATTACATAAGTTCAGCCATGAGGGTAGTCAATCCATTCATAAGTGCCAGACAGCGAATAACATCATTTGCCTGCCCGACCAATAATTGAGAATAAACATTCAAAATCAATATATGCTGTCATTGGCTGCTTTGCAAAAAGAATTAATATCTGCTATGAACGTACGGGCTGAACAAGTTCCTGCTCTGAACATATTAAAAATAGTCCTTAACTTTAAAATATCTTACTGTAATATAAATTTTATTATATGTTGTAATGTAAATTTATATTTTATAATTTTTTACATGATTTCGAAATTATTAATAAAATGTTTAATAAAAAAATGATGTTTAAATTTTATTATATATTGTAATGTAAATTTATATTTTATAAAGATTTTGAAATTATTAATAAAATGTTTAATAAAAAAATGATGTTTAGATTATTAATATATAGTGTTTAATAAAAAAATGGTATGTATCAATTTTTATGAGAATTTTCCAACTTAGGTTTTATAATTTCTTGATACACTAATAATCAATATAATTACAATATAAAAACAAAACAACTTTCTTGATACACCAAGAATCAATATAATTACAATATTATAAAAAACAAAACAAATTGGAAAAATAAAATAAAACACAAATTCACACTGAATGTGAAATTCTCATTTGAATGAAATACCATATACTGTAAAGAGCACTCTCTTCATTCAAAAACTTTGATCACTGATAAATGCTAGACATATTCATGTGTGAGAATTTCATCACTAGCTTGGACAACTAAAGACATTAGAGAGACAAATAGCAACATTTCATGATTAATATACCAAATATATTTTGATACTATCAAAATATCAAACTAGAGGCCACAACATCCATTGAACTGAAAGCGTTTCAAGTTAACAATTGCTCAATCAAACCCTAACTGTGCGCCAACGTTTACAGAAACCAGAACCCTATTGGCATTAGCCATAAGCATAAACTCTAAAAAGCAAGGTGCACTTTTTTACACTCTAAAATTGTACAGACCAAATTGAAGGAAATCCGAGCAATCTTATAGATTCTTGGGAAATACAAATACTACCAGCATTTCCAATTTCCTCATGCATTGAAATCTGAAGGGAAAACCAATGTTTTTTACTACAAAACTATAATCAATTTATGTTTCAGGAAGGCCTTATTCACCATTCCTCTGATAGCCCAAGCAAAGCAAAAACAACCCAGAACAACCCAAAACAGGATACAAATAATGAGATCATATAAGCCAAAGGTGACCTATTTACAATTTATTATAAAGAATAGTCATAGAGGGTGACCTATAATTGCATTCAAATTTGTAGGAATATATTTTACGAAGCACGATACAACTTAAGCATATGACACAAACAATGACGTTCAGAATGGCATTCTACTTCACCTCTCACAAATTCATAAGCATTATGAGGATCATATTTTCTTTGATCAATATGATACACACCACTTCCCAGGAAACTTAAAAGACTTACCAAATCCTAATGCAATAAAACTTATTCAAACGATTTCAATTCATTTTTTTTGTGAAAGGCAACAGGCATAAATTATGCATGTGATCCCATTAGATTGCCACATGAGGAGATATGTTGAGGGAATTTGTCAAGTCTTGTGACTTTATTTTGTTAATGTAAAAGAAGAAATTTAGGGGCACTTGACAAGCCCAACCGAGAAAGAGAATCAGTTTTGAGATTGGGCAGTTTCAGTTGAGAACTTATGGGGACAGATATACTGCACCATGGTCCATTGTGCCATTGAAATTAGGATCAGTTAGTATTTTTGGTGTGGAAGAGCCAAATTTGTGCCCTTTAATTAGCAGTAAAAACTATTTAGACTTATTTAGCATTTGGAATAACTAGACATGTTTGTACAAAAGTATACTCGGTGATATAGGAAACTATAAATAAGAACAGACATGCAAGAAGATGAATGGATTTGCAGAAAGATACTCTGATGGAATAATTTTTCAACTCCGAGATGAATCAACTCTACTAAATTTGCATTCCTTTGATGAAGCCAAACAATTAGCATTGAAGGATGAGGATAAATGTCACAGGGCTAAGGGTAAATGGGTAAAAAAAGAGTATTACCATTAAGACCATATGAAGAGAAAGCTCTTCAAACTTAAATGAACAGATGATCAGTGAAATGTCATTACGACGAGGAAAAATGAGGTGCTAATATCCTGTGGGTAAGTATAGTGTGAATATCTTGAAAGTACTGAAAGGAATATCACTTCTTGTAAATATATGTGCTCTTGTGAAAAACTTTTCGGGTTGAACAGTTGGTAATAAGATATTTATTGACATGCCCTTGCTCGATAGCTTGAGTAGTTCATATTCAAAGGTATTTTTCGTCAAAGGCATTTTTTGTTATGTTATGAGACAAGAGAGGTAAAAAATATCTTGAATGCACAGAGTTTGAGAATAGTAATTGAATTCGAACCTCCTCAATATCCAAACTCAATTTGCAATAGTCCATTTCCATCTCTGAAAGACTTTGTTAAAATCTACCCTCCCGTTACACTTCATTCACATTTTGTATTGCTAAATGTTCCTCTTGTTGCAGCACCATAAGAATAAAGCGGCAGTATTTGGGGTCTTTTCATTAATATTTTGAACTTTTACCTTGATCCTTGTTCTCAAATTTGTTGTTATAGTTTTGAGTATGCATAGGTACATGTGGCAGCTTAAGAAACCGTTGACATTCTTAAAGCATTGGATCAACATTCAAAGGGATGGATCTAGTTTTCCAAGGCATTAAGAAAGTAAAATGAAAAATGGTAGAGGATCAATAATCACTTCCATATCTCAAACATATAAAAAGGGAAGAAGATGTAATGAGAAGAAGAAGATAAAGCAATTGGTTAGAGTCTTCCACAAATTTTAAATAGTGGACAATTCTAAATTCATATTCAATTAGCATCCTCAGGAGAATTTGAAATTTCAAGTATGACAACTAGAAAATCGAGATCTAGATTCAAAAAGGGTATGTCCAACATTTCAAAAACTATTTCAACATATTAAAACATAGGGTTATTATTTTTATCATTTCCATATTTCAAGCAATAAGTTTAGACATTTGTTCTACACTTTTCCAAGTCCTAAATCTTGATTAATACCAATATTCATTGAGCATATAACCTATTTTCTTATCTTCATGATCTGATATGTAATCTAGGCATCTTCTGAAAATATTGTAGTATCTAGATTCAAAATAAGTAGTATCACTTCATCTATGAGAAATTACCCATAAAATTATCAAAACCAACCAATCAATCCTGAAGGAAACTAAAATGGATGAAAACCCTACGCTCATAATCCCATCAATATTGAGTTTATAATTGAGATATGGGACTTACCTTGTTTGATGCCAAGGTCAGCCTTGGAAACAGAGGGTTTCTCCATGGGTTTAAATTCCTCCAAGCACTTGAAATTCTCCTAGGGTTTGACCCAAGCCTTCGCTTTGTGCAGCTTAGGATGATATCCATCCTCGGCCTCTATGGTCAAATAATACATAGTCCCTGCCACCACTTACTCCTGTGTCCCCACCACTCGATGAAACGTTATATCGTCGTTCTGGAGACACAGATACAAACAGAGAGAACAACTCCATTAACAAATGGAATTCCCACAAATTAGAAACAAATGAAATCCCTCCTAATAAAAATAAATAATAATAATAAAAGATCAGGTCATATACTTGTTGTTTGTTGTGCTCATCAACGGAAAAGTGCCCAAGATCGAGCGTCTCTATTGAGTTCTAAAAATCTTTCACTTCTCCCAATCCACCAAGAGTTCCCATGGCCACCACCCCTTAACTACTACTGATACCCAGCATGCCAATCGCAATCACACACAACACAGTTGCACCCTGCAACAAGTCTACTTGGTTTTTTCTCTGCATCCTTCCTCCTCGCTCCCTCGTAGTTATTTCTTCAATATGTTGAAAAGTCGAAATGGGCACAGTTTCATAGGTAGTTGAAGAAAATACCTACCAATCAGTATTCAAAATTGAGCCCTTCCAAAGGGTTCTAGCCCTTCCCTTAAAATTGTTCTTCAAAAAAAATTTAAAATCTGAATTTTACCCTTCCATATAACGACTCAGAGCTTGATCTTCTTGATGGATGACCAGAGAAATTCCCACAACTTCTATTCGATCGATCTCCTGAGGTTAAGTAGATATATCGAATTTCCTTTTTCAAGTCATGTTTTTGTTTACCCTGCTATAGTGTCATTACCTTTGACTTGGATAAACTATCAGAGCAACCCCTTCCTTCTTCCACACATTTGAAAAGAAATATCCATTTAACTCATACACTATTCATCATTGTATTGTGGGATAAGGAGGCTCCTCTAGCATTTTGTCCTCATCAAATATGGAGACCGAGGTTAGCTACCAATAAATGGCTAGGAATATAGGTTTTTTTTCCAAAGAATCTGAAGGGCTGGGGTAAGAGGAAGGAAACGATAATAAAATATAAATAAGGGTATGATAAGAAGGTCATAATTTATATCAACATTTTAAAAGAAGGGAAAGATTTGAAATTATCCATCTATATATATTATAAATTTCTCAAGTTGTTGAAATTCCTATGCTATAAATTTCAACTCATCATTCAAAATATTGGAAATATGATAAATTATAATCACTCAATCACTCATGTCATGCACTGAGTGCTTAGTTGTGTAAGATGACCAGTAATCATTGATGACTACTAGGCACTAGCCATCGATATGCGACTCTGATTCCCGAGTCACTTAGGGCTTCAATCTAAAGTGTGACAATGTGTCAAAAACTACGACTATAATAAAAAATAACAACTAATAGACTACTACTAGGCCCGAAACGAGCTCAAAACTTTGTTCCTACTACATATGTGAACCTCACTACCAATGTCCACTCATTTTTCGTCAAACTAAAATTCAAAAGGTTGGTTGATGGGTTCTGCTCTACAAGACTTTATTTTTTGCATGAATATCATGGACTCACGACAACTATAAACAACACCCGATGTCATGCAAATACAAATAATGGCATGTAGTTAGGATCACAAACTATGCAGAGGTCGATTTATGCATTGCTATGAAGAGGTGTCATTGGGCACACGATATGGAAAAACAATGGTTATTAATAAAATTGAAAAAAAAAACAATTGTTGGCTCAAGAATAGTCTTCAATTTGATGGGTGGCATGATCATGATGTAATCTCCCTCTGCCCTTCCAAACATTTGTGGTTTCTCACAACATTTGTCCTCATCGCCACCAAAATAGATATTAAAATTACTTGTCTTTACATCCTCTTCCCTTTAAATCCTCATCTCATAGTCATAACTAAGGATTATTATGCATGCACATCCTCACCTTATAATACGAATTGGGTCAAGGCACAGAGACAACCATAAAATATTAAATGTGTGAGGACGCAAAGAGTAAGAGACAACTATAAGTAAGTCTTATATTAAATTTACCATATAAGTATTTAATTAACACTATCAATTGAGATTTCGATTGTTGTGATCTTCCTATCACTCCTCACTAATGTGATTCCAAGGAATTCTTTGAAGGTGAGGTCCATAATTTTAGGTCTTCTTCCTCATTATCATGCCTTTTGGTAAGACAACAAAGAGGGTAGTGGCCTCCATCAACACGGGAAACGGTTACATAGAGGTATACACATTAATTGTTTTCATTAAATAACTTAAATTCCTACATGTGAATATCGATTCACTGAATCCTTGACTGGTACAAAACACACAAAAAAATAAAGCCCCAAGCCCGTAGTTACTCACACCTAGAACTTTCTCAAATCTAGCCATTAATAAACTTCTTTTGGTATTTTGGTTCAATTTAAAAGGCAGATTGTTGAGACTCGGACATGCAGTGAGTTGCAAGGGTTCAATTGACTTAGGCTTGATTCCATTGCACCTCCATCCCATACATGTATTCTTTCACGATAAGTGTTGAACAAAAACATTTGAGGCCCTGACCCTAATTATGCTAGCTTTGCTAACTTGCTTGGTATGTAGGAATTTTTTTTAATGTTTTATGAGTTCTGTATTATTTTTTCTTAGGTGTGCAATCCTTATATTCTTACATCTCTCAAGCTTGGAGTGCATGTGGATGCCCCAATATTGTTATTACATAGTCTAAGTAGTTTTTTGTATAATGAAGTTTGCTCCAACTTGAAGAAATACAATAGAATAGTTTTTATGTTACTGAACTATAAAATTAATGATACACATATGACAACTCAATGTGTTCAAAATAAGTTTTATTGAAAATATATCATTTTTTTCTGTAAATAGTAAGAGGTGCTCAATTGTTAAAAATTATAAAAAATTTGAAAGAACAATTTTATTTTTTACATTATTTTTGGTGAAAGGGTTTAGTTAATTTAAACTTGTCAATTGAAATACAATTATTTATACTACCCTTCATCTTTGAAGGGCTCCAAGAATAAATGCCCTTCCAATTGAAATTAAGAACCACCCTTCAAATTTGATCATTACTACCAATTCCGAAAGAGGAGAAGATTAGGTACATCAAATTGGAAATTAAGAACTCGAGCCAAAACCTTAACAATGAAAAACAGATGGAGGGGTTATCCATACTCTTTTTTACAAGTGTTTTTTCACGAGACTACTTGGATAATCCTTTTTCCAAGTTAGCGTCACATCTTTAGCTTGTATTTGAGAAATTTCATAGTTCTCGGTTTATGCACAAATTTCTGTTAAAAAAAGGTGATCAAATTCAACGAAAAAAGCCCATTTCTGAAGCAATTTCAGAGTTCTTGGGCTAAATTTTTATCATTTGAATATCAATTAAACGCAAAAACAATAAATTGAAAAAATTTGGGATGGCCCTAGATTGAAACATACCTTGTGCCATTGAAGCTTTGAACACGGTGAGCTTGAGTGAAATGTAATCTTAGAAGGGCGTCTATAATATGGTAATGAAAGGGGAAGATTGTTCTACATTGGCACCCACCAGCGTTCAAATTAGAATCATACTAGATCAAAGGCAGGAATGATAGATCAAAGGAAAGAATGATCAGATCCAGAAGAGAAAAAATGATAAATTAGATGGATCTTCAACATGTCAAAGGAATACACATGGATTCACAGAATGGACTACCACATTGGTGCATTTGTAGTGTTAACCAAGCAAGAGCCGACTCAGGCTGTTTATTTCAAGGAGACATATTTTACGCCATCAAAACATTACAAATGAAACATTCAAAAGAATACCAATGAGTCATTAGAGACCACTACACTGAAGGGATTGAGATCATTATTCTTTATTGGTTAAATTTCCTAGGATATTACTGCCTAACTTGCCAGAATATTTTATTAGTTTTTTTTTTTTATTGTAATTTGATTTTAATTTTAATTTAGTTTGATTATAGTTTAATTTTATTCTTTCAGTTTTGTTAACTTGATTTTGTTTTAGATTTAGTTTATTTATAGTTTGTTTGTTATTATTGCATATTTCCAAGAAGTGAGATTGAGGATATTTCTCTAATCATTTGGTAGATGTGGATACAACGCCCTCATAGAAATCAACTTATTCAAGTGTCGAAGAAGATGGAGAGATACTGATAGTTTTCGAGTAGAGATCGATCGACCTGTTCAATTTTGGAAAAGGGAAGCACTTTGTCATTGGAAGGAGTTACCTCTTCATTTACATATAAAAATATGTGCTGATTATGTTTGGGGGATTGGTTGGTTGACATTATTTTCGATGTTCTCAAGAACTAATTGAGAGGAAGAGACACTGATACACATAAATATTTTTCTCCTGCAAAGTTGTTGATTTCGTGTGTTTATGAATGAGATTGGCTCTCTCTATCTGCCTTTCTTCAATTATGTTTCAGAACTCTGTAATGTTTTTGTAAATGCTTTGATAGCCAATGGATGGACTTTCACAGATTGTTATGAGCATTGATTTTGTTAAGTAAAATGTTTTCTTTTGTGCAATTCAATGTTAGTTAAATGGGAATATTTTTCATTGATTTATGTTTGATATGAAGTGTGACAAAGCCCAAGTTTAGCAAGCTATGGTAAGAAGTCTAAACTCTAATCCAATTGAAGAACATTTGGAGTTTTTCGAGGAGTCTGAGTGAAAGGTTGGGGATTATTCGACTGTCCCAAGTGTCAACCTATAATTTGATGCAAATCTGTTGTATGTGAAGCATTGTTGTTGGGTTCCTAGATGAAATCAATTACCTATAGAAACGTCATAGGTCAAAGACACAAAATATATCCAAACAAACTGTAGTTCCAATCTGGAGGATTTGGGCATGATATGAAGTAGAAATTGAACCGAGTCCAAAGTACAGAGGAAATCCCCTACATCCATGATCGTGACTTAGAGGCATGGTGAATAAATTTATGAGTGAGGATACGAGCCTAGAGGATGTTTAGTGGGAGTCTAGTAAAGAAACCTAAAATTCATGAGTTGAAGAACTAGCATTATTCCTCTTCACAAATGAACTGAGGAGCATTTTAGGCAAAGAGAAAAGAACTCTTTCTGTTCATTGTGATGTTGAGTGGAACACAGAACCTATAATATGTGTTGATGGGATACAAACCCTAAAGGTCATTGGGCTATAGTATTACTGCAGAGAGAACATGCAAGCGCATATTGATTATTGAAACCTTAACTTATAGCTTGATGATGAGAATAAGCCACAATCAGCTAGTCACATGTGCCAAAAAAAATTGAGTTGGCAGAGGTTAAGAGAAGGGCAGACCGAATCAAGCTCAAGAGATGGTTTATAAAGCCATCTAAAGCCTCCTTTCTCACTAACCTCATCCCTCAATCCACCTCTCTCAAGTCACAACCATGGAGTCAAGCTTAAAACTTAGAATCCATGTCCTACCTCTGTCATGGGCAGTGTTGTTCACTCAAACAATCCAAAGAAGGCACCAAGAGTGACTTGCTTGTGTATTATTGAAGAGGGGTTTAATTATAGGATTATTTTAGGATTTTGGTTCTATAATCTATTGGCATTTAACATTTTAGCGGGGGATTTTGGCACATTAAATCATTAGATAACCTACCAAATTTTGGGTTGAAGCATTCTCAGCTTAGTAGGAAGCCCGTACAAAATCCCAATGAGGAAACTCCAATAACTGCATTCCCATGCCCTTGAAAATTTGTATTAATGTTCCCAAGATCTTGGTACCATTATGATAATGTCCAAGAGGCACATCTTAGACAAGAAATCCTAGAAGTGCAGAAAGAAGCAACGTCTTTCAAGTTGAGCAAGGTAAATGTGTCCCTTGTTAGGTTGGCACTAGAAAGCATGTCTCAAATTGAACCAAGGCATTGAGAAGGGAAACCTCAAGTACATGTAAGCCATGATAATCTCAATATCCTCCAATTGGAAGTGGAAAGTGGTAGCCATGCTATAAAAGGATAACCTAAAATAATCTTCCTTGCTTGGAACCAAAGAAAGGGCAATGCCAAAATTGTAGCTTTGTGTAATATTCTGAAAATAGAAAGAAAATAGATACAAGCCTTGAGGAAGGAAAACATTAAAGACATAGAAATTTTTAATGGGAACATAAAGGAAGCATCATGTATCAAGAGTCCTAAAGAGTTTCAATAAAGAAGTGTACCTCCAATTTAATGAAAAAGATTGTATATTGAAATAGGCAAAGGATATTGAAATTCCAAATATAACCTGGGCATTCTTTGAACTAATGATGAGGTAATTCTTATGGTTTATTCTATGTGTTTCTTATGGAAATAACAAAGGATTCATTCCTGTTATAAAGAGTTCAAGCTGAATATGAAAGAAATTATGACATGTTAGAACTCAAATATGTTTTATCCAAGAATGTTTGATGATTCTGATGGGGTACTGGTGTCAGATTTATATACACTGGTATAGTAGAGATGACAACAAATATTGCACAAGACCTTTTGAGAGATGCTGATCAATATATTTTAGAAGGCCTCAAACATTTGTGAATATTCTATTGCATGGGTATTCTTTTATTTCATTGCGGTTTTTCTTTTTTGTTATGATATTGTCTAGCCTCAACACTGAGATCTGTGTTTTCTGTTTAGGACCTTACTTTAGATAATTTTGCAAGTATATATGATCTTGTTGAGTCATATCATGCAACTTATTTTGTTGGGAGAAAGAAAATTGGAACAATTTGAATATTATGTTTCCCTTGTGGTTTGAATTTTGTACTTTGGTGGGGTGTTTTAGAATAATCCCACTTGTTATGCATGCTTTAAATGGTAAACATATCCCATATGCTTTAAATGATGATGTTTTTGATGATGACGATGATGGAAATGATCATGATCATGATCATCATCGCCACCTTTGTCATTTTCATCATGATTATCATAATAGTCATCATCATCGGCATAATCATCATCCATGTCATCATCATCACCATTGTCCTTGACATCATCATCATCATGATTATTGACATTTTCATCAGTTATTCATCATTACATTTGGCATAAGAAATAACATCTACCCAAAATATGTGATTAGTGGAAAAGGGTCATGGAGGACACACACGATTTATGCATGACAAATAACAACATATTTTTTAAGATGATCAACATCATCATTCTCATTGTATTCATCATCATTGTCATTGTCATCATCACCATCATCATCATTCATTTCATTGCCATCATAATCATCGGCAATGTCATCGTTTCCATTATCCTCCTCATCATCATCATAATCATCATCATCATCATCATTGTCATCGTTCTCCTCATTATCAACAACATTATCATCATCATCATAACCATCCTCAATATCATAATCATTATCCTCATTTTCATCTTCAACATCTGGGTGTAAAACTGGATGCAAAAGTGGATAAAAACATGGATGCAACAAAATTAGGCGCATAATGGGGTGCACCAAAAATGGATGCAAAAGGTGATGCAAAAGTGGATGCAAAAAATGATGCAATCATGGAAGCAAAACATGATGAAAAAATTGGCGCAATAGTGGATACAACCATGGATGTAAAATTGGATGCGAAAGTGGATGCAACAAAAGTAGATGCAAAAGTAGTCGTAACACCCAACGCAAAACCCGATGCAAAAGTGGATGCAAAAATGGATGCATAAAGAGATGCAATAACTGATGTAAAATTGGATGCAAAAAAAGATGCAAGCGTGGATGCACAAGTTGAAGCAAAAGTGGGTGTAAAAGTAAGTGCAAAAATGGGTGTGAATTGGGAAGCAACCAAAGTGGATGCAACAGTAGATGCAAAAAGAGATGTAAACATGGATGCAAAATGGGATGCAAAAAGGGATGAAAACATGGTTGAAAAGTGGACGAAAAATGGATGCAAAAGTGGATGCAAAAATGGTTGAAACAAAACAACATGGAAAACTAGACTCAAAACAGGATGTAAAATTTGATGCAAAACTTGGCACATGAAGGGATGCAAAAAAAGTAGCAGAAGTGGATGTAAAAAAGGATACAAAAGTGGATGAAAATAAGGGCATAAAAGTTGAGGAAAACATGGGTGTAAAAGGGGGCGCAACAAGAGTAGATGTACAAACTAGGAGCAAAATTAGGTGCAAAACTAGGCTCAAAACATGTCGCAAAACCTGATGCAAAACCTGGCGCATAACTAGGTGCAAAACCCGGTGCAAATTACACCGCAATTTGTGCCAAATTTAGAAAAAGGACACAAAAAATGCCTAAAATAGCACCAACTCGTGAAATTGCACAATTTTGTCCAAAAAATGAAGAAAAATACACTGAAATATGGTCTAGATGCAAACAAGGATGCAAAAAGAGACACTAAATCCAGTTTTTGTTGTAGTGAGTGCTGTATGTCAACCTGTCTGGATGCGGAGAATGTTGAAAGACTTGTTGTAGAACTAGCAAGAAATGACAACCATCTTCTGCGACAACAACTCAGCCATAGAATTATCAAAGAATCGGGTGGTTCATAAGAAAACCAAGCTCATCGACACAAGGTTTCGTTTCATAAGAGAGTTGGTGAAAAACAAAGAAATTTGTTTAGAATTTTGTAGGTCTAAAGATCAACTTGCAAACATCTTTACAAAACCATTGGAAAGGGGTACATTTTAGTATCTACGTAGTTGTCTTGGAATGACAAGTTCTATACAATAAACTCTGTCATGCACAGAGCAAGTCTAAGCTGTGAAAATTTTTGTAAATTTGGTTTTAAAAATCCCCATCTGCTCATAATTAAGGGGGAGTGTTGGAAAAAGTAATTACTCACAGAAGTCATACCATACCTTATTTGACTCTTCTAGAGTCCGTAGTAGTCCAGTCTTTGTCAGTCAGCCTGAAAAGAGTGAAGTGTTCACGTTTCTGCAATGTAATACAGTGGAGTTAAATTTCTAAACTTAATTTTTAGGTAGGTAGTTATTACATCCATTAATAGCAAGACTGTATATTCACATAGAAGCAATTCTTAGTTTTCCTATAAATAGAAGACGGAGATTGTAAATAAAGTTAGACACAATAGACAAGCAGAGAGAGTGAGAGAGAGCTCAGAGGATAACAAAGAGTGAAGAAAGAATTATGTCGAATGATGCAGGAGTATCATGACATGCTAGCAAAGTGATGAGTTGGTCACATGCTGTGGCATATTTTTGGTTTGTTTGTTTTGATGAGTCATAGTTTGTTAGCAGTGATAGGAATAATGGCGTATCATGACTTCCTGTGTGGAGATCAAGTCATAGTTTGTTTTGTTGAGACAGGGACATTTTCATCATGTTGTGTAGTTGTTTATTTTCGGTTGCAGGACCACTCAGGTTGTAGGAGGTTACAGTTTAGGTTAAATAGGCATATTAGGAAAGGGATAATGGTTCTGCTCTTTAGTATTAGGATTGCAAAATTTGCAGAGAGACGGGCAGACCTGCGTCTGGTTCCGCTTGTAAGTATTTTGGGACAACTGAAGAGGAGATCCGAACAGTGTGTTTACATGTTTTATTAATAGAAGGATTAGTTGTGTGTTAGCAGTGTTATTATCCTAGATGCATTAACTGATTTGAGCTATGAATCCGTGAAGAGCCGACTTCAGCGGTTTCCTGAACTTTGGTGTATTTCTACGAAATGGTTGATTCACGCATGATTTTGTTGCTTGAATAGTTGAAATACATTGTAAATGCATTCATACAAGAGTTAGGCTAATTAATATTAGATTTTGCAGACTGGATTAATTGATTCCATGATCAATCGGTGCAACACGCAGGTTTTCTACCTTAACCAGTTTATTGCAGAGAATGAACTGTGGGGATTGAGTCCGTAGACGAAGATCTGGCGGTCCAGGAGAGATCTGAAATGGAAGTTGCGAGGGCGATAATGGATCCACAAAGATATATGAGATCCACATCAGAGAGTAGATTGACGTTTGGGGAGAAGGATGCAAATATATGACTGTTTGAAAAGTTGTGGAAGGAGAGTTGTGGGGGAACAAATTTGGAAAGTTGGCATCCTGCATTCCACAATCTCGCATCCTGCAACCTGCATGTGTAAATCTTGTTGTGGAAAGGTGTTATACACCAGAATGGCACCTCTCCGTCTGAGTGCTGACTTTCCTTATGTTAGCACACGAAAGGACACTTATGGATTGAGGTTTGCCTAGAACACTATAGCTTGGCTTATTATGGAATACATTTTGCCTCTATCCAGCTAGTTACTTTTCCATTTTTTCCATGTTAGGATGTATGCGCGACTCTTTATATTGACATCTCGCGCATCACTTGTGAGTCTCCCTTGTAGCAGGTCGCGCATCCTTGCATTCGCGGGTTGCTCTTATATATAGTCACGCATCATTCGCGGGTTGCTCTACTGCAGACCCGCACATGTGTTTCTTAACATTTAAATATTAAAACATGCGTTAAGTGGAGATTAGTTATGTCATGTAACTGCATTTCCTTAACTGCTGTAACTTCTCTAACCTTCGAACTACCTTATTTTCATCCATATAAATAGAG
This sequence comes from Pseudotsuga menziesii, assembly GCA_001517045.1. Taxonomy (NCBI): domain Eukaryota; kingdom Viridiplantae; phylum Streptophyta; class Pinopsida; order Pinales; family Pinaceae; genus Pseudotsuga; species Pseudotsuga menziesii. The sequence goes on from LPNX010438501.1 coordinate 430,171, forward strand.
GTAGGAGAGGACATGAGAAGGACTTGGAATTTTATGCATTGTTATGCTGGAAGAATTGGGACTCCCTTTGCCTACACCTTTTCCCTAGGAGCTTTCCCTTGTGATGCAGAGCTTGGAGGCTGAGTTCTTTGGACAAGAGAAACAACAGATCTAGATCAAGGTTTCGTGAGGTGCCAACTTGAAGAGAAGGTATATTTGTACTTGTTTTCAAGATTAATAAAGATGTGATGTCCTTCTTCTTTCCAAAAACATTGTTCAATGTGTGATTGAATCTCTGTTTATGATCATATTATAATGTTATTTAGATCATTGTTTCATGTTTATTTGATTATCATTGTTTTATATATGGTCATAATGGTTTGAGGAAGGTATAACTTGTTTTGCAGGTCTCTTGGAGCGAGAGGAGCAAGAAGAGGATTGAAGAGAAAGCTTGGACCAGCCTTCAGTGATTCAGGTGTGGACCCTTCTCTTCTCTTATCTTGTTTATATATGCTTGCTGAACATTTTGCATCTCTCTTTCAACCCCAGTACGTTGATGGCCTCTTAAACCCTAGCCATAGGACACTTTCCTTTACAACAAAAGGTTGTTGTGGAAACCCTGTTGCAGAACTAGAGTTGCGAAAACTCTGTTGCAGAAGCAGAGTTGTGAGGAGGCAATTTTAGTGAAGAATTTGACCGAGGGCTAAATTTGGTAGTCCTGCTAACTGTAGGAGCCACTAGATCATGAAGGTTCCGGTTGGGTTGGCTGTGGAGACCTGGCCTACACCAATCTTGGTATCAGAGCAGGTGCAAAAATATTTGCACACTATGGAGAGGAATCTTGCAATAATTTACAGGTTGAGGGTAGAATGTTGATTTCTGAACAGAGTCATTAAGAAGGAGAATGTGGTATGGGAACCCTCATAGCAGAGTGTTGTAGGAAGTGAATGCAAATGTCAAGCTTGTAAAGAGAATAGGAAGTGCTCAAGGGTTCTATGTGAGAACCAAGAATGCCAATAGGTCAAGTAGGAGGAATCTTGATGAGGTGTTGAGGGAGGAGGCTTGTTTGCAGTTCATCATGAGTGTGGGAAAGCTCATAGAGTAAGTATGGAAGGTGTCTACTGAAAATCATATAAAGGGTTCAAAAGGAAGCCACATTAGAATAAGGGAAGATGGCAAAGAAAATGGTGTCAAGAGGATGGGTCAAAGCAACTTTGACAGAGAGGTTATTGAGCTGAAGAAAAGGCTTAGTAAAGTGACTGAACTATTGCATGAGGAAGCTACAGCAGGTCAGTGTTATGAATGGAAGTTGAAGAGGAAGGTGCAATGGCCTATAAAGAGATTATATGCCAGTAGTCTGAAGCACAAGTTCAGTGTTTGGGTGAATAAAGAGGAAAGACTCGGGGTAGATGAGCATGAGGAAGAAGTTCACATGATGTGTGAACCTGAGCAAGGTGTGTACCTTGAAGAAGAGAAAGAGGATGCTGATACAGGGTTTTCTGACAAGCTCATGAACAAAGAAAATAGTTCATATTAGTATCAGAAGGAAGAAGCGATGTTGATGTGAGATATTTTGAAGATCTTAAAGACTGTTGTGAAGAAACAAATCAGTATGGAATGTTGGAGGAAAAGGAATTAGTGGAGGCTGAAGAGCCTTATGAATCTGATGCTAATGATTTGTGTTTAATTGCAGGTTGCATAGGTGGAATAGATAGACAGTTTCTGTATGTTGTCCGATAGTTTGAAGAATATGAAGATGACGGTAAAACTATGGACATATGGAATGTCTATGTTTTACATATCTATTTGCTGATTTTATTATAGGTATTATGCAAATGGATAGCTAGAATGGTGTGTGAGGAAGAAGACTTGCTTGATGGCAATCAAAATTCCTTTCATTGGCTAAAGGAAAATACAGAGGGAGAAGATGTCTTGAGTAGTAGCATGGAAATTCAGAATAGAGCTGAAGATAGTGAGAGAAATGATAATGAACCTTTTTTACAACAGAGGGAGAAAGATTTAGAATTTATTTATGCTTCTAGGAAAATGAAAGTTGCAGTGGACAAGGGCATCCAAACAAATATGTTTCAGCAAAGAAGCTGACTAGATGAGGAGATAGATGAGTTATGGCACCTCATGCAGAGATGTAAGAGGAACAATGACAATGAGGTTCAGACATTCGTTTGGATGACTATTGAAGACTGTGAAGATGATTATAGATTTGATGAGCAGCAACAGTTACAAAGCAAGATATGGGACCCATGAGGTATGAAGATTAAAATTACTTGACCAAGAGGTCATGGTTTCTTTTGGAAATCACAAGGATGGTTATGTCAATTGAAAGGTGAACATGACTGTTATGTGGAGTCAGAACATGTACCATAAATGTGTTGTTGACAAAGTGCTAGATGTTATGGCTGAAGGGGCTGTTCAAGATGAGAACACTACTCAAACTTACACTTTGAGTATCTACTGCATTCTTACAGAAAAGTAGCAGAAAGGGAGATCATGGATGGGATCCATGAAGAGCTTTAAGCCGAGGAGTTTGTTGCAGGAGCATCATGGCATGCCAACAATGTGATGAGTTGGTCCCATGCTGTGTCATATTTTTTTAGCGGCGGTAGGAATGATGGCGGATCATGAGTCCCTGCATGGAGATCAAGTTGTAGTTTGATTTGCTGAGATAGGGACATTTTCATCATGCAGTGTTCTTGTTTATTTCTGGTTGCAAGACCACTCGGGTTGTAGGAGGTTACAGTTTAGGTTAAATAGGAAGATTAGGGAAGAGATAAGGGTTCTACTCTTCAGTATTAGGATTGCAAAATTTGCAGAGAGAGGAACAGACCTGCGTCTGGTTCCGCTTGTAAATATTTTGGGAAAAATGAAGAAGAGATTCGAACTGTGTGTTTGCGTGTTTTATTAATAGAAGGATTAGCTATGTGTTTGTAGTGTTATTAGCCTGAAAGCATTTACTGATTTGAGTTGTGAATTTGTGAAGAGCCGAATTCGGTGGTTTCCTGAACTTCTATGTATTTCTGTGAAAATGGTTGATTCGGGCACGATTTTGTTGCTTGAATAGTTGAAATAGGTTGTAAATGCATGCATAGAAGAGTTAGGCTAATTAATCTTAGAGTTTGCATACTGGATTGATCGATTCCATGATCAATCAGCGCAACACGTAGGTTTTCTACCTTAACCAGTTTATTACAGAAAATGAACGGTGGGGATTGAGTTTGTAGACAAAGATATAGCGGTCCAAGAGAGATCCGCAATAGAAGTTGTGAGGGCAATAAAGGATCCACAAAGATCTATTAGATCTGCATCAAGGAGTTGATCGATGGTCGGGGAGAAGGCCACAAATATTTGATGGTTGGAAAAGTTGCGAAGGAAAACTTGCAGAAGGAGAGTTTCCAGGGAACAACTTTGGAAAGTTGGCATCCCGCATTCCGCAATCCTACATCCCGTAACCTGCATATGTAAATACTGTTGCAGAAATCATGTTGCGAAAATAGAGTTTCGGCAACCCTATTGTGGAACCGAAGTTGTGGAAACTCTTTTGCAGAAGCAGAGTTATGGGGAGGCAATTTTAGCACAAAATTTGGCTGAGGATGAATTTGGCAGTTCTGCTAAGTGTAGGAGCCACTAGATCCTATAGGTGTCGGTTGGTTTAGTTGTGGAGACCTGACCTACACCATCGAAGCTCAAGCTTCTGTGTGTTTGAACAAGTCAAGAGCCGAAGCTCTACAAAAGGTTAAATATCTCTGTAAATTTCAAGTATGCATTTGCGGCAATATAGTTCTTTGTTATGTCCCGATAAGTTATATGAATCAAATATTTTATGGTTGAATGCATGTTTATTTAGCCGCACATTTTCTCTAGAGTTACTTGGATAAATGTTGTTTACAATTACCTTTTGAGGGAAAGATAAAAAAATCCATAAATTTCTGACCCAGTAAAAGTTCCAGGTTTTACGGTAGATTGGTCGGCAAAGTTTCCTAAATGTTTGGTTATATGTTTTTATAATTCTGTTGAATTGTTGATTGGGTCGGATTTTACTTCATCTTACTCATAGGTGAAAAGCATTTGTAATTTCTTAAGTCTTTTAGACTAAGAAATATCATTTGTAAATCCCGACTAAAACTAAACCAAAGCAAGTGAGTCCAAGTAAAACAGTTGAGTAAAACTGACAAGTTATCAAAGTGGTCAAGATGACAAGTGGCAAAGTAAAACCTGTCAGTAGAACCGACAAGTAAGAGCTTGTCAAGGTAAAAGAGTCAAGTCTAAAAGGCCGCCCATATTGGTATACTTGTCTAGTCGGTTTCATTTGACAAGTAAAAAGAAAGAGAGGTCGGCGTGAAAATTTTAATAACTGGGCAGTAACTCAAGTTTGTCAGCTTGCTTTTTGCTAATAGATAGCGCTCAATATATTTCGATGCCCTGTGGCAACATGCCCTCGTGTATGAATCTAGATTTTTACTTTTTTTTTTAAATTCGCTTAAAAAGGAGAAAACACCCCCTAATCTGGTCTCCATGGAGTGAATGCTTAAACATAATTCAAGATTTTAGAACCTACGGGATCCACCTTCTCAGTGGGGATTCCTCCTCCTTCGCCAAGACACCTTTGTCGAGTTGCATGTCATCGTTGGAAAGTTTATCAACTAGACTATTATTGTGCCTTTGTATATCCCAGAAGGAATATTCTTTGACATGTTAAAGATTACGAGCAATTCGATTAAAAATACTATTTTGAATAGTATGTTTTTTTACTGATATGATTATGGACATGTTGGATAACATGAAGATAGTCCTTGAATCATGATCTGAGATTTATCTAGAGACAAAAATGAGCTCCGAATTAATATATAAATTAAGATATAAAGCATAAGTATTTTCATAATAATTTGTTGTATTTCCTAGATCCCAAGAATACCGAGTCATTTCTTTTTTGGTACGGTGGGTCCTCCCACACCTACCATTCGTGATGTATCTCTTGTCCTTGTATATTACATAAAATCTCAATAATCTATGGGAGTATTTGAATAAACAATGATGAGTGAAATAGAATCTCATTTGTAATTTTCTTGGACTTTTATGATTAGTGAAGTTGTACTTTATAAAGAATAATTAAATGAATTTACAACCATATGTTATACGGTAATTAAATGTTCATCTATAGTCATGTATTGTCTATAATCATTAGGTGCATCTACAACAATATGTTATGGTTAAAATAAAACTGAAAAAGAAAGATGATTTTAATTAAAAAAAACCAACATAGACCCATACTAGTAGATATTAGTAGAGAGAAGGATCAAAACATTTTTACACCTTTTAGATCTAGAGTTAAAATAAATCTATATTAATAATAATTTACCATTTAATTATGACATAAATATAATAATCCTTAATTTAACTTCCTCGCCATCACATAAATCACATTCTTCACTAATTTTCTCACACATATTTTAAAAATAGAATTAGTAGAGAGAAGGATCAAAACATTTTTACACCTTTTAGATCTAGAGTTAAAATAAATCTATATTAATAATAATTTACCATTAATCCTTAATTTAACTTCCTCGCCATCACATAAATCACATTCTTCACTAATTTTCTCACACATATTTTAAAAATAGAATTTAGATAATTTGTAAGAATAAACGATCATATTCGTAGAGAGAAAAACCAAAATGAATGATCAAATAAGCATAGAGAAAAAGTAGAATGAATATGACATGAGGAAAATAACAAGAGGAAAATAACAACAGCTTGAGCAAAGCGGCATGCTACCGCCACCCCTTAGAGAATTTAGGGTACAATAAATGTGGTTAGTTTTCGAGAAGTAATATCATCAATGGTATCATTAGTGACCCTTTCATTGTATATGTTAAAATGAAAAAACAAATCTTTAGCTATTCCTAAGACAGACTATGACTAAGAATAATGGTTGAAAGTTTCATCCAGTAATATATGAGATAAATAATATGTAATCAATAGATAAATTCAAAAGCTATGTAAAAAAGCAAACTATTCACTCATATTTCTCCATCTTAATCTTACAGAATGCCAGAATATATCCACGAAGGAAAGCAATGATAGACCTCGTCTTTTTGCAAATATATTTATTTTATAAATATATTATTTTTATCATTTTTTAATTATTTTTAAAATTTAAAAATTATTTTACGAGTTCTTTTTTATTTTTATGTGTGTAGGGTTCATGCCTTAAGGAGCTTCACCTTGTTTGGCTATATAAGGACTTATCTCTGACATCAAAATTGAGTGCATAACTCCAGAGGACCTAGAGAATTGAACCCTCAACCTTAACCTTGTGATGAATTAGTTAAAAGAACTCTAACCAACTGAGATACCCTTTATATATATATTCCAAGGAAAAAATATCTTTATTCTGATCGAATAAACTTGAAAAGCATACATTACAAAACCCAACTTTTGCCTTTAGTTTTCTCATAATATTAGCTTTTCTTAAAATTTCAAAAGAAGTACGACAATTCATTTTCTTCTCAAAATAAAAGTTACATATAATATAGCCATATGTGACTCTTTCCAACCAAAAAGATTGAGAACCAACTCGACTTTAAAAAATTTTCCTAAGAGTACAATCCTACCCAATATTTAAATCTATTTGTAATTCTATCACATATTTTATCTCATTTCCCATACAATTTTTCTTTGGGAAAATTTAAATGTGAATTTTATGAACACAAAGTTTTTTTAACTAATGTGTATGTCCCTAGAGGAGGTGTGACTAGTACGACATGTTAATATTTCCTTTACTTATCATGTGCGAAGATCACAAGATTCCTTTACTAACAAGTCTGCCTTTTTATTGTGTCCCCTATATTTTGCATGATGAGAAGATTGCATTCAACCTCTGAACCTTTGAAAGAAGATACTCGACTCTTAAGTTTATGCATACTTATTTATTTTTTTCCAGTCAACAACTAGTTTTGAGTCTGAGAAAAGAAGAAGGTTTGAGATATCATTTGCATGTGTTAATGATAATGATGTGATAACATTTCCTACCTCAACAAGATTGTTTGTATTTTGACTTGGCCTTCCTGGAAAGTGATATTATAGTTTTTGAAAATCAAGAATCCCCTTGAGGCAGTAGGTCCTCGATTACCTCTCGAAGCTCCCTTGCATAAGCAATAGGGAACAGTGGCATCAAAACAGGGAGTGGATTTCTTTATTTTTTTACCTTTGGGGTTTATCTTTGTCCAATTGGAATTTAAACCTATAGGGTGAGCACAAGCTAATGATGGTCACATTTAGTACTTTAGATGCAATAAAAAACTAAAAAAAATATACATCCCTTATATTTCATGGAAATTTTGAGACACCTACACAATGAATCTTGGTTTAGGTAAAAAGGATAAAATGTAGGAAATCAAATCACCTTTTTAAGTATATTTAACTTTTATTTATTGAAAATTTTCATAACTAGCTCACTCATGATTTTTTCTAACATTGAAATTTTATTTTTTTGGGAAATTATAAGGTATATGTCCTTGTTAGTGTAGCCTTTGAGGGCCTGAATGATGGAACCAATATACAAAAACTTGTAAAGTTATAGATAACAAGTAGTACTAATGTAGTGTTATTTTTCCAAAAAGAAATCAACACGTTTTATTTTTTTTAATAATTATCTAAATGAGCAGACCTCAAAATTAGTTCACCAAGTGTTGGTACATGTTTTGAAGGTCTTAATGTAATTATGAAGGATTGCATTTTTTATAGCGTGTAGAGGTAGGTATCTAGTAGTGCATCATATAATTTTTTTGAAATGAAAAAGTTATTCTTGAAACACCAGCATGGTGTATTTTCTAATAAGGATTTATATAACAAGAAAAATATAAAATACATATAAAAAATTACTTGTTTTCTTAAGAAGTACATATTTTTAATACCTAGAAAAAGTTCTATCTTTATCTGCAATTTCATCATCCATGATTGTTTGTAATATATTGTAGCGGGTCTTGAAACATAGACATGTTGAGAAAAGAGAACAAATGTCACATTAGCCATGGTCTAGCTAGTTCCATATGACGAGCATGTGTAATTTTATGCTAAATCCGTAGCAGACACTTAGGATAGGAGGTGACACATAGCTATGTGAGTAGGAGTGTTTTAAAGTGTTACATAACACATGCCCGTTGTATTTAAGTTCAAATTTTGTTTATGTATCAATTTTAAGTGTTATACACCACATGCGCAATATGTAAACATCGCATGCGTGATATGGGAAACATCGCATGCATTATATCACAAACATCAAATTTCCTTATAATTACTATTCCCATATTGCTTTTGTGTGTATTCCATTTTTATCCAAGTGTGTGGTCATATATCATAATTTTACAACTATTACTTTATACATTGCATGGAAATGCTTTATGTCTTGCAAACATGGATCATAGTTAAACCTTTTACATTGAAACTCAAGTATGCATTAGATAGTTGTGATCATCTGTGGTAGTTAGTGAACAGCCTTTTTTTATCTCATGTGTTAACTCTAGTTCATGCTACAACTTTTGTGTAGGAATCCTTATAACTTGGTAGGGTTCAACACACTCTCTCACATGACTTATTATAGTTACCTCCCTAGAAATTCCGTTGCACATGCTCCACCCATGATAGTTGGATAATTAGTGGTAGTTAGTTTGTCCTTTTTGTTCATGCATTGAGTCTAGTTCATGCCACACCTTTCATGTAACAAACATTAGAACTTGATAGAGTTCAACACAATGTTTCACGTGACATATTTCAACCTCCTTCCTCGATATTTCCTTGCACATGCTCCCCTCATGATACCTCCTTGCACGTCTCTATTACACATATGCTTCCATAGGATATCATAGTGATCCTTCCCAAGCACTCTAGAATGAAAATTTAAGAGATGTTACCTTTCCCTTACTTATTTTCATTTTTAAAATAATTTTATTTTGTGAAACAAGATTGTTGGGTGCAGAAAATGACCCTTTTTGCTTACGTTTTCCATGGTCCTTTTTCCTTGTTTTCCTTTATTATTAGAACTGAAATTGAATTTTCACTAAGGAACAACACGGTTTTGAGTGGGTATAACTCATCTTCACTTTGTTAAATTAATGCTTAAATTGTCCCGTGCTTATGGGTTTTGTTTCCATGATATGCTAACTTGTGATGAATTAATGAAGACAGTTAAAGGCCACCATAAATTTGGGCATTTCATCTTGTTGATGCACGAATATTCGAGTGTATCAGCCTGCCGATACACAAGGATTCAAGTGTCTCATCTTGCTGATACAGATGGGAAAGGAAATCTATGAGGTGAGAAGTTACACTTCTTGAGGGTGCCAGTTTGAGGCCATTGCAGGACAGTTCAACTTATCCATCGATGTGGTTAATTGACACCTATGAGATATTGGATCGGTTTGATTTAGTCAACTAGAGATGCTATGAAACAGTCTTTATTTCCATTGTAATAATATGATGAAATTGTTTTATATTTTTAATATCGATTCGATAGCCTAAGGATCTTTGATCTTCATGGTTGTCCGCATTTGAAAGATCTCAGCCGTTTCATCCTCAGTGTGTAAAAGGAAATGGGGTCGTCTGTTTGGGGTTACAAAGTATTAGAAGGGAACAAACTTGTAACATGAGTGTAGAAGCTTTGTACTTAATTTTATCTTATCAATGAAAGGGGCAGAATTTTCCTGATTTATTATGTACTAGCTCTTTTTGGTTTGTGAAGGATTCTATGTCAGAATGCAAGGGCCCACCTTCTCTCAGAGTTTCACGATTAGCTAGTTAATTAGTTCCTATCATTTATCTTGGTGTGGGATTGCAGTTTGATTAAGAGTTGTTGAACCATTTGTTTACTGAGTTGTTTATTTACGTTTCTTTCCTAGTTGTTGAAACAATTGATTAATTGGGAGTATCGCTGTAGAAACAATCAACTGTAAAGGGTGATTTTACTCTTCAGAATTATGTCATTGAATCATAGAAGAATTATTGTTACACATGTGCTTTGCAACTAGGTTTGACTAATATTTAGTCCCTCTATTGCTAAGACTGGTAATGATGCACGATTTCAAATAAATGATAGGATTGTTTTGGAGTGCTTTAATTATAGAACAACTTTCTTTACAACAATAGGTTTGGATTTAACTTCTTGCAAAATTAAATAGCTAATTAATTTTAGAATTGTTGTGATTAAGTGGCAATTTTAGTGACCAACAAGACCATAAAAAAAATAGGAAACAAATGTACTTTGGCCTCAATAGTTGAACTATGTTAAGAAATCGATTTTGTTTGTATTTTTTTGTGATTTTTAAGAAACGTGAAAGAATCACTCTCCCTTCCCTCTCTAATATTCTTCCATACATTAATTTAAATAGGCTACATAGGCTCATATTAGAGGAATTATGTAAATGTACCTTTTTCATTTTTTTTTTCTATGGCATAAGAGACTCATGAAGTCAAAGTTCTTGAAACAAGCTCAAAATAATTGAACTAGATCAATAAACCAACTCTTTTTTACCCAACTTTGTCGTTGCTTATCTTTTGTTCATGAATGGCTCAAATCAACTTTTGAGTCACCCAATCACAATGGTTTCATAATCTATTGGATTTGAAATATCTCTTGACTTGTTGAGGAAACTAGGTTGTAGGGAGATAGAAAACAACATATCATTGAGAACATTGATAGTGGGACTCACTAAAACCTTTGATCCACGTTTGAAGATCATATTTTTAATTTTTTCTATATGATAATTTTCTAGCAATAAACTTTGATATATCCCATGATATGATCTAAAGGGTGAAAAATTAAAAGATGGTAGGGAAAGAACAAGACCAAGAGAATGCCTTGGGACATCATAGAGAGATTTCACATGCAATGTATGAAGTGTGAGAATTAATATAGATATTCAAGGTAATTGGTCTTAAGTGAAGTTGAAGTATGAGATAAATAGACTCATAAGTGGTAGTCACTAACTTCCATTTTTCTTGCTCTTCAACAAACCTCTTGTAATGCATATCACATGAAATTGTATAGTTCTAAATAGACTTGCACACATTACCAGTGATGATCTCCTTCTTTTATATTTTCCATTTATTTTAATCCTCCCATAGATTCTGTGTGTAGGTCAATGTGAATCACACAACTGCTATTATGAACTCATTATGCACCTTTTGTAGCCCCTCTTGTAGAAATTATTGGGACCTATGGTGCTTGATTTCGTGTATGGTTGCTCAAGAAAATGATTTCCTACATTGATGGATGAACTTGTATGTCTTTGATTTGTACTTATTTTTAACATGACACACAGTCAAATTATTTATTTTTGCATATACAGTGGAAGGTGATAAAATCAATAACTTCAGGGACCTTGACTCATAAAATCTTACATTAGAGAATGAGGCCTTAGGTTCCTCATTCAACATTGATATAGTCCTTGAATACCTTCCCTACTGCTCAAAACCTTCAATTGGCACCTATATCCCAATTCATAGACCAAATATTCCCGATAAAGGTCTTGTTTGGTGGTTGAATGCCTCTTCCTTTTCCTCCTATTACCATGGTCCTGGCCTTTAGGACCATTATGGGTACTCAAAATATCATAATGGAACCCAATTCCCTAATCAGAGGCAAAGTATCCCTTATATAGGTATCTTGTGGTTGTTTAATGTGTTTCTCATCTCTATGAAGGAAAAGAATCTTACTTTAGGTAATAAGTCATAAGTTTCCTTCATTAAGCATGGAAATGGAATTGAGACACATCCATTATGTTGGAAATATCCTCATGGCAGCCGTCCTCACTTTAAGACAATAAACCCCATAGAGAAATCTTGTGTGATAGTTAAAGGATTGATTCATGGCACACAAACCCTAGAAGCTTCCCTTATGGTATAAATGGGATAAATTTCATTATTCAATCATGGTTAGGCCCCAAGATCCACCCCTATAACCAACAACCTCCTAATTGCATGCATATATCCAATGGATTGTAACAACAGTCCTCTCAGGAGATCATGTATGTTGGTTTTAGGCCACATTTGGGAACCTTGAGCTATAGAAGATTGAATTAGATCATGAGGCCTTAGGATTATCACTCAACATTGGTATTTTACTCAAATACCTTCCTTAGTGCTCAAAAACTTCAATTGGAACCCATATCCCAATTCATAGATCAAATATCCCCTAGAGAGGTTTTGTTGGTGGCTTGAATCCTTGATGATGACCCTTAATATTTATAATATTAATTTAGGGACCAAGAAATATGTTTCCACAACTAAACATTATTAACCCACCGTGACCCATCCATGGTGCTTGAAATGTATAAATGGGATCACTTCGACATGGGACCTTGTTTCCAGAAATTCTCAATCAATGCAAACAAATATTTTTTCCCTAGTATACATGGGGAAAATCTAGAACAAAAAGCCACAATGATGCACCCTCCAGAGATTATTAAAATACTTGAATGACAGGATTTCTTATCTCAACAATGAAGGTGATCCTTGCCTTGTAACTCTACTGCAATTAGTTGTACCTACAAAAGAATGTAAGGAACACGATACAATAGTGAAAGAAACAAGATAATTCAATGATTTATACTAATGATCAAGCAGAAAAGTAATGAACACTCGATATTAACACACATAATTCACGGGAAAGGGGAACATGTTTGTATTAACAATATGAGAGAACAAAACTACAACCAAATCCTTGATGTTGAAGCTTTTCTCTCATAATGCCTTTGACTCACTTTCACACACACTCTACAAACCCTACGAATCTCACTTACAACCACACTCTTTGTCTCCTATACCAACAATAATTTAAGTTGCATAAAGGTGCTCTATTGGTTCTCTTATTTCCCATATCCATGAAGGGAAGCTTGTATATATAGTCCAAAGAGGGCCCAAATGGGTTGAGATGTTTTGGGAGGAAGGTGAGGAAATATCCCTAGACGATAGGGGTACAAATTCCACCTATTCCAGGAAGTTGGGATAAGCGTCCATGAGGAATTTTGTCTAAAAGGTTATTGACGTCTTATATTTTTCCTTTTTAACAGTGCTGACGCTCCTTGTACATGAGAAGGTTGTGCCAATGCCCTTTGTTCTCAATAAATTGGTGTCACCGACCCATCTTGTCAGTAGGAAATAGGTGTCAGACCACTTCAACGCTCTATGTCAGGAGGCAAGGTGCGTCAGACCTCCTAGAGTTGAGCAAAAAGGATTCTCCAAAAATGGTTTGGCCAAATCACTTTAGGGGATTAACAATAGGGACAAATTTTGGGCATAACAGAATGTCCCCCCAAAGTATGAAGCTAGAAGGATATGATAGGTGAAATACTTTGCTAGATATGATATGAGGTCAGAGAAAAAAGAGTGGTGAGTGAAGACTTGACATAAGAACAATTACAAATGATCTAACTTCGATCATTGTTGTAGACCAATACACTACATATCCATGTGTAATGATCAAGTCATGGATACCTATAGTACATTGTAGATACATGATTAAAAATCCTCAAATTGAGACAAAACTACGAAATATACATTGTAGATCCATGTCATCCTGACTCAAACCTGAGCATAACCACCAGACATGCAACGTAGATCCATGCAATGACTCAAGAAATAATCCATAGAAACCTAAATATAGGAACACATTCAAATGAATACCTAACCATTCAGGGTCTTCATTCCAATTCCAAATCGTACAATTCTTTCCATGTGAATAAATGTCTTGATGTCGAACATGATAGCAACCACTTGATTATTGGTCATTAATTTATACCATTAATGAGTGCAAGGGAAGACACTATTAATGTCAATGATTCTGAAGGTACTCTGGTACAATCCTCTAAATGTGAATATATGAACTTGTTGAGGCCTTGAAATTCGCAGGTGGCAACAGTAAGGGATTCTCCCCAATCAACGTTCCCAACTAGCTTGCTGACTGTTTGGAATGGGGAATCCGTCTGGTTTGTGGTCCGGCTACCGTAGGTCAAGAAACAAAACAAAGGCTTTACCGGTTACGGCCCGGTCCACCGAGTTTTTGTATTTTTGACTTAAAGGAATGAAATGCAAGTGCCTAACTAAATGCAGGGCGATCTAGATGCAGGGGGCGGTCACAACGTGATGCGCAGGTTCTTACCTCTCGTCTTATGCTCACAAGCAACCAAATCAGACACAATAAGAAATAAACTAACTATCTAATCTATCCCNGATCATTTTATAACAACATTTATTGCTCAAAGTGAAAAATATCCCAGAAACTCCTGAAGAACATTTAACAAGAACATAGATTCAGAGCATCAAACATTCTTACAGTAAATGAAACACGGCTGGAAACGAAATAGTTCCTCTTCAACCTTATTCATTGAGTTGCATTGATACATTCCACTCTACACTCTCTCCGACAGGTAAAATTACAGTTTCCTTTGCAAAACGAAATAGTTCCTCTTACAAGCAAACATTTACAAAATTTTCTAGGGGAAAAATCCCTTTCTCTTTCCTACTTCCCAATATTTAAACTACAACTACTGAGTCGCTCCGTTTCCCCTCAGATGCCTGGTCTTTCAGTTTCTCCAATGCTTCATATTCTAATCTTTTGTCAGTATGTGATCATGAAACACTTGGTAACTGATCCGTTTCAGAGATCACGCCTTCACAGTTCTGGACTTCGTCTTCCATTCGCATCGTTTCAGTGATACCTCTGCCAAATGGGTTAGTCTTTATTCTCATCGTGGCACATTGACCGGTCCTCTTGGAACTGCCTGCATTCAATTCACGAGTGTGGTTAAAACAACAAATATTATCGATTAACCACCATTCCACAAGAAAACAGCCGAGCATGCCACATACGGGCCTGGCAAAATATCCAAGGGTCTATTGGCGGGAAAAATCAAGTCGGCAGTCAGAAGAAGGTGAGCTTGGGAGCCAAGAGGATCTGCCAGCCGTAACGTCGGATGAGACCTAAGTCATGGCCAAGCGAAACGTGGGCAGGATATGCCATAAATTGGACGTCGGATGACTTTTAGCTTCGGGCACCGAAATACTGTAGGAGCCGCAACGGCGAAGGAGGAAAGTTAGAGGATAAGCGGAGCGGACGGGAAATCTTAGTCAGACGTCGGACGACACTCGGATCGGGCACGGGAACGATCACCTAGCCGCAACTGCAGCTGAGGAGAGGCTACAGGAAAGTGAATTGAAGGCTGAAATAAATCGGGCGTCGGACGACAATCAGATCGGGCGAAGGAAAGATCTTGGAGCCGCAACGGCGGAGGGGCTGAGACTTTGTAGCTTCTGATCTAACAGCAAAAAGAGGCCTGATTTTGGGAGACTCAAAGATATGAGCATCTTTAACAACCAAAGTAATTTTCCTCATGAAGGCTGCCCTGAAGAACAAAAATCTACTTGCTCACGGCCAGAAATCTACAACTTAACTGAAAATGAACATGGCATGAATAAACCTACTGGTATCCCATCTTCAAAGTAAAATGAAAGAAGAAACGCCTGAGAGGCTCAAGCTTTTTAATGATCCAAATAAGAAAAATGATGAGGAGGGGGCCCAGAATTTAAATACGAGTAAATCTGGGGAGGGCAATTGCAGCAGCAACAGAACTAAAGTTGAACAATCTATGGAATCTTCCAATAAGAGGCCAGTGATGAAATCCTATTGTTGAAAGCGAGGAAACCTATCATTGAGGAACTGTGAGAATTTCAATCCATAAGAATATCTAGGATCCTTATAGAAAGTCACAAATTGAATTTGATTCAAAACCAACAAAAAACCATTAAATGAGAAGCAAATTACACATGCAATGTGAACAAAAACAGGTTATATTTTGACTGTATAGCATAAAAACATGTTAGTAATAGGTTTCTATTAAATCATAAGTGTTTTTTGAGGATAAGGAATCCCAATGTGGCTGTACAAGTGAAATTGGCCAAATTGGCCTCAAACCCCCCTAGGTGAGTCAATCACGCTCCAAATCAGCCCAAATGGCCATGAATTGTTGTGTGGAGGTGGATGAGATGAAATGGGGCCATCATAACACTTTGGCATGTGTGGGTGTGCAAAACTATGTGGGTTAGAGGCTCTAGGTGGCATTAAATGCACCAAATCAACTAAAAAATGGACAAAATCCACCAATAGTGCTCCTAGTAACCAAAATTGTCCACATTCAATTAATGGGAGTGCACTAGCAATGATTAGGGAGCACATGTGGATGTTTACTGAGCTGGAGTGCTCATGTGGGTGTGAATTCACCAATTTAGTTGGTTAGTGGCCCAACTAAGCACCCCAAGTCCAAGCCATAGTGTAATAATGCATAAATGCAATAAAATTGACTGAGGAGCAAGAATGAGGTACTAATGGGTTGGATTACTATTCTAACACCATCCCCTAACCAAAAACTTAGTACAAATCATAAAATGAAGGAGGCCTTCGCAATAAAGGCTCAAGTCACCTCAATACATTATTCAGAAATTTTTATTAATCCATGTAACCGAGGTAAGGAGGAAAACCTCATGGGAAAAAACCTCCCCTCAAAAATGGATATGATAGAGATAAAAAGTGTCTTCAGCATGTCCTATTCTTCGCTTGAATGAGCTGGAAGAACAACTTCTTGTTGATGGACTTGGTGAAGATGTTGTGGATGCCAAGATCATGCATCAAGGCATCAAAGTGTTGTAAACAAAGATCTTGTGGAAAGTCCCTTTGATAGTCACCATTTGATGAAAAAGGGGCATAATATGTATTTTTATGCAAGCATACTCTGATCTAATAGCATAATCATCCATGGAAAAGATATCCCTGAAAACTCTTTCCCAAATAACATCGAAAGATTCAACAAAATCTGCATTATGTGTAGCTGCCATATCATGAATAAAACCATGAATAATTCTCCCAATTTGATGAAGTACCTTCATAAATATGTAATGAAGCTCATGAGGCTCTGAAATATCAGAATACATGTCATACACAATAGAAAATATCAGAGGTATTGTATCTCCATGATAAAATTGATCCATAGGAAGAGAAGAGTGAGCAACTAGATCACAATTGCAATTGAGCGAACTTGAAAGGTATGGGGACTTGAGATTTGAAACATGGATCGCGAAAGTAAGTCCAGACATATGGAACAGAATTCCCATGAAGTCCAATGATATGTATTTCCAACCAATGAAATACATACAAGACATAACAACAACATATACAAGAGACATAGCATTGGAAACTAGGCAATTTTCTGAATTGCCAACTAGTGAACTTGAGGGTTGTTGGGTCTTTTGCTCATGAGATGGTTGGTAAATGGTTCAATGAATGTGACAGGCTGTATATAATCCTGTATATCATCTTTAGAATCATAATTGGAAATATCTTATTGGATTGGGAAATATCTTTCATAAGGCACATCAAAAGCGAGTGAAAAATGACTACTTTTGGGAGGAAGCTTTGATGATCTAAATAGGAATTTTTTCAAGGAAGGGATGGAGGTTTCAGGTTTTGATATATCATAATGTGAATCAGAAACAGATATATTAGAAATAAAGAAAAAATAATTTGGTTTTACCCATGCACCCAATGCATGCTCAACCTTACCATTTCCTTGCTTGCGCTCCCATCTTTTTGCAAATTCTGGAAGAGCAATATGGTTCTCCTCAAGGAGCTTGGTCATGATGTCCATATTATTTATGAATCAATATTTCTCAAGATGTGAAACTATGCAATAATCACATGTGGGTATTTCTCTCTTGTTTCTCCTCTTTTTATATCCCGGGCTCCCATTAGTAGATCTAGAGCTTTCTGAACTTGATTCCTTCTTCTCTTTCTCCTTTTGCTTCAAATATTTCTTCTTCCTCTGGGATTGATTTGATACACCAGAAGCAAGGGATTGATCCTTATATTTTATGATTTTACCCATATGAACTAGCTTGTCTTGCTCTTGGGTGAGGGATTCCATGAAGCTAACTAGTGTTTGAATTTTTCAGATTCGAAGTGTCAACTTGCTAGAGTGAAATGTGCTAACAAAGACTGAGAATTCTAGCCCCAACTTCGAAAGGATGGACAGTATCTTCTGATCCTCTTTTTTCTCAATCTCACATTGCTTTAGATGAAGCAAAATAAACCTAAACTTGGTGAAGAAATCCTGGATAGTGTCAAAGTGCGAAGGGCTCAGGCTGATGAGCTCATTCTCAAGTTGGTGTCCTCTTAGTTCATCAGTTTTCCCAAAGAGTGTCTCTTGTTTTACCAAAACTTCATTGGGGGTTGTTAAACTGTCTATGTGGAACAAAATATATCTTGAAATACTTGGGAATAACAATCCATATGCTTCATCCAATATGTTGAAGTACTTGGCTTTCTCTATAACCAAGTTTGGCTACACCTCTGTGCCCATGGTAACTCTGTAGATACCCTTGGATATCAATTGAATCACCATCTCTACCTTCCAGTCAAAGAAGTTGAAAGGTGTTAGAAATATGTGGGTAGCTTCCTTTTTTTGTGTGCTGATGGTGATGAAATTGTCGAATGTCCTGCAAAAGCAATTCAATTTTATCTGGAATTTCTCTAAAAATGCAGCTCAAAACGCTCTAGATTGATATGAAATAGAATAAAATTCACTCAGCTCTGATACCATGTGAGAATTTCTATCTGCGGGAAGATCTAGGATCCTTAGAGAAACCCACAAATCGAATTTGGTGCAAAACCAACAAAAAACCATTAAATGAGAAGCAAATTACACATGCAATGTGAACATATTATATTTTGACTGTCTAACATAAAAACATGTTAGAAACAAGTTTATATTACATCAGAAGTGTTGGCCACTTTTCCTAACTCGCGTGACCCAGGTTCTGCGTAGCCTGTTAACCCAACAAATACCCAAGATACCGGCCCAACCGAGCAAGCCCCGTCGGCATCACCCGTAAAGTAGGCACAGTCTCACCCAAGATATCTCTTCTATGGGTAACCACCGGAACCATGTTTCCGCGGCTCATCGAGGGATTATAGTCCCTTGGCGCAGGGCCAAGGGGCTCGACCAAGTCATGAATATGGAGTCATTTAAGATGAACTGTAGCGCACACCACGCATATACTTTCTTAACTACTAACGATGTGACACAGATTCAGCCTTAGTACTTTAAACATAATGGGATATAAAAGCAAGCTAATCATAAATGTGCAATAACGATTGCCCTATAAACATAAACTAATACTCAACAGCTGCGCATACTAACCTATTCATGCATTCAGACTTCTATTGACAATATGACACTCGTTCAACCATGACAGGACTTGCATCATAAACTTAAACAACCATACACATTCAATCATCAACACATAGTAGAATTGACATGGAAACCCTTCTGGGAAAACCCACAAGGCGCTCTTCATCTAGCATGAGAAATATATGGCACCTTCGGCCTGCATTTGTCTGCATACTGTCTTAGATCTAGCTTTCTACTCAGACTCTTTCTTACTATCATGCTCTCTATCTTATTTCTCCTAACTACTGCTACTATCTAATGATCTGCACACGGCCTGGATCGACTTCTCTCGCATCTGCACCACTCTAGCAGAACTTCTCTTCTACTGCACTACCCCCGACTACAAACTGTAGACTTCTGACTAATCTACCACTCAGATCTCATGAATTCCCTCTATTCCCTCAAAGACCATCCTACTAACCACCAATCAAAAGCAACTAAAGAGTAAACATAAAAGCAACAAATAACCACCAACCCTCTAACTATTGAATCCCTCCTATTTATACTATTTCACATGACCATGCAGGGTTGACTACATACAGGCAGTCCATTAACTGTCACCATCGGCCACCTCCCAGGTTACAACTGTGGCAATCATTACTTGGCACGAGGCACTAACAAACCTACTTACAACATGTGTTCACTAGTGTGGCATCCAACGATTTAAGCCGACTTTAGCACCCATGATCGTCTTGTCGCTTTCAACTGTTAATATGCACTTGTGCTACTGTTTTAACCTCCAGGCATCTTCCTTCCATGCAGCTTCCCTTTTCCATGCAGGTGACATATTTTGTGCATATTCCTTCTTCTGTGCAGCTTTCTTTGTCAGCGCAAATTTCCTCTATACTTGTCGTGTGCTTCTTTTTCCTTGTTTGCACTTGCGCGGTGGATTGACTCTTGCCGGTTTCTTTTCTTGCGCTTATTTCTTAAATGATTTCCCTAGGCCCAATAGGCCCCCAACACTCACATGTGGCTTGTCCCAAGCCACTAATCAATGGACATAGGAGGTGGCACAACATGCACGACCTTTTCTTTGTGGTTGATTTTTTTTTTGCGCGTACCTTTCTCATGCTTCCTCTCTTGCATGTTTTGCTACTTGTGTTTTTTTATTTGGGCAGTGTGTCCTGCATCACAAGATCATCCCATACTTAGAAAAAATATTTATAGTAATTCATATGACAAAAATGGATTTATACAATTTCTTCGTCAACATCATCTGAGGAATCTAATTCCAGAGGTATTTCTTTTGTGCGTTGGAATGCTCTTCTTCATGTTGTTCTTCTTGGTCCTCTTCATCTTCCTTTTCCTCTTCTTTTTTCTTTTCCTCTTCTTTCACATTCTTTGGTGCATCTCGACAATGGAACCATTTGTTGGCCACTTTCCCTAACTCGCACGACCTAGGGTCTGTGTAGCCCATCAACCCAACAAATACCTGAGATACCGGCCCGACAGAGCAAGCCCCATCGGCAACACCCACAACGAAGGCATAGTCTCACCCGAGATATCTCTTCAATGGGTAACCACCAGAATCATGTTTTTGTGGCTCGTTGAGGGATTATAGTCCCTTGGCGTAGGGCCAAGGGGCTAAACCAAGTCGTGAAGATGGAGTCATTTATGCCTAACTGTAGTGCACACCACACATATACTTTATTAACTACGAACGATGCGACACAGATTTGGCCTTAGTACTTTAAACATAATGGGATATAAAAGAAATCTAATCAGATAGGCACAATATAACAAATGTGCAACAACGATTGTGTTGTAAACATAAACTAATACTCAACAGCTGCACATAGTAACCTATTCATGCATTCAGACTTCTATTGGAAATACGACAGTTGTTCAACCATGACAGGGCTTGCATCATAAACATAAACAATCATACACATTCAATCATCAACACATAGAAGCATTCATGTGGAAACCCATCCGAAAAAAACCACAAGGTGCTCTTCATTAGGCATGAGAAATATATGGCGCCTTCAGCCTGCATTTGGCTACAGACTATATTAGATATATATTTCTGCTTAGACTCTTTCTTACTCTCATGCCATTTTTATTATTTCTCCTAACTACTGCTACTATCTACTGATCCGCACATGGCCTGGATCGACTTATCTCGTGTCTGCACCACTCTAGCAGAGCTTCTTTTCTGTTGCACTACCCCTAACTATATCCTGCAGACTTTTGACTAATCTACCACTCAGATATCACGACTTCCCTCTATTCCCTTAGAGATCATCCTACTACCCACCAATCAAAAGAAACTAAAGAGTAAAAATAAAATCAACAAATAACCACCAACCCTCTAACTATTGAATCCCTCCTATTTAGATTATTTTACATGACCATGCAGGGTCGACTGCATACAAGAAGTCTGTTAACTCTCACGATCAACCACCTCCCAGGATACATCTATGGTGATCATTACTTGACATGAGGCACTAACGACCCTACTTACAGCATGCGTTCACTCGTGTGGCATCCATCGACTTAAGCCAAATTCAACACCCACGATCGTCCTATCACTTTCGGCCATTAATCTACACTTGTGATACTACTTTACCCTGCAGGCATATTCCTTCCGTACAAATTCACTTTTCCACATAGGTGACATAATTTGTGCATATTCCTTCTTCTGTATAGCTTTCTTTGTCCGTGCAGATTTCCTCTATACCCGCTACGTGCTTCCTTTTCCTTGTTTGTGCTTGCATGGTGGATTGACTCTTTCGTGTTTATTCGCTAGAAATTATTTCTTGCATGCTTTCCCCATACCCAACAAGAAGTATTTTGTGAGGCTTAGGAGTCCCAATGTGACTGCATAAGCAAAATTGGCTAAATTGGCATCAAACCCCCCCAGGTGAGCCAATCATGCTCCAAATCATTCCAAAGGGCCACAAATTTCTCTGTGTACATGGATGAGGTGACATGGGGCCATAATAACACTTTAGAATGTGTGGGTGTGCAAAAATAGGTGGGTTAGAGGCTCTAGGTGGCATTAAATGCACCAAATCAGCTAACAAATGGACAAAATCCACCTGTAGCGCTTCTAGTCAACCAAACTGTCCACATTAAATGAATTGGAGAGGACCAGAAATGATGAGGGCACACATGTGGATGATTGACTGAGCTAGAGTGCTCATATGTGTGTGAATGCACCAATTTAGTTGGTTTTTGGTCCAACTAACTACCCTAAGTCCAAATCATAGTGTAATAATGCATACAATGCAATAAAATTAACTAAGGAGTAAGAATAAAGTACTAAGGGATTGGATTAATGTTATAACACCCTCCCTTAACCAAAAACTTATTATATCTCATAAAATGAAGGAGGCCTTGGCAACAAAGGATCAAGTCACCTCAATACATTATTCAGAAATTTTTATTAATCCATGTAACCGAGGTAAGGAGGAAAACCTCATGGGACAAAGATTCCCCTAAAAAATGGATATGACAGAGATGAAAAGTGTCTTTAACAGGTCCTATTTTTCACTTGAATGAGCTGGAAGAAAAAATTCTTTGTGTTCGACTTGGTGAAGATGTTGTGGATGCCAAGATCATGCATCAATGCATCAAAGTGTTGTAAACAAAGATCGTGTGGAGAAGCCCTTTGATAGTCATCATTTGATGATGGAGGGGAATCATAAGAATGTATTTTTCTGCAAGCATACTCTGATCTAATATCATAATCAACCATGGAAAATATATCTATGCAAACTCTTTCCCAAATAACATGAAAAGATTCAACAAAATATGCATTATGTGTAGCTGCCATATCATGAATAAAACCATGAATCTTTCTCCCAATTTGATGAAGTACCTTAATAAATATGTAACAAAGCTCATGAGGATATTAAATATCAGAATACATGTCATAAAAACCTGAAATATCATAGGTATGGTATCTCCATGAGAAAATAGATCCATAGGAAGAGAAGAGTGAGCAACTAGATCACAATTGCAATTGAGTGAACCTAGAAGGTCTGGAGACTTGAGATTTGAACCATGGGTGGTGAAAGAAAGTACTTAAATATGGAACAAAAGTCCCATGAATTCCAATAATATGTATTTCCAACCAATTAAATACATACAAGACATAACAACAACATATACAAGAGACATAGCATTGGAAACTAGGCAATTTTCTGAATTTCCAACTAGTGAACTTGAGGGTTTTGGGTCTTTTGGTCATGAGATGGTTGGGGAAATGAGTCAATGACTATAATAGGATGTATATAAGCCTATATATCATATTCAAAATCATAATTGGAAAGATATTATTGGATTGGGAAATATCTTTCAGAAGGCACATCAAAAGCTAATGAAAAATGACTAGTTTTGGGAGGAAGCTCTTATGATCTGACTCAGAATTTTTTCAAGGAAGGGATGGAGGTTTAAGGTTCTGATATATCATTATGTGAATCAGAAACATAGCTATAAAAAATAGAGAAAACATAATTTGGTTTTACCCATGCACCCAATGCATGCTCAACCTTACCATTTCCTTGCTTGCGCTCCCATCTTTTTGCGAATTCTGGAAGAGCAATATGGTTCTCCTCAAGAAGCTTGGTCATGATGTCCATATTCTTTGTGAAGCAATATTTCTCAATATGTGAACCTCTTCAATAATAACATGTGGGTATTTCTCTCTTGTTTCGCCTCCTCCTGGATCTCAAGATCCCATTAGTAGAACTAGAGCTTTGTGAACTTGATTCCTTCTTCACTTTCTCCTTTTGCTTCAAATATTCTTCTTTCTTTGTGATTTATTTGATACACCAGAAGCAAGGGATTGATCCTTGGATTTGATGATGGTACCCATATGAACTAGATTTTATTTCTCCTAGGTGAGGGATTCCATGAAGCTAGCTAGTGTTGGCATTTTCCAGTTTTGAAGTGTCAACTTCCCAGAATGAAATGTGCCAACAAAGACTGAGAATTCTGGCCCCAACTTTGAAAGGATGGATAGTATCAACTTATCATCTTTCTTCTCAATCCCTTATTGCTTTAGCTAAAGCAAAAGAGACTTAAACTTGGGGAAGAAATCCTAGATAGCGTCAAAGTGCACTGGGCTCAGGCTAATGAGCTTGTTCTCAAGCCGATGTCCTCTTCGTTTGAACATCAGTTTTCTCAAAGAGTGTCTCTAGTTTTATCCAAACTTCATTGGGGGTTGTTAAAGTGTTTATGTGGAACAAAATCTCTCTTGATGTACTCAAGCATAACAGTCAATATGATGACCAGAGGCTGATGACATGGGTTGTTAAGAGGTATTAGACAACATTTCTAAAACATGGGACATACCATGACAATCCTTAAGAATATGGTCACCCTTGCAAATTTTGTAAGGGAACTTAGGCTTACGAGGTGTTTTTGTGGTCATATATCAACACTGTCAGCACTGTGATGACTAGTTGGTTGATATTTGGTTCCTTGTTTGTTTTTATTCTTCTTAATCTTCCTTTTCTTCTTCTTCTTATCCACTTGATTACTAGCATCACAAATTTAGACATGAGAAGAAGCAGAAAGGGAAGAAGACACATATGGTGAAGAAGGTGAAGGATCATCATCATGTTGATTCTCTTGTAATGGAGAGTTGGGATTTGAAACAATCAGTGCACTTGGGATAACCGATCTATAGAATAACCATACATGTAATCATATATTCAATCCATGAAGACTTAACATACTGATGATAGGAGGTCCAACATTTACAAATGAAGGAATAACAAAAGGTTCCCCTTGAAAATGGGTCTCTTGGTTGGTAGTTCCAGAAGGCATAGCCATAGCTACATAACAAAACTACCTATCTCTTTAAGACTTTTAATTGTATAGGAAGCAAGTGCTACTCAATCTAAAGCAACAAACAAACATGTGAAAGGAATGGATAAAAAGGCAGGATCCTCACGGGATTTCCAATCTATCACAACTCACTATATACCGCAGGGTCCAATATTAAAACACAACAAGGAGGGTTGGAAACTTACCCTTTCCTGAATACCCAACTACCTTGATGACATGTGCATAACAATATAATTGAATGTTGTTCTCGGTATATTGCAATGAGCAGACGACCAAAGGGATTTTCTTAGATGGTCTTAGGATCGCTAATGGTGTCTATCAATGTACACAAGGTAAGTGGGAGCTCAAATCCGTAGTAGTTTTGTATAATGCACAATCGTACGAAAGGGCCTTTCTATATACCGTTGAGTACATGAAGTACCTTTCTATATACCATAAAGGTATGTGAAAGGTCGTTCGATATACCGACAAGTACATGGAAGAACCGCACAGTCCCTGGGATGCAATCCAGGCAATAAACAATAGATCTTATGCTTAAATACGTTGAAACACATATCTAATGTATCACACACTTATTTCTAAGAATTTTAACCTAACTAGCGCTTATTTTTATTTGAAATGGTTAAGTGGACATATGGAGTGAATACTGACTCATAAACCATGCAAGGATGAGATGTAAATCTTTCACATTTCTTTCAATGGATTCCCTACTTATGAGAGAGTAACAGGTTCTTTTCCCAAATGCAAAAATTGAATAACATGCACTCAGACTAGAAACTAGAATTGTGTTTCTTATGTTTCCAACAAAAGTGAAAAATAGATCTTTAAGAGGAAAAAGATAAAAATAACGTTTCAAAAAAAAACCATAAAGAAAAGAGTTTTTACAGATCTTGAAACTTGAAATCCTTTTCTTTCTTTTATATGAAACTAAGATTTAACAAAATAAAATTCTGAAAAAAAAAAGTGTTTTTTTATTTTCAAGTATTTTTCAATCTAATAAAGAAGATCAAAGGAAAAACAAAAAATTTATCTTTGAATTATTATGGAAACAAAAGATCTATTTTCCTCTTCTACAGATATGAAAGGAAAGAAATAGTAAACCCAATACAATAGAACTCAAGACAAACCCAACACATGCACACAAAAATGAAATATAAATTTTCTAGTTTCAATGAATACAATCCATAGAAAAGAGAAAGAGGTTTCAAGAAAAGAAATAGATGTAAAATTCAATGCAAGAAACATAAACTCTTCCTTGAATGAAAATATATTATAATTCAAAGGAGCTGCAAAATATATAATTCAAAGAGATTGGATTTTTTTCTTTCAAAAATGCAATTCATTTTGCTTAAAATCCAAGCTAAAAATACCTTAGAACCAATTCAAAGGGGCACTGAATACCTATCTCGAAGCACTTTGGAGGACGCGTCCCTAGGGGTCCAACATACTTTGCACACTATGTAATAGTGTCACCAATGATTTCTGTCTCTGGGCAAGAGGAGTCGGTGGCGCTATGTCAAAACATAGAAAAGACGTTAGAAAGGGGTCAACACTCTATCAGAATTACCCAGGTGCGTTGACGGATCTAGAGAATAAAAAAAGAGAAAACGCCTTTAATGGAATTTTGATAAGTGTAGGCATTAAACAGAGAAGGAAAATGGGATTGAAATAAGATGGATTTCTCACCTTAGATCCTTGAATGAGCGAGATAAAAACATTTGCAAGCTTGTAATCAAAAGAAAAATCAAGAACCCATAGATCTGATTAGTTTATGCCCAGTGGAGTCGCGATTTTTGTTACCAAAAATTCTCAATCAATGCGGACAAAGATTGTTTCTCTAGTCTACATGGGGCAGATCTAAAACAAAAAACCACAATGCCTCTCCCTATATTATTAAACTACTTGAATGCTAACATTTCTTACCTCAAAAATGAAGGTGATCCTTTCCTTGTAACTCTCCCGTGATTAGTTGTACCTGCAAAAGAATGTAAGAAACAAGGTACAATACTGAAAGCAATAAGATAATTCAACGATCTATACTAATGATCAAGGAGAAAAGTAATGAGCAATCGATATTAACACAAATCATTCATGAGAAAGGGGAACATGTTTATATTAACAATATAAGTGAAGAAAACTACAATCAAAGCCTTGATGTTGAAGCTTTGCTTTCACAATGCCTTTGACTCACTTTCATACACATTATACAAACCATACAAATCTCACTCACAACCACACTCTTTGCCTCCTATACCAGCAATGATTTAAGCATCATAAAGGTGCTCTCTTGGTTCTCTTACTTCTCATATACATGAAGGTAAGCTTGTATATATAGGCTAAAAAGGGCCCAAAGAGGTTGAGATATTTTGGGAGGAAGGTGAGGAATGATCCCTAGAGGCTAGGGGTACGAATGGCACCTATTCCAAGGAGTTGAGATAATCCTCCACAAGGACTTTCATCTAGAAGGTTCTCAAATATTATCTTTTATCCTTTTTAACAGTGTTGATGCTCTTTGTACATGAGAAGTTTGTGTTGGTTCCCTTTGTCCTCAAGCAACAAATTTCATTGGTGCATCTTGTCAGTCGACAAGAGGTATTATGCTAGTATGACGCTCTATGTCAGGAGACAGGGTGAGTTAGACTAGAGTTGAGCAAAAAGGCTCCTCCAAAGATAGTTTGGACAAATCACTTCACGGGATTGAGCATCGAGACAAATTTTGGGTATAACAGACCCATCCATGGTGAAACTATCAACATCATCACTTTGAAATGGGCCGCGGGTTTATGGATGAATTTCATTGATTACTTTAGTATGGTAGTTAGTGTTTTCACATTCTATAATGGCTTGTTTAGCATTGCAATTATCACTTGTGCATGGGATTGAGGTTTAGGGTGGATCTACTTGACCTATTTCATCATGGTGGATAGAACTTGTAAATTGAACCCTAGTTCCATAACTTAATTTTGCATTGTGGTCAATACTTGTCCATGGGACCCTACTTTCTAGGTTATGGATTTAGTGTTATCAAATAATGGATTATATATATTAAAGATCATATGTTAAATGGGTGAAGGATATATGTGTATTAGGTGATATGGGTTATATGTGTAAGTGATTAAGGGTTAAAGTCAAAAGTTATAGGTTATTAGGTTTTAATTTTGGTTATATAGATAATATAAATGGTGACTAGGTTAATTGAGTTTGTAGGTATACTTAGGGTTTAGTGGTTATATGTGATAATTGTTGTAGAGTTTAGGAGTTGATAGGGTTTATATATTAGAGTCTATAGGGATTATTTCATAAGAGTTAGAGGATTTAATGGTTGGGGATAATTAGTGATAAAATTTAGAAGTTATACATATTAAAGGTTATAACTATTTATTTGCGTTACATTAAAGTATATGGAAGTGTTAGGGGTTGATAATGATAAGATTAGAGGTGACAAGTTTTATGGGTAAATGTTATGCGTGTAATTAATGTTAAGGATTTAATGAGCAAAGTTCATGGATGATATTGGTTAAGAGATAGTGTTTGTATAGTTGCGGGCTATATAATTTAAAGGTTATGGTTATAGAGTTCAGAGATAAAGTTTAGATTTCATAGATATTATAAATTATATGTGTTTATAGGAGTTACATTAAAGTGTATATAAGTGTTAAGGTTTGATAAATATAAGATTAGAGGTAATAAGTGTTCTAGTTAAAGTTTATATGTGTGATAAATGTTAAGGATTTAAGGAATAAATGGTGTATTAAAGGTTATGGATTATAATGGTTAGAGACTTAGTGATTATAGAGTGGGGATATAGGATTTAGACATTATGTATTATATGTTATAGGTATTACGTGTTAGGATTATTAATCTTCTCTTGACCATACTGTCTATTAGATTATTTATCCTAACTTAGGAACCTTAATTAATTAATTGGGTCCACTAGTACCATTGGGTCCATTTGGCCTAATGGGGCCACATGTACCAGTCACTAGAGTGTGGGGAACACTGCTAGAGGTTAACTGCCACTTATTGCATGTGCATGCATCGGTTTGGGAGCCTCTTAGACTAATACCTACATTTTAGGATCCACTCCGTGTCCCGACACCAACCTCCATCAGTTGGGTGGAGTTGGAACTAGTTAGTCTCAACTAGCCTCCAGTTACTTTTAGTTAGTTCACAATTAGTTAGCTAGTGCTATTTATGCATGGCTAATGCATGGTTGCATGTGGAGTAGGAACCTTTTCCCACCTACCACACTCAATTGCACTGAGTTAACTAGTTATTACTGATTGATTGAGTTGGTTGGACATCTAGGAGTTGATCTGTTGGACTTCGATAATGATTGAGACACCATGAGTTAGATGTTCAATTAGATACAATCAGATCCAGTGGATAGATTCGAATTGCTACCTAATGCATTCAAATTCCTTTCCTATGTAAACTATTGTAACACTGGATTTTATTATTGTGAATGATACTGTAAATTCCTGAGCAATACTCATATGTTTCCTGTGTGGTTTGTTTTGTTTAGTCTGTATCTTCATTCTCCATTTACTGCAAACATTATTAGAACTATCTACTTGAAGATCTAAATGGCATTCAAATTCTAATATTAAGGTTTAAATGGGTTAGGTGTTATATAGATTAAGGTTATATGTGTTATACATTATAGGGATTATGGTGTACATAGAATTTGGATTTATAATTGCCACAAGTTATGGGCCTTAGGCGTTATAGAGATTAAGAGTTGTAGCAGTAATATGATTTTAAAAAGACAAGGGTTAGGATTGATAAGGATTAGGATTTGTAGTTTTTATTGTTTATATTAATATTGTAGTAGTTAAATACAATTTAAAATAGATAATGTGTTAGATGCAAGGGATTATAATGATTATACGATAAATATTATGGAATAAAGGATTATAGAAGATAAGGATCATATGTTAAGTGGGTGTTATAAGTTTTAAATGAAAGTTATACATATTATGTCTTCAAAGTTATAAGGGTTAACAGTTATAAGGGTTAACAGTTATAAGTGTTAAGTATTATGATTAATATTGCTTATATTTATTAAGGGTGATTGTGGTAAATGTGATAGCATTTGTAATGCTTAAATATGTAAAGGATGCTCAGTATTTTTAAGAATAAAGAATATTTATGAGAGAATGTTATAGGTTATAATAAATGATTAGAGATATAAAGGTAAGGGTTAACAATTAAAGTCATACTAATACGTATGGGTTAAAGAGAACAAGTGTTATGAGTTTTAGGGGTTACAATCCCAATCTTATATATCTTAGAGTATATAACTATAGAATTATATATCACACATGGGAAATGGAATACGTCATATGTGTGATATGTCCATTTTGCGCACATGATGTGGTCTACTTTGCATGCACAATATGTAAAATTAGTTTTAAACTTATAAATGACCCTCCCCCTTGCTCATTCCACCCTTGCAAGCTCCTTGTCTAGTGACCTATTGAGCGATAACATACAGTGAGCACGATTTCATGGAAGGATATGTTGATTTATGGGAGAAATTCNGATAAAATACAGTGAGCACGATTTCATGGAAGGATATGTTGATTTATGGGAGAAATTCACCCCATCATCCACCTCGTGTGGAGAGAACTCACCCCATTGGATGCAGGTAGAATCCCTCTAAATTATATATATATATATATATATATATATATCATTATGGTTTTACCTTACTAAATTAGTATGCTTCGCTAAATTAATGTTTAATGAATGCTTTACTAAACCTTGCCATGTTTATGCTTAACTA
>LPNX010438501.1:461412-497543 GCA_001517045.1 Pseudotsuga menziesii
TTTCATTTCAACAGTTTGCAAGCACATTTAGGTACTTATAACTTCCATTACCTAAGAAAAGTGAACTTCAACTTCAAAAGCTTAAACAAAAAGGATTTAAACATATGTTTAACTATTCTTACAAGATAAGTATGTAGAAGACAATTCACTCTATGTCAAAACAAGACTTGGAGAAAGATTGCAAGAGGTTCCAAAATGATCTAATCTAACGAAATATACCCAAATACAAATGCCACCTCATTGAACTAATACTCAGGGCTTAAGTGAGATATTTAGAAGTTGTCTAGTTTCATTCATGTAATTAATTTCCACACTAGAATCCCCATAAATTTGAATATTCTTGTCATTCTTCTAGTTTAATTTTAAGGTCGCTTCCGAGGATCAACACTAGTCCTCACTTACTCTCATTTTCCCACCTTCCAAACCAACCGATAGATAATAACTATAAATGTTTGTAATAAAGCCTTTATTACTTATCTAGTTTCAATGTAGACTAAGAAAATGAAATGCTTAGATAAGTGAAAATAGGTTGTTAGTTTCCTAAGGTCAACGTGTGGGGAATTACATTATAGACCTTTCTCTCTAGAATATAAGGACTTGGATAATTTTACATTTTTTGGATATATTTCTATACCCATATTAGCATTTTCAACTTGAGTTAATCATGGCTATAAGAAGCGTTTATGGTAGTATTCGCTCTATTAAATTGTTTATCCAAGGGAACTAGTCTCTTTGTCGTGTTATTATTTTCAGGTTAGATAACTCAATGTTACACAATGGTATTAGGGTTATATACTTCATTTATTTCTTCATCATCCTTCTTCCCCTCATGACTATCTTTGATATCCCAACCACCACTACCTTGTTTCTTGTCACTCCTTATTTCTTTTTCCATCCTTCTTATCTGCTTACTAATTGTCTCCATCCTTCATATGTGGGATGGTTTCCATATAGTTTCTAGTCTTTTGTGAAGATTATATAATGGCTCATAGTTTCTATTATGGAATTTTTGTTTTATTTTTTAATTGACAAGAAAGGGAACAATGGATTTGGAATCCATGCCATGAAATGATTTATTTTCCTTGCACTTTGTATGTTGTAGAGTAGAAATCATATTAGATATAGTTATGGAACATTTTCCTCAGATATGGAGTTAGTATGCTTCGTTAGTTAATTACCATTATGTTATTGATTTTGTTGAATGTTGCAATTGGAGACATTGTTGTTACTTTTGAAATGTTCTCAACACCGACACAAAAAAACGAAAATCTAAAAAAAAATCCATCTAAGCACCTTTAGTTTATCTTGATATTAGTTCATCCTTGTTATATTGACCATCATCTTTGGATACATCCTACTCCTTATTATCACCCTGTCATCCCATTTTTTTTTCTCCATCATCCTTCTTCACCCCACCACAATCTAAGCACCTTTAGTTTATTTTGAGATTAGTTCATCCTTGTTATCTTGACCATCATCTTTGGATATATCCTACTCCTTATTATCACCCTCTCATCCCATTTTCTTTTCTCCACCATTCTTCTTCACCCCCACCACAATCATTCTTCTTCACCCCCACCACAATCGATATATCCATGGTTACAACACCTTACTTGATAAGGACATTCAATGAAGCAAGTAGTGAGCCTAGGAGGTTGATCCTATGATCTCTTAGAGAAATCTCAAATCACTAAACCATTACCTAACGGGATCTCCTCAACAAACATTGATTACAACATCTTATAGAATAAGGACATTAAGTAGAATAGGACATATAATTAAAGTAAACCCTTGCACAAAATATATATATATATATATATATATATATAATTCAACCTTTTATATATATATATATATGTTGGATTACATTGGACATATAATTTTCATATATAAGATGTTAGGTTACATTGGATATATAACTTTTATATAGACATGGAGTATTTTAATAATTCTATATTTACGAAAATACAAACTCTTTCGATTAAATTGCATTATAAAATTTATTGAACATTATGAAATGCTGGACGACGTGATTAACATTGGTCTTCTATGAGAGGAATACCACCAGGTATTCATAGTTTGGTAGTCATATTATAAATGACTCCAATGATTATTGGAGGGCAATGCAAGTATTCAAACTTGTCCATACATCTTTCAAGAGTCCATACTTATCTTCGTTTGTTTTCAAACTCGTGCAGAGACGTTTAAAACTTATGTAAACATGAGCGGTGAGGTTCCGCGGTCGCCGGTGATAAAATTAATTTGTTTGATTCTCCGTCATTTTTAATGCAAACGTATCATAACTCCATTGAATTTTTTTAAAGCAATCTTAAATACAAAATTTCAATATCAATTTCAGCGTGACGAACGTTTCGTTTTATTACGAAGGATAATAGTCGAATTGATTGTCAGACAATATTATATATGATTCATTTATTTGTCAATGGATTCAAACTCGTGCATAGATATGTTCACTACGGATTCAAACTCGTGCAGAGACCTGTCAAGAATACTTTGTATATAATTTTGTCAAACACGTGAGAGACTGCAGTTATGACTTTAGCGATAATATTATGTACAAATTTGATTGAATGAATGAGACAAAATATCTATGCGCGCGGGGTATCAGTAAGGCTCACTACGCCTTCAATAACCATCTTCTTCCGTCGCTTATCCATAATTGATTTGGAAGCATATAAAGAAGAGGGAGAGACCAATTCCATCTAACCATTTCTATTTCTATTTCTCTCAACAATCTAACCATGGAGTCTAATGGACAGCTTAGTGCAGGTGCTTCAAGTGTTGGTCATCTCAGCAACCATGGAGTGCTACGGTAATCATTACAGAAAGAACTACTTTCTTGCAATTTGATTACATTAATTCTGTGAAACCATATATGTTTCTTTAATTTCTTGAATTGAATAATTGAATTGAATGGTCCATGCAGTTTGGACGGTAAGGTTGCAATAGTAACGGGCGGGGCAGCGGGCATAGGAGAAGCCATCGTTAGGCTGTTTACAAAGCACGGAGCGAAAGTTATAATCGCAGACGTCGCAGAGAAAGCTGGCAGAAGCCTTGCGGAATCCCTTTCTCCACTTGCGGCAACTTATGTGCACTGCGATGTGAGAAAAGAGGAAGACGTGAGCGCTGCAGTGGATCTGGCCATGGAAAAGTATGGGCAGCTGGATATTATGTATAACAATGCAGGAACTAACGACAGTTTTCTTGTGAAGAGCGTAGCAGAATACGATATGGAGCAATTCGATAAAGTCATGAATGTGAACGTGAAAGGAGTGATGCACGGGATTAAGCACGCCGCCCGTGTAATGATACCAAGGAAGAAGGGCTGCATTATCTCCACAACCAGCGTCGCGGGGATTCTTGGAGGAGCTGCTCCTTACTCTTACACAGCCTCCAAGCATGCAATCATTGGATTGACTAAAAATGGCGCGGCCGAGCTTGGGAAATACGGGATCAGATTGAACACTGTTTCCCCTTATGGCGTGGCCACGGCTCTTGCAGTCCAGTACTTCAAACAAGGGGACGCGTCCTCCTCGATATCGGAAGAGGATAAGGCTGCCATGGAGGGCTTCTGCAACAGTATTGCCAACTTACAGGGGCACACTCTTAAGGCAGGGGATATTGCTGAGGCTGGGCTCTACTTGGCCAGCGATGAGGCTAAATATGTTAGCGGGCATAACCTGGTTGTAGACGGCGGATTCACAGTTGTGAATCACTCGTGGGGCCTTTACCGATAATTAGATTTCGTATATGTAGTTTATATTGAGTATAATTAGATTGTGGTGTAATAATGTTGGATGCAGATTAGGTTTATTCGCATGTAGGTAGTTTTCCAATTTAATATGGCAATAAGTGTAATCCATTTTCCTCCGATTCGTGCTTCCATCCTGTTCAAAAGTTGTTTTTGTTGTTGTCGTCTTCTTTCTGAATATGTTGGATGACATTTAAGAGCACCTTTCAAAGGTTTCAGCATAGCCATTGTTCTAGAACAGAGCCTTTGTCATAAGAGGTTAATTAGTAACCTTACCTTCCGTCCAGTTTTGAATCTGTGATTTTTAAGGAACTTTTAAGGAGATAACACATAGAATAGAGCCTTGGTCATAAGAGGTTAACTAGTAACTTTATCTTTCGTTCAGTTTTGAATTTGTGACTTTTAAGGAACTTTTAAAGAGATAACACATGTCCAAACTTCTGTCCAGTTTTGAATCTGTGATTATTAAGGAATTTTTTTAGGAGATAACACATATTCAAACTCATAAAAACTGATCTTCTTTAAATAAGTTTCATTCAAAACTTCTTCTTTTGTTATTTTTGAATCTCTTTAATATAAAAATATTTTGGCATTTCCAACTTCAAGAATGTTTTTCCATGTGCAACATTTGTTTATCATAAATAATGTATGTGTTAAGTGACACTTTTTGTAGGCAACAAAAACAAAACTATTTAAAGTTGATTTTTCAAAAAGTAATGAGGTGCTTACAACTTATTAGAAAAATAACACATAAAAAATTTGGATGCTTCTAGGTGCTTGATAGATACTACTTTATGATGGATCTATGCTAGTATCACAAAAAATTGTCTCTAGGCTCACTTTTGATAAATTAAGAGTCTTTAGGCTCATTTTTTATGGCTATTGATGCAACAACTAATTGTCATGTTATTAATTCTCATTTAATAATGAATTAGGATGTTATTGACAAATCATTTAATATATTATTTAACATCAATGATATATTTAAGCGAATAGGTGGTAATATCTTAGAATTTTGAGGTGGAATATCATCTATGTTTTTTCATCTATGGATGAGGATGTCCAAATTGATTTTATGGTAGTCATTCGAAATTAGAAATAAACAATTTTATATATATATATATAAGCTCACCAATGGATAGATCCTAGTTGATGCATGGATAATTTGTAGGTGATGAATGGATAGCCAACATTTCATGGCAGATAACTAGAAGAATGTAAGAGAAAAAAAAATAGAAAAAAGAACTAATGGTTAATAAATAGATAACTTGTAGCTGATGCATGAATGCATAGATAACATATAATTTAGTGGTACCACTTAACTTATTGTCTATCAGCATTTACGAACCATAAATTAAGTGACTGTCCTAGTTTTATGTCTATATCTATAAATTGTGAAAAAGCATTAATGTCTTTATCTCTATATCGTGGTTTTTTTTCACAAAGAAAAAACTACTTATATTAAGTATAAGTAGAGATTGAACATACACCATAGACCCTTAAGATAGATTCCTAAGGAAAAGAGATAGACATGAGTATGACAAAAAAATACATAGTTCCACATCGTGGTTACAAACTGCATAATTTTTTATTTTAAAATATTTATCTTCTATTGGGTTGGTTTTTCAACGATGACATCATTTTGGTAGATTGTGCCCAATAACTTGATGGTTGGGTTATGCCATGTACTTAAATAGTTTTCAATTAAGATGTGTAACTTTACCACGAAGTAGTATATGGAATAACCAAACGCTATGTGTCTGTCATAATCTTACACAGGAATATTTGCTGAAATTGCAATTTCCACTACCCATATTGTAATTTGGATGATTTGTGTAGTTTCAAAATCCGGCATTTAATCCAAATTACATATGTGTGATTGTTGAAATTGCATAATTAGATAAAGTGCAATTTTTAGGCAAGATTTGGTTAAAAAATCCCAGATAGAAGTGTGTTTTGTTTTTTTATCTATGTGATTTACAGCCCTCACTTAATGCACTCGGTAAATCAATCATTAGATGAAATATCAA
Source organism: Pseudotsuga menziesii (assembly GCA_001517045.1). Lineage (NCBI taxonomy): Eukaryota > Viridiplantae > Streptophyta > Pinopsida > Pinales > Pinaceae > Pseudotsuga > Pseudotsuga menziesii. The sequence continues at coordinate 467,215 of LPNX010438501.1, forward strand.
GCTATGTAACATATGTAAACCCATAAATACAAAGTTATGTAACATATTTAAATTCATAAATTCAGAGAAAATACAAAAAAATACAAGATGGAATAAATTTAATAGATAGTGATGTTCACTTTCCTTTTCAAGGGATAACCTTTAAGAACAAAGTTCTAAATACGATCATAATTCTTGACTAAACATTACACATATTATTACTCTATATATAGTGATTCAATAGCCAAATTCCTAATTACTTGTGGTCCCTCTAATAACAAGGGTCAATCACCTAAGGGTTTTCATTCAATAAAGAAGGCCCTTTTACATTAAGACACTACTCATGAAGTAACTAGAAACAACCATATTAATAATATTAATATGTTCGGAATATGCTCACAGTCATATATTTGACATGTATTGAAATCTATAATAAATTACTAATACATAGTTTAATGGATGTTATGTACTCATCAACTGTTTGAATCTTGATCGAAACAATTTTTTTTGAGAAACCTCACCCCCTTCTTATTCATATTTATAGATTGCATTGAGCCTATCACCTTCATAGCGCATTACCTAACTTATTGTTCTCGTGATGCTACAGTGCCAAATGGAAAGCTTATTGGGCTGTGCATGGTTTCACTGCAATGGAGTTTGTCTTCTTAGGCTAAGAGATGGAGTCAATGGAATACAACTACATGTTCATCTAATAGTTTTTATTACTATGTTTTAATTACCACGTCCATCTACATTTAATTTAATAGTTGTATCACTATTGGAGTTAACATAATAGTTAATATAATAGTTATCCAATATAGCCACGATTAGAGTTGAAGTTAAACTAATAGTTGTAGAATCATTGGAGTTAAGCTAATAATTGTATCTAATTGTTAATTTAAAAGTTAATATATCAAGAATTGCAGTTCAAGTAAAAGTCATGATTGGAGTTGAAGTTAACCTAATAGTTGTATCATCAATGGATTTAAGCTCATACTTGTATCTAATAATCAAATACTTGAAGCTGAAGTTTAATTTTTCCAACTATCACCAACTGTATCTATAATATGTTAACTAAACTATTTTTTATTTTTTGAAATTGTTAATTATTAATTTTGGACGACGCCCATAGAATCAATCTAGAGAGTACACTTGTCTCATTCTCGTCCATAGATGAAAACGTATAGATGATAGTCCACCCCAAAATTCTAAGGTATATACACCTATCGACGTAACTAATGAGATTTATGAACTTGTACATTGATAAAAATAAGAGGTTAGAATAAGACCTTAACAAGTTCTAACCCTCCCTCCTTTCCCTCCTTATAGGTCAATTAGGATTGATATTAGTCACCCTTCCCTTACAAAACGTGCTCTTGGGAGAGTAAAGAGTGTGTTGTTGAATATGAATGTGTATCAGACAATAAGTGAAGGAAGGGATTTGCTTAATCGGTCTATGAAAGTGAAAAAGAAGGAAATCCTTGATGCTTCAATTAGATTTGGGGTCTTTCTGAGTCAAGAATTAGCGTCCAGCTTATCTTGATATCTATCACTCTTGTATTTAACATAGGAAAGAAATCTTGGTATCATATTTGATTTATTCTGAATGGTTGAGCTTCTGGAAATGTGTGTTGAAAAGAAATGTGTGTTGAAAAGGGTAAAGAGAGGGTTTGTTTGAGGAGTTTTTTTTATGTAATTCATTTACACAAACGTGACTTTATTTAAAGTTAGAAGTGGATGTCGAGGATATGGTGGCTAGTTTTTGTAGTTGTACACATTTTTAGAATGATGGCTTTGTTGAACATGTTGATACGGTGGCTAGTTTTTGTAGTTGTGGACATCTTTGGTTTTCTTGAACATGTCTCATGCATAATTATTGAATTATTTTTAGCTAAGCATAGCTAAAATGATAGTTTGTTTTCTCTCTAACATGTATGTAAAGAAGTGTTTTCAATGAGTTGTGTGTTCCCTACGAATATTATGTTGATACCCATTTTCCCTCGCTCTTTCTGTAGGGTTAACTAAATAACCCCCCATCTCTCCTTTACTTACCTTGCCTTCTCGTGTGTCTCTAAAATTTATAACTTTGTAGTCGCACATACATAGAAGAGTTTATCTTAGTGTTTTGCACTTATAAATTATTGAATCAAGCCATTGGTGTGTTTGGACTTGGAGATTAAATATGTTTTAGTTTTTTTATGTGTGGTGACAAATACTATGTTGGTGTGGTAGAGATATTTAGTAAAAAGGCGTAGAATATATGGTATGCTAAGAAGGAATCCAAATGCAATTATGGGAATTGAGACATGAGTGTGGTGTGGTCGAGAATATGACTATCATCCATAGAGTTGTATTAGTTTCGACTACTACATAATTGCTCAGTGCCATGATTTCTATCCAATTTCATTTTATATTCATGTATTATTTATGTTTCTTCTTATAGGTTAAGCATACTTCATGATCCTTTCAATATGTGAAGTCAATACCGTTAAGCTCAATTCCATATCACTAAACAAATTTGACCAAGTCAATATATATTGTAAATGAAATCATTGCAAACTTAATTATTATGAGTTATTAATATTTATTGTATCAATTTAATTGTTTTTATTTTTTTTGTTTCTCTCATCTTTAAGTTGATTTTTAGTTTCTCTTTCCTTTTATGTTTAGAGAAAATAAACTTTATTTAATTTAATTATATTAAAAATTATTTATGTTTGGATAAATCGTTTAAAAAATTAATTTTTAAATTAGTGCAGGAAAAAATTTACTTGTAAATTTTTGAGGTTGGTTTTTTATATGAATAGATATTATATGGTTGAGTGTTAGTTTTTTATATGAATATATATTATAATTGATTTTTTTCTATGAATACATAATTACACCAAATACTTTTTTTTGTGAGGTTAGGTTTGAAAATCCCTCTGTGTCTTTAGTTGTCCATCTAACCAACAACCACTCACCACTTGTATTGATATATAGAGGTTTTCTCTTCCAACATTAACATGTCATGTGCATCATTGTTTCGAGTCTCTCGTTGATGGGGTCTTCATCTAAATTGTTCGTTGATTGCGTGTTCGTTCGATGGTGTGTTATTACATTTATTCACCACAACAAGCGATCCATTACATACAACAAGAGTTGTTAAAGCCCAATTTATTTTGTACAACATCAATACCTTTCGCGACATCAGACTTAACTTTCCCTCTATAACCCTATAAACCTACGAGACAGTAATGCATGTTTCTCTCTTTTTTCATCCGTACTCTGATAGTCTTATCCATTGATCCACTGCATAAATAATCTTCAGCAGTTTTATGTTCGAATAGTATAGTTAAGATAAACTAGTTAACCTATCTAAGAAACCAACAACATATCATAAAAGGTAAGAACAAGAAAAGAAAAGGACAAGAGAACATCGATATATGTGGTTCACCCTAATGGGTTACATCCATGGGAAGATAGTCTTCTAATATCTCCAGAATGCATTCTCCAATCTTACTAGAGAGCAAAGCACAAATACCCCAAAGAATATAGATGATGTATAATAGTGTCACAATAGTACCACTACTACATCAAGAATACATGATTTGTAGAGACTCACTTGACCCTATTATATACTAAGAGATGAGGAGGAATTACTCTCACATATTGCATGTGGGATAATATAATTCTCCAAAATAACATCTCTTAATACAATACCATGGAAAAATACTCTACACAAGTAAATACACCACCATATAACTATGGGTTAAATGTATTACTCTTTTACATAAAATTGTAGACAACTTCTGACATAATACAAAGACATTATTACCTTCCAAGGAATATAATATATTCCAACACTTCCCCTTAGTAATGGCTAGGAGAAGGGACCACGCTAACACTAAGGAAGGATGGAGTCATTACTCCTCCGCATTGATGACAACTTCTAGAGGAACCACAGCTGAAAAAGAAGAACACTTCGGTTGATGGAATTTGACGATGAACAACCACTTCTCACTGAATCATGAAAGTGCACATGAACCAAGTTGTACGATGAAAGACCCAACAATAAAATGCCAAGAACATGTGACAAAATAGGATTGCAAGATGCCCAGATCACCCCAAGAATCATCACATCTATACATGATAGTTGAAGAACTCTTATATAACATCCACACCAGTTTACAGATACCTTCTGACGGCTAATACAATAGAACGTGTGGCTAAGAAAACCACAATAGTGTACAAAAAAACCCAAATGGTCAATACACATGTGGATAATAGAAATTCTTCCAATCAAGGTGCAATATAAATATCTGTAGAAGACCTCAAACATTGAAGAAACAAGACCCCAATGGTCTAAACATCGAAAATGATATCATATAGATGAACATCATGATTTTAACAGTAGAATATGGTGCTTCATTACTTCTGGAATAAGGTGAAAGCCTAAACATGGGAACTTAAAGCATATAAAGATCATAAAACAAAATTGCTCATACAGAAATGAAAATGCTTATTATATGCCAAAGGTTAGCAAACATCATATAAAAGAATGGGAACATAATATGAACAAATTAAATATTAAATTGCTCATTAAGGAAAATGAAGTTACTTTTACACATTAAGTGTCTGCCAGAACATATAAATAGTGAGCCAAAGATTTCACTTAAATATATGAAAATTTAGTCATCAAGCAACTAATCTGAAGCATAGGTGCATTTCTTATTAGTATGAGGTTAATATGTAAGAGACACATTCCCTAAAAATGTCAATGCTTCCATATAGGAACATTAGAGACAAGTAGGAACAACATAACCTCTGTAATCATAAGAATAGAAATCTCATTGCAATAAGAACAAGGTGCTCATGATAAATAGTTAAAGATTTAAATATTTCTCAAAGCCATATAAATATTGAGTAAAAGATGATCAAAATAAACATGACATGAGATATAGATAAATCAAAATGTTTAATATGATCAACATATAGCAAATTATGATCAACTCATGATATCACTTATAAAAAATTATGAAATGACAAGTCACTAATGGTCTCAATCATGGGTTCATTTCTTGTTAACACTATGTGTAACGAACACAAATAAGAAAATAATTAAATAATTAAATCATTTATAATCTAGGTTAGTATGAAAGGAGGCGTCTCCTCATCATGAATGTCCAAGCCATATTTAAGGCCAAGGCATCATTGTAATATTCATCGTCCAATATATATTATTCTTAGTTATCATCCAACATGATAGTCGAATTCAATTATTGAGAGATCAACCGGACTCGGTTGCTCCATTTGGTATCAGAACGGATTCACTCCTACACTTTGAGCTTAGACTGGGCTAATCAATCCTTTATTTCTTCTGCTACTCCATTTCACCGCCTATCACTCTAATTTTCCTCATGCTTCAATCTAATTTTCCTCCCTCCCTTCTTCTCTCATCGCTATCCCCATCCACCTGCTTCGTCCTTTACCTTCCCCTGCTCGCTGCTACTCCACCTTCCCTCTCGCGCTGCTTCCACTTCACCCTCGCACTTCCCGCAAATCACCTCCTGCGCTCACTTATGATTTTACACCCACGCTACTCCACAAAACCAGCCCTCAACACTCCACCACCATCTACCGCACTTCCTCACTCCCCCATTCTCTTTCATCTTCCCTTTCTCTCGTCTCCACATCGGCGTATCCCCTTCTCCTGCGCACATCCCGCATATCCTTCTACGCCCTCCGCGGCCTCCCATCCACTTGTACGTCCTCCAAACTGCACTCCCAATTAGTGCGTGCCCTTCTTCTTCATGCCACCCGATCCTTTTGCTATGTGCCATCTCCGTAGTCGCCACATCTTCTCCCTGCACTCACCATCCTCCTCACCAGCCGACACCCCTCTTCTTTGCCTATGCCCTCTCCACACCTACACCCTTTTCCATTCCCTTCTCCGCCCACCTGTGCTCGCCCTGACAACCCCGACTCCACGCCATTGCTCTGCCTCATCCCTTCCCCTTGCGCATCGTACAACCGCCTCCACTCCACGATCTGCAACCAAAAATAAAAAACAAAATAATATATTATATAATATATAATATATTATAATATAATATAATATTGTAATATATTTATAATAATATATTTAAAAATAAATCAAATATTATATATTATTATTATAATATTTATTAAAAAAAACTATATACAAAATATTATATAGTTTATGATAATAATAATAATAATATTAATTAATTAATTAATATATTATTATTCAAAATTTCACATTAAAAGGCCAAAATAGCAGTCTACAAACATCCATGGTATCTTATAGTGAGAGTGATGAATTTCTAAATCTCCTTGAGAAAATTCTTAAGGACAGAGATGAAATAAAGAAAACTATTGATGAAACATTTAAAGTAAATGTAGATGGAGGTGAAAATCACATAGAAGAAGCCACCCAAGTGGATAAGAAAAAAAGAAGATAGAGTAGGCCAGGATGTCATCCCCGATGAGAGTAATGCCATCAATCAATATAACATGCAATACAAAGATATAACATACCCTAGTAACAAAGGAATTGACAATGGAATAATTAACAAGGAGAAGGATGACCCTGACCAAGATTGTGATAAGGGACAAGTCGATGTTGCTAACAATAAAGATGATCAATACTTCGAGAAAAATGTCACAATCACAAACACATGAAGGACAAATATCATCACAAGGACAGCTATAAAGAACATTAATGAAAGCAACTATAATATCTATCGGGCACAAGATAAGATCGGTGTTCTTAAGAGCATTATAAGCACAAGGATATCGTTCAAGGGAACTGACACAAAATGTGTTGGGAATAACAAGATGAAAATAGTTAAGGTCATAATGTATGTTGAGCATGTTCAATTGACGAAAAACAATCACACAAGTAGAAAAAGTGCAAACAAAACTTCACCAAGTTCATACTTATTGCAAATACCAAGACATAATAACCAAAATGAGGCAATGGTCATAATCAAAATTACATATTTCAAGTCATCAGTGCAACATAGAGCCAAAATAAAAGACAACATTAGGAAAATACTTAAGCTTTGAGGACAAAGCTCCCTTAAAGGGAGTGGCAATGCAACAAACAGAAATAAGAAAATAAATAAATAATTAAATAATTTATAAGTTAGGTTAGTATGAAAGGAGGCGTCTCTTCATCATAAATGTCCAAGCCATATTTAAGGCCAAGACATCATTGTAATATTCATCAACTAATATATATTATTCTTATTTACCATCCAACATGATAGTTGGATTCGATTATTGAGAGATCAACTGGACTCGGTTGCTCCACTATGTAAATATGCAAGAGACGAAATGCCCTGGAAATGTCAATGCTTTCATATTGGAATGTTAGAGACAAATAGCACGGGAACTAGATACACTCTCTGCAATACATGAAAAAGAAACTAAATCCCAATTAAACAACTTCTGACAAGCCAAAAAATATGATATCACATAGATTAAAAAAATGATTTTATTTAAGAATTTAATTAGCAAGAGCATATAATGATCATAAAGATATTACTTATAAAATGATAAAAGTGCTTTTACACAAAGGTCAGCAATAACATATAAATAAAGTAAATAATGATCATTAGATAACACATATGAGATTGTTCTTATAAAAAAAAAAAATTATAAACAAAACAAAGAAACGAACAAATTAATTATTAAGTATAAAAAAATATTAAGCATTGGATGGTTTATAGCTATCTATCATCATGACAAAATACTAGAGATCCATGTCCTTAAAAGATGTTAATATTTCCATATAGAAATGTGAGACAAATATATAGAAAGAACAAGAAATAATATCTTAATAAACATAATTAGAAGCAAAACCTAAATGCAAAAAATGAAAAACAAGAAACTTAAATACTTTACCGTACTGATCTGAATCTGCAAAAAACACAGTTACAAAAACAGTAAAGGAAAGAGAAACTTTTACTTACAACCCTTTGAAACAATGTGCCCAGAAAATATCAGTCTTCTGTTCTGGTCGTGTTGGTGGATCCAGAATGGCTGTTTCAATTCTAAAAATAGGTTATATTAAAAAAATCCAGTAAGAAATTACCAAGTTACGGTCCTTTTTTATAACTGTCATTTTTATTACCGAAAGGAAGCCCAAAAATTCTTAGTTTTATGTTCTAATCACGTGGGTGGATCCAGAATGACTGATCCAATTCCAAAAACAAGTTATAATAAAACAAACGATAAAAAATGACCAAGTTCAGGCCCTTTTGTATAATTGTCATTTTTATTTTCGAAAGGATACCTAGAAATACCCAGTTTTTTTGTTCTGGTCACATTGGGGAATCCAGAATGGTGTTTCCAATTCCAAAAATAGGTTATAATAAAAATTTCGGTAAAACCTGACCAAGTTACGACCCTTTTTATAACTGTCGTTTTTATAATTGAAAGAAAGATCCCCTTGAGAAGAGCCCTGAAATCATGTAGATCTACAGAAAAAACATCAAGAAACCCTTGAAAAAATTCTGCAAAAATCGTACACAACAAGTTAGGGTTAGGGTAAAAAACAAATGTAGAAATATGCCCAGATTTGAAGAGAAGCCTAATGGCTCTCAGATAGAAAACAAATCTACAACAAAATGACAATGCCCATAATTGTTATTGATTGAAATCTATAGAAGGTACTAGATCATAACAACTTGCTCTGATACCATGTTTGAATAGTAGAGTCAAGATAAACTAGTTAACCTATCTAAGCAACCAACAACATATCACAAAAGATAAGAACAAGAAAAGAAAAGGACAAGAGAACATTGATATACGTGGTTCACCTTAATGGGTTACATCCATGGGAAGGTAGTCTTCTATTATCTCTAGAATTTCTTCTCCAATCTTACAAGAGAGCAAAGCACGAATACCCCAAAGAATATAGATGATATACAATAGTGTCACAATAGTACCACTACTACATCAAGAATACATGATTTGTAGAGACTCACTTGACCCTATTATATACTAAGAGATGAGGAGGAATTACTCTCACATATTGCATGTGGGATAATATAATTATCCAAAATAACATCTCTTAATACAATACCATGGACAAATACTCTACACAAATAAATACACCACCATATAACTATGGGTTAAATGTATTGCTTTTTTACATAAGATTGTAGACAACTTCTCAAATAATACAAAAACATTATTACCTTCCAAGGAATATAATATATTCCAACATTGTCAAGCATAGAATTGCATGCTTGTGGCCTCTTAAGAAGGCCGACATGACTATGCACTCTACGCTCTACTTCATTTTCCAAACAATGATAGACCGATCACAAGTTTATAAGGATACAATGGAACCATCAGAGCTTAGAGCCAATGCAACGACCACAGAAATGTGTCTTTCAATTGTGGAAAATAGTGAATGTTTTCAATGGCCTACAACCTTTGCCCAAAGTCCGATTCTGGAATTTGCAGATTTTGTGGAGATAAAACCATCTTGGGAAATCACAAGTGCATTGATTGCATCGTCATGTGCTTTGAAATATTTGATGTTGTATCCATATGTTTGATCCAACAATATCCAACAAACTTTATTGTGCATGTACACCTGGACATACTTTTTAGGGAGTGTGGTGTTCATCAGATAATATTTAAGTGTCGATAGAGTGTCCACCAACTTATGACCAGAAGCATGCATATTATGAGCACATTTCCAAGATTTGAATCTATGACCTTAGTGTCCATTGTATATACTATTAGAAAAAACTAGAATACACTTCACAGTTCCATCCCCATGGCCAAACTTGCAGTGCTCACTGAGATGATCAAGATGTATCCATACTCGAATGGCATGGATGGAGGACCCATTGTAAAGGAGGTTCTCCTCCATTTCTAGGGAAAACACACACCCATGATTCCCTTTCAATGTATCTATGCATCGATAAACATCGCCTTTGTCATTGGCCTCCAGTCATATATTACATCATATCCAGGTGTAATGACCTAGCCTGTATTCGGGTTAAGTTAGCCCGTATCCAGGTTAAGGAGGAAAATGTTCTATCTTCAAATAATAATGTATAATATATATAATAATTGAATGGATGATTTATTACAATGGATATGGGCACCTTAAATATGGCTTGGCTATCATTTATTGAAGAGACACTTCTCTTCATAAACTATATTTAATATTATTAATTACTATTACTAATTATTTCCTATTTATTTACTATTTTATAGTTGTAACATTGTCTTCTCCTTGGGAAAGCTTTGTCCTCGAAGCTGAGTTTTCTCATATCATCTTTTATTCTGGCTCTGTGTCGCACTGATGACTTGACAGATGCAATTCTGATTACGACCATTGCTTCATTTTTATTATTTTGTCTTGGTATTTGCATTAAGTATGGATTGGGTGAGGTTTGTTTACATTTTTTCCACTTGTGTGACTGCTTCTTTTAACTATGTTTCTCATCAATTGAAAATATTCAGCACACCTGACGACTTTAACTATTTTTGTGTTGTTATTCCCAACATATTTTGTGTCAGTTCCCTTGAATGGGCTCTTTGTGCTTATAATGCTCATAATAATACCAGTCTTATCTTGTGTATGATAGACATTATAGCTGATTTCCTTGATTTTATTTATAGAAGTATTTATGATGACATATGTCCTGTGTGCATTTGTTATTGTGATAATATTGTCAATGCATTGATCATTGTTATTGTTAGTAACATCAGCTTGTCTCTTATCACAATCTTGGTCAGGATCATCTTTCTCCTTGTCAAATAGTTCCTTGCCATTTTCTTCATTATTAGGGTATGTTATATCTTGTCTTGCACAATATCTTGATAGATGCCATTACTCTCATCAGAAATGACATAATATTCTATTGTATCTTCATCTCTTACATTAGCTTGGGTGGTTTGTTCTACCTGATTTTCACATCCATCTCATTTTCTTTAAACGTTTCGTCAATAGATTTCCTTATTTCATCTATATCCTTAAGGATTTTCTCAAGGAGATTTATGAATTCGTCAATATAAGATGCCATGGATGTTGTACAAGGGACTTTTTGCTTCCAAGGTAAGAAGGTTATTATTATATTTAATAATAACTTATTTTTTTATAATAATATTATTTTTATTATAAAAAAGTGTATGTATATATATATATATATATATATATATATATATATATATATATATGGGGTAAGAAAAAATGTTAATAATCATGTTATTATTATATAATTTTATTTTTTTTATTAACCTTTTATTCATATATTGTTTTTGGATGATGGTTGTAGGAATATTTTAGAAGAGGAGGAGGCGGTGGAAACAGAATGCGGAAGAGAATGCAGATGGGAGGAGAGGTAGATGGAGGAGCGATGCCATATCACAGGTGGAAGATGAGAGGAGATCGTGGGAGGAAGCAGAAAGGGAGGAGTGTGAGAAATAAGGAGGGCGCAGAAAGAGTGTGCAGAGGGAGAAACAAAGGAGGTAGCATAGGTGGAGAGAATGGCACAGGTAGGAAGCATGGAATAGCTGGCATGGGGTGGAGAGGAGGGTGAGCAGCCGAGAGAACAGGGATGGCGAGCAAAAGAGTAGGTCGTTGGGCACAAGGAGTTGGAGAGTGGGATGGGATGCGATTGGGAAGATGTGGAGGGAACATGAGGGAGAGACAACATGGAGGGAATGGAGGCTGAGCACGTGAGCTTGTTGGAGGGTGGGTACCAGACCGAATGAGAGGAGGGAATGGGAAGATGGTTGGAAGAGGGATTCGCAGGGGAGGAGGGAGTGGAAATAGAGGTGTGTGTGGTATGGAGGAGTGATATGAAGTGATGGTGATGGGAAAGAGAGTGCAGTGTGGTGTTGGAGCTGTTGGATAGGGGAGTGCTGGAGGAGAGAACACGTGGATTTTGGGATAAGGATGGAGGCATAGGGGGAAGATGGAGGGAAGGTGCTTGGAAGGTCGTGGATGGTGGAAAAAGGGAGACAAGACTAAGGAAGGAGGGGTCTATGGAATGGTGTAGACAACATGGAATGAAGGAGGCGTGAGGATGGTTGAAGGATGAGTGATGGAGAGAGTAGAATGAGGAGTCAAATATGAGCTCTGAGGGGAGGAGAGAAAAGATATGATACCAATGTTACACCGTATCTAAGTGTAATGACCTAGCCCGTATTCAGGTTAAGTTATCCCATATCCAGTTTAGGGAGGAAGATGTCCCATCTTCAAATAATAATGTATAATATATATAATAATTAAATGGATGATTTATTAAAATGGATATGGATGCCTTAAATATGGCTTGGCTATCAATTATTGAAGAGACACTTCTCTTCATAAACTATATTTAATATTATTAATTACTATTATTAATGATTTCCTATTTATTTACTATTTTATAGTTGTAACATTGAGCCAACCCAACATAAGGGGTTGAGATTAAACAAAGCCATGATTGAACTATTAGTCGAGAAAGAATAATGAATTTTGACTATGATATCATTCCATACTGTGAACTTCCCTGTGACATGAGACAACTTTCTTGAAACGAAATACTTTCTAGTGTTTTTGTTTTTATTCCTCTACTATGAGAGATCAAAGCTAAATAATCCATGTCATTTCCTAACATGGAGTTTTCTTAGCCCTCTCTAAAGCTAAAGTAGTAGATATTCTAAGATTGAATCCTACCCACCAATTCTTCCCACTGGTTCCACTGCTGAGCACCAACATCCACCACCATTGGAACCGAGAAGCATTCATATCCATTAGCAATCATCCAAGCACATATGATGAAGGACTCGATATGTTGAAGGAATGGATACACTATCCCTAGAGCCTTCTGCTCCTACTATGGAAGCTATTTTCTCCATTGTTCCATCAATGCAAAGAAAAGGATAATGAAACATTAAGTGGTAGAATTCCATCAAGCAGTAGAATTTAAATTAATTCACTTCCCGAACTCAACTCAATTAAAAAAGTGTTTTTGATTTATTTTATAAAACCTTCTAAGATCGTGAGATATTACAGAGGTAATATAGGTTGTAGAATGGGTAAATGTGTAAATATCTTGTAGCAACACATTAGATGCTTCATTGTTTATACATTCTGGCATATCCCACAACTGTTATCTTTAAATCCTGTACTCTACTATAGATTATCCTTTACAATATTTCCAATGAAAAGTGTGTTTAAATTTCCAATTAAATGAAGCTATCAAGCATCTTCATGGATCTAGTGAAGATTTATCCTGGGGAAAACTTCATACCGCTAATAAAATGGTAAATATTTTTTGCATGTTGGAAAATTAGTTTTACCTAAGCTACACCTTAGATAAGATGGAGAATGGAGAGTTTCTAGATAGTACTGGCACAACTTTTAAATTATTAGCTTATGCATTCCTCTAGAATGGAAATTTTAGTGGAAATAACATGGGAAGAGTCTAATGACGTGATGAATTTTCTTGTCAGAAATCGTCATGCTGAGCCTCCGGCATTTGACCCCTCCTTCCTCCTCATCAACATCCCCTCGTTCTCCCTCCGTCATCGTCTCCATACCTCTCCCACGTCCCTTCCCATTCAATTAATTCTTCCACCCAAAAACCACCCACCTATGTCCCTCCTCTTCCTGGATGAAATCCCCTCCAAGCCTTAACTCCATCGCAACCACCATGCAGATCATCTTCCCAATTCAAACAGTCATCCCACGTGACGGATTATTCTATACCTTTGTCCCTCTTTGGTGTCTTGTACTTGAAGCCTTGACTCTCCCATCAATTCTCGACACCATCAAAGTTTGATTAGCCTCAAATGGAGGTCCCACCAAATGCAGTTCTAATCATTGCAAACTGTAGCCTTAGTTCAATTTCTCTTTAGCTATCATTGAGTCCTTACCAAGATGTCATGGCAAGAAGGTCTATGAGTTTTTGTAGAAGCGTTCTCTTTGTCTAGTTTGGCAAGGAACCAAATAAGACTCATTTTGGACCATTCCTTCTTTGTATCATAATGCAGTAGAGTTATATTCTGATACCACATCTTGAATGCTTTATTTCGAGTGTCTCTTGGGAGGTAGATTGCTATCAGCTTGGGAGTCTAGACTGGATGTTCTGAGATGGTATTGAAGTTCATTTATTCCATAATCATTTAAATGCCTCATATCATCATCAAAACACTTTTCATGTGGTGTATATGGCCTTGATATTTGTGTGCTATGCATAAATAGATGCCCTTCACCTTCATAACTCTTACTAGGACGGATAGCCCCTATTATAGATCCAAACTTATCAGGAACTCTTTGGAATTCATCTGTAAAATATTGGTTATGATATTATTTTCTATTGGAAACCTTTTCACATGAATCACTTTCATCGTCAAACTTCTTTTGATTACCAATTTGTTGAAAATGTTGGATTGAGGAATCCTCATTTCCAAAGTTTCTATAACCCCCAAGTGTAGTTTGGTAACTTGGACTTCCAAATAAATTCATTTGGTGCTCATATCCATCATCATCAGACTCATCAAACATTGGATGACTATCTTTATGGGAGGAAGACTAGTCCCTTGAATTTGATATTATGCCAGATATTGACCTCTTCAATTGGGCTTCAACCTTATCCTCAAAAGGTTCATTTGTTTCATATTCTTCTCGACTATGACTATACTCATCATGATATAGTTTATTGGATTTTTTTATGTGAGACTGACCATCCTTTGACCAAGAAACTTGATCCCCCAAACATTCTTCTCCACTTTCAAAATCAGAACTTTCTTGCTAACTGGGATGATTTTTTTCAAACCCTGGCCTAATGCCAGAAACAACATTTCCTCCATTTCTCATTCCTAAAATTTTGATGTAAAATGACTGATCATTCATTCTAAACCCAATGTCTTGATTACCATTTTACTATCCATTAACATGCATATGATATTTCCATTTATTTTGATCCCTTAGAAGTGCTTCGTGATTCTGATCTTCACTTTCAGACATTGGTTCTCTTGGGTTATCTATTCTTGTAAGTAGGTTTGTACTCCCAGATTCATTTTTTGCAAGATCAATAGTATCTCATACAAATGCTGCTGCACAAGCAGCTAACTCAAAATTTGCTTGAGCTGCACTGGTCACATTCGTGTATTTCACACTTTCTTGTTTCATAACCATGGATAGTCCAACAATAGTTTTTGTGATCATATCATGGTAATTCACCTTACCTTCCGTCTGTTGTCTGGAATGTAAGCCATATTGACATATGTCATGACCAAAATCTCTTGTTGTATGTGGAATCAAATTTTTCATGTGTACAGTATCACAAGGAGGAGGTGAATCATATATTACAACATTAGATGATTTCTCATAACCTTGCTTGGAAAAAGGTTAAAACATTTGTTCACTCATGTTGCTAACATTGGCTGGAGAAGTTGGAAGAGAAGACTCATAGGCATTTGAATTCTATTGTATGATGGTAGCAGGTTATTGTGATTGTGATGGCATGGAAAATATTTTGTTTGAGTCATTTCGTGGTACTGAACCCTGACTAGTACCATCTTCTAGTTTGAAAGTTGTCTGGTTTTCTCCAAAATATTTTTTCCCCATTTTGCATATTGAGAAAGTTATAACACAATCATAATGAAGATAATGATAAAAATTGAGAAAATTTTTAAAACGATTAAGCACAATCCTGAGCCTAGAAAATGCTCTTGGAAAATATAGATGAACTAAATAATAAATAAATGCACTAACCGACCTGTGTTCTTCCAGATTAGGCTTTTTAGTCTTGACTTCCACAAAATTCCATTCAGTGTCATGTTGAGTGGCAATTTTTTTCATCAATCTCAGTTTACTTCTATATTCGGTACTCTCATTGACAACTTTTCAATGAATTAAGGAAAAAGACATGACCCCACTTCCATCAACATCACATTAAATGCCCATAGTTATTAAAACTTTTAACTATGTACATAGATAATTCAATGGTATATTAGGGTCAACATTGAAAAGACCTATACCAATTATTTATGCCTACCTTCCTTTTGTTTCCACAGTTTCGATGAAATTCAATTGTAGATGTAGTAAATTCTTTTCCATATTTTAAAGCAAAAAGAGAATGAATGGCTTGCAACTCTAGCAAGTCTGCACACCTTGGTGCAACGAAAACCAAACTAGCTATTGCTTCTTTCAAATATCCAGGGAATGCCCTAAAATAGTTGACAAACAGTTAACAACATACCATCCTAAGTGTCAACAGAGTACACAAACATATTACCCTAGTATATTTTCTACTGTACACTAATAATATTATACAAATTTTCAAGGTAATGGAAAGGGAATATTAACTTATTGTATTATAGACTGAAGAATAACACACACATTTTCTTCTATGGAGAGATTTGAAAAAAACACATCACAATGGTGCTGTAGAAATGTGACTGCTAGAGACTCACTATGATTAACAAGTTATGGCCTTCCTCAAGCAAAGGGTTTTTTTCTATTAAGTTAAAAAAATAATTCCCCACTTTCTTTACTTTACAAGCAAGAGTATACAGGAGAAGTTCCTATAGGAAAAATTGAAAGTAGATTTTGAAGATATATTTAAAAGAAATTGACTAATATAAACATTCATTCGCCAATATGACTCATCCAAAGTAGGAAGCTGATTTTAAGCACTAGATTTTCAAATTTATGTACTGTTAAATAGGACAAGAAGATGACTGTGTCATGTTGTAGTCAGTTACAAGGGAAACACCAAATAAAAAGTCTATGAATTAATAGAGCATAGTTTGGATCAAGGGGAAAGATAACATTTCAAAGATAAACAATGGTTCATGGAGCCTTCCGTGTTGTTTAAATTGCAACATTGTTTGTAAGAATTGATACAAATGGGAAAGAAAGGAAAATGGAAGGTTGTCATGGAACTTGAAATGTACGACCCTAAAAACATGATCACTTTTTCCACCAAAGATCTAGTTTGTTCTAAAATTAATCGAACAAATGGAAGCTTTGACCATGTTTCCAAATTACTGTCTCGTAGATATTCTGGCTTCATTAGATGGGAAGAAATGAACCTCGCTTCTCCATGTAGTTTCATTCGACGAAAAAATAAAGAACCAGGGAAAAATGATACTGCTTCATTGAGTTATGAAGTTTAAGTATCTCAAGAATGCATTATCTATATGTTATTAATGATATTGCATTTATAAATTTTTGTATGTACTGACATTTAAAAATTTTGTATGTAGTTATGCATGTTCATATGGTCCGGAGGACAAAAATGGAGAATAACTAGTTAAACATAGGGCCTCATTTTCCAAGAAGAGGGGTTGCCAATGTCATTTTATTTTTAAGGTTATGGTTCAAAATCTCGAGGCTGCAATATTGACACATAATCTGTATGAGAATGAAGACAAACAAGGATGGTCTTGTCATGTTCTACATGACACTTCAGGTGAGGCTAGGCCTGTGCATAAGCCTAATATTTCAAGGGACATAGTCTCCTATGTAGAAAGTTGATTTTTTTATGTGCTACTTGACTTGGTTTGTAAAATGAACATCAAGAAACATGTTAATTTGGATGCGAAAGCTTGGGATAGGGACTTATTCTTGAGAAGAAAAGATTTTGTAAACATATACCATCAGGGATGATTTTAAGGAACCATACTTACTTAAAAGTGTATAAATGTTGGTGAATCTTACTAATTCTTAAAATGGCAACTATAAAATGTTTGGCGATATTTTTCAAAAAAAAAATTAATTTCCAAGGATTTTATATCATTTATATAATAATTTGGCGATTTTTAGAGTGAACAAATTTTACCCCATCAAAATTGGGTGAAATAGGGCTTCAAAAAATGCAAAATGGTGAATCTTTTTTTGGATAAAAACTTGGAAAAATAGCCCATGGGATAAAATTCGCCCCTAAAATCATCCCTGGGTCCATCATTTGAGCAAAGGAAATGATAAACTCCACAAAAAAGACGAGATGTGTGTCAATATTTGGTACCAAAAACATAAAGAGGATTTTTTATTATACCAAAATCCCAATGGTGCATATGTTCTTAATAATTGGAATCCAAACAAAATGGATGTGAGAGACAATGGTATAGCTATTTCATCACATATTAATAGCCATGGATTCAACATTTAGTACAAATAAATATGGGGTATGTGTGTTTTGGCTGTTTTTTTAATACAATAATCCAATATGTAGCCATTCAATTTCTTTAATAAAGAAAGTTTTTCACTTCATTTGTTCTTTGAGTGTGGCAGCACCAACTTTACACACTAGTTTCATTTCATGGAAAACAAATTGGGGTTCCAGTTGCATGGGTTTTTGCATCATGAAATACAATTGAATATATTGCACTTTGGTTGGAGAAGCATATGAATAGGTGTTACCAACTCTGTCCTTAATGGAAACCCAATGCCTTCATGGTTGATGATGTGTTGGATGAGATAGATCCATTAAGGTATCTTCATTATTGTTAATATACATTTCAGCTTGTCATTATTATGAAAAATTCACACTTTAACACATTGAACTATGGAAATTAATCCCAAGCTTAGATAAATTGAACTCACAAAATTGCTTGAAAAGTATGCAAGAAACACTCAAAAGGAGATTGAATATGTTGAATAACACAAAATGTTGTTACATTATTTTACACCAAACATCATTATATATAAATAGGTTGTTCAACCATGTAGATACTCCAAGGATTCGGAAGCATAAATATGCCATTTTAATCAGTACAAAAGCAAGCTTACTAATCTAGTCAAAATCCCCCATAGGTGCATAAAACACTTTCCTAATCTGTAAAGAGGCTCACGAATTGGATGAATGAGTTTTTACGGATGATAAGTGAAGGAAAGTGGACTAAATCATGCTTTTAGGTGAGAAAAAGAAAGAGGGTGAGTTGTGACAAAAAAATGCAGTCTACCTTAAAACTAGCTTTACCTTTTGCCTTAAAACTACAGAAAATGAATGAAACTATGGATAAGGTATGAATGCACACTTGCTAAACTGGGCACTCTATTGGGTTGGAATAATATTATCTATAATATTTCCAAATCACTTTTGGAGGAATTTTTGGCAAGTTTGACCACAAAAATGCAAGTGGATTCCAACTAGCTAGTGTAGGACCTAGGAATTTAACCAAACTGATTAAATTTTATATCCTAAGTATGGTAATGGGTTTTGATTCTTCCAACAACCCCTTTAAGCCTGAATTATGTAAAATATCAGAAAAATATCAGAGATATAGGTCCTAGCAACAAGGCTTAGTCACCCTTTACATACTGCTTGTCCATACAAAACAAGGAAAGACGTAAAACCACAAAGGGGAAAATCCTTCCTTAAACATGGACATTAACAAAATAGTAAGAAATATTGTCTTCAATAAGTATTCATCACATGATCATATATCCCCATTAGTGATTTGAAATTGTTGAAAGTCTTTTCAGAAAAAACCTTCGTGAATATGTCGGCAACTTGCTCAGATGATGCACAATAATGCAGAGCAATGGCCCCATCATGCACAAGTCCTCTGATGTAGTGCATATGGATCTCTATGTGTTTGGTTCATAGCCTTGGTACTAGATCAGATGAAATTTTAAAGGTACTTTGTTTTTCACAATATATTACTGTATAAGTCTCAGAATCGATCGCAAATTCTCCAAGTATACCCTGCAACCACAAACATTGAGTGCCTCTGTAGATGAAAGTGAAATTGCACTTTTATTCCTACTTGACCAGATTATTGGTCTATATTCAAGAATAAACACATATCTATAATTTTAATTTCTATCAAATTCATCACTTGCCCAATCAGAGTTAGTAAAACTAACTAACTCTAGGCCAGTTTGTGGAACATAGTGAATCCCATGTGTTCATATTCATTGTACAAAGTTTAGGATTCTTTTTGCTTCCCTCAAATGGATGTCATGAGGCTGATCCATTTTTTTTGGAAGCCACACTCACTGCATAATAAATATCAGGTTGAGTATGAGTCAAATAAAGAATACAACCATCCAATTGCCTATACAAGGTGTTGTTTACCAATGGAGTTGACTACGCTTCTTGTAGCTTAATTCTTGAAAGGAACGGAGTCTTGCTTGGATTGAAATCCTTCACATTGAAATTAATTAGCAGGTCTGAAGCATACTTGGACTGATGTACATTTATTTCAATATCCGATTGAGAAATTTCAAGCCCCAAAAATTGGCTTAACAATCCCAAATCAATCATGGAGAAGGCATAGTTCATTGCACTCTTCAAAGAAACAAATTCTTTCTAGGAACTTCCTGTGATCAAAAGGTCATCCACATACAATAAAATAATGATTAAATAATCATGAATTGTCTTCAAATATACATTTGGATCATACTTTCATCTACAATAGCTCAGTGATAGCAAAAATCCATCAATCTTGGCATACCAAGCTATGGGAGCTTGTTTTAGCCCATACAATGATTTATTCAACCTAAAAATAAGATATGGATTAGTTATAAAAAAAAATTCATTCTTCATATATATTTCTTATTTCATATTTCCATGTAGAAAGACACTCTTCACATCCATGTGATGTACGTCTCACTGCTTGGAAGCTGCAATGGCCAAAACTAGTCTTATGGAGTCCATCTTTTCCATTGGTGAAAAGGTCTCATTGTAATGAATTCCTTGGACTTGGAAGAATACTTGGCCACTAACATTTCCTTATAATTTATAGGAGAGACATCAGCAAAAAATTTAGTTTTGAATACCCACTTACACTTGACTAGCTTTCTCCCTTGGGGGAGATTGACTAGTTCCCATGTGTCATTCTTATGGAGCGAATGGAATTCCTCCGTCATGGTAATTTTACATATTGGATATTATGATGCTTATCCATATTTCTATGGGTTTGATTCAGTCATTAGATAACACTTCTTAGAAAATAAGGGTCCCTGACAGAAAGGGCACTCTCGAATTGAGATCTAGTCCTCCTAGGATCACTAGGATTTCCAGCTATCCCCAGCTGCTTGAATGGTATTTTCTACCCAATTTAGCCTTGTGGGACTGTTAGGATATAAAATTAAATCATCATTATTAGACATATTAGAATAAAAAATTTCAGTAGTCTCTTCACTTATAGTCAAACGTGGTGGTGGTGAAGAAAACTCTCTAATTTCTGTTGTTGGCATAAGCTCTTCTTCAAACTGAACACTCCTTTAAATGAAGGTTCTTTGAGTGCTCATGATGATAAAATTATACCCTTTGGAATATTCAAAATACCCAAAAAAAGGAATACTTTGGGGTTCCAAATCCCTTCTCTTTTCAAATGGAATTCTATCCCATGCCCTTGAGCCAAAAAATACTGAAATGAGACACATCAGGCTTGTCCCCACTCTAAGCTTCGAAAGTAGTGATTCCATCAAGTTTATTATGATAAACCCTATTATGAATATAGGATGCATATTTTATATCTTATTCCCAAAAAATTGGTGGAAAAGTATTAGAATCCATCATACATGTAGCCATCTCCTTGAGGGCTCTATTATTCCTCTCAGCAACACCATTTTATTGAGGTGTGTAAGGAATAGAGTGTTGAATTGGGATACTTGCATATTTACAATATTGAATAAACTCATAATTAAAATATTCACCACCATTACAATATCTGAGGATCTTGAGTTTCCTCCGAAACTGGTTCTCAACCAAGGCTTTAAAAACCTTGAAGAGGTAAAAAAACTTCAGACTTGAGTTTAAGGAAGTAAACCTAACAGAATCTAGAAAATTCATGTATGAATGTTAAGAAATACCTGGCTTGAATAATGGACATATGAAGTAAAGGACCAACAATTTCACTGTGGATAAGTTTAATTGGTGCAAACATTCGCTCATGGCTGACTCTTTCATACTTATGCTCTGGGTGTTTTCCTAGAATGCAACCCTGAAAGACTCCTTTGGAAAACTTGATCTTTGGTAGCCCTAAAACCTGTATTTTCCACACAAATATGAAAGATATTTATAATTTATATGGTCGAACATCTCATTCCAAATCTTGATAGCTTCATTAACATTAGTGATGAGAGAAAAGGGGTTAGAGAAAGGCATGAAGTGTGAAAGCCTGTACACTTTCGAACAATGATCCACAAAACATTTTTCAATGAATATACCATTAACAATATCATAGATTTCAACACCATTGTGAGAGAAAAAAACCTTCTTAGGAGACCCAATGTGGGTTACTTGGTAGACTGAAAAGATATTAGCAACAAGACTTGGGACATACAAGATATTATTAAAGGAACCATGGTAAAAATCTATGCTACCCTTACCCTTACTTTCATTTTTTGAGTTGGATCCCAACAAAATACTTGGACCATTCTAATCATCAAGAGAAGAGAAGGACTCCCTTGTTGAATACATGTGCGTAGAAGCTCTAGAATCAATGATAAAGGAAGGAGATCTTACAGTGCTTGCAACCGAGGCATGAACTCTCTCATTGTCTTCAAAACTGGGTCCTCCTTCCGTCTACTTTACACCTTCAGGAAGTGATATTTTTTTCTTCTCCAGGAGTTGAGTCAACATATCGTTTTGCTTCTTCATACAAGAGCTCTTAGGATGAAATTACTTACCACAGTATGCACACTTTCTCATTTCACCTTTACCTTTCTACTTCTGGGAGTTCTTCTTCTTGGAGTTTGAGGACTCCTCATGAGACTTGGACTTGTCTCCTTTTTTATATGGAGGATTCGTAGCTTTATTCTTTTCTTTGGAATTGATCTTGGAATATCTAGCAACAAAAGCTTGATATTTGGAAGGTTTGATGGTGCCCATCATGACCAATTTGTCTTGCTCCTAAGTCAAGGATTCCACGAAATCAACCAATGAAGGTATCTTCCAAGTTCAAGTTGTTATCTTTGTGTCATGGAAGGTCGAATTAAATACTCTATAGTCAGGGCAAACATTTGAAAGGATGGCCAAGACTAGTTGTTCATCTTTCTTATCTATACCACACTATTTTAGCTACAAAACCAATTATTTGAATTTGGAGAAGTAGACTTGCAAGGATTTGAAGCTGCTTGTACTCAGTGAAATCGGCTTGTTCTCTAGTCCCTCATCTCATCAGTCTTCCTAAATAAATTTTGAATCTTTTCCCATACTTCATTTGGTGATGAAAATCCATAGAGATGGAATAGAAGGTCTCTGGAAATGCTAAGACGTAAGAGACCATACACCTCATCTCCCCTATTATTCCATTTGATATTCTATGTTGCTGCATTAAGCTCAGTTTTAGTTTCCATGGTCACTATGTAGAGGCATTTACTCCTCATCAAAATCTCCATCTGTTCCTTCCATTCAAAGTAGTTGAATGGCGTCAAGATGATATGGTGAGATTGATCCATTCTTTAGCAACTACGTCGTTGAATAGACAGAATGTGCTCCGAGTGAAAGATGTCGACCCTAAAAAATAAATAGAAGAGGAGAAGAATCAAGATACCAAGCCTCTAATTCCATGTGCAAATTAATCCCAAGCTCATATCCATTGAACTCACAAAATTGCTTGAAAAATATGCAAGAAACACTCAATTGTTGAAACAAAAAATTGCTTGAAAAATATGTTGAATAACACAAACTATTGTGATAATATTTTATAATAGAAATAATTATATATAAATAGGTTGTTAAACCATGTAGATAATCCAAGTATTACAAGCAATAAATATGCCATTTGAATCAGTACAAAATAAAGCTTACTAAACTAGTTAAAATCCCCCATAGGTGCATAAAACACTTTCCCATTCTGTGAAGAGGCTTGCGAATTGGGTGAATGAGTTCTTACAGATGATAAGTGAAGGAAAATGGACTAAATCATGCTTTTAAGTGAGAAAAATAAGGAGGGTGAGTAGTGACAAAAACAATGCAGTCTACCTTAAAACTAGTTTTACCTTTTTCCTTAAAACAATAAAAAAAGCAGGAAAATATGGACAAGGGAGGAATGTGCACTTACTAAACCAAGAATTCTATTGGGTTGGAATAATATTATCCATAATCTTTACAAAGCACTCTTGGAGGAATTTTTGGCAAGTTTGACCACACAAATGCAAGTGGATGCCAACTAGGTAGTGTAGGACCTAGGAATTTAAAAAAAATAATTAAATTTTATATCCTAAGTATGGGAATGGGTTTTCATTATTCCAAAATGAACATGGTAGGAGGATCACCCAGTGCAAATTCTTATTGTGCATTTGGCATGTAAGAAGGGAATGGCTAAAAAATGTGAATCATTTAGCCACTAGTCCAGAAAGAACAAGTATGATGTTCAGTAAGTTAGGCTATATAATGAAGTATTGTTCCAATGATGATGAGGTTGATGTAATACAAGGATTTTTCAATGAATTTTTTTATGAGGGAAAATTCTTGGACTATTTCCACAAGAATTGGGTTTCCAATGATAAGTTTCGTAAGGGCACATACTATTGCTTGTGTTTGTTCTTTAGTGTTTCAAAATTATCATATATTTCCACTAACTTGGTTTTTTACTTTCAGAGATGTGGGTTAAAGGGTTTCATGATTTCTTGCATGAAAATCAAGAGACCAATAATTTTGTAGAATTGTACCATTATTACCTAAATACCAACTTTCTCTCTGATCGATAGAAGAAATGTGCTCGTCGAATAGATTGGTTATCGTATGTGTTATTGACAAATGTCAAACATGTGTATCAGTTCAAAGAAATTTTGAAAGACGAAGGATACTTGAACAACTATAGGAAAGAGAATAATCTTGAATGCTCCATGTGAAGAGCTAAAATAATTCCAGATAGTGATTTTTTATGTCATGAGAGCATATCTCATGCCTATTGGGTGAGGAGTCGAAAAACTCGTCATAGAAATACCTTGTCACCTACTATCATGAAAATTTTATAGTATGTGATTACTCATGGTCTATTTGTGAAAACATATGCAAGCATTCTATAAAGGTATATTGGTTGTATTTCCCTTTAGGATATTCAATCCCGGTACTAGATCATGAAACAACACCTGCTTGATTTGATACGCCTCGCGAGATACAGGCACCAAACTTACATGTAGATGATGATATAACTTATACAGCCATTGATAGTGTTGATCTAGATGTTGAGGGAATTCAACTAGATAGGGATGAATTGTTTGGTTACCGATACCTTCTTAAAAACGGTCCTCCTAGTACATTGATAGAGACCGTACATTGATAGAGACCGAGCAGTTGGTTGGACTAGTTCAAAAATTGTTAGATGAGGCCAACAATATTCATATTGTGGATTTTGACTTCACCACTGGCTTGGGTGCTTTCAAGTAATATTTGAATATGAATAAAATATTCTTTAGCCCCAAAAAGACAGGAAAAAGAATCAAACAAAGTAGTGTCTTGGAAACTGATTTGAATATCTATACATTTGAATATGATCCATTCAAGTTTCAATATTTCAATAAGCGGGGTCATCCTCGCTCCAACAATGCATCATCAATAGTCCCAAGTCAACTTCATATGGTGAAAATATGTATGTGTTTATATTAGTGTATATATGCATAAACAATTGTTAATGTACAGTGTGTGGATGATTTCATAGGGGAAATAGTTATGGGAACGTGAGTGGTTGCTTGATAACACACTAGTCGACAATTTCCAAGGTTTGGAACATGCTCTAGTTTATACTCTAAAGCATATCAATTGTTATTTTTTCTTTCTGCCTCATGTTTTTAGTGTATCTATCCATAAACAATTGTTAACATGTAGTGTGTGGATGCTTGTAGAGGGGAAAAATTATACCACGGTTGCTCCAAGGAAAAGATGTAGGCAGATGCAGCACCAGTCAGGTCTACCTGCAAGCCCAGGTACACTTCATGGGACTCTTAATTTATGAATATATGTTTTAATGTGAACAGTGATTTGCGTCACAATATTGTATCTGATGATCTTACATGACATACATAGGTGCTCCTCCTAGGGCTCTTTCGTTCGGAGAACACGACTAGTTTCTTGAGAGAACACCAATCAACGGTTTCCAAGGTTTAGTGCATGCCCTACTTCCTCCTCTTTAGCATGTCAGTTGTTATATTTGCTTCCCACCTCATTTTGTTGGAGTTTCTAGGTAGAAATAATTCTTAATGCATGGTGTGTGGATGCTTGCAGAGGGGAAACAGTCTGCCACGGTTTCTCCAGTGCAAATACGTAGATGAGTACAACACCACTTGGGTCTACTTGCAAGCCTAGGTACACTTCATGGGACTCTTATTTGATGAATATATGTTTTCATGTGAACAATGTTTTGCATGACAATACTAGCTCTGATAATCTTACATGACATGCACAGGTTCTCCTCCTAGAGTTATTTCATTCAGGGAATGCAATGGGTTTCTTGAGAGCACACCAATCGGTGATTTCCAAGGTTTGGCACATGCCCTACTTCCTCTTCTTTACCATATCAATTGTTATATTTGCTTCCAGCTTCAGTTTTTTGGTGTATATAAGAATAAACACTTGTTAACGTGTGGTGTGGGGTTTCTTGCAGAGG
The DNA here is from genome assembly GCA_001517045.1 of Pseudotsuga menziesii. Classification (NCBI taxonomy): domain Eukaryota; kingdom Viridiplantae; phylum Streptophyta; class Pinopsida; order Pinales; family Pinaceae; genus Pseudotsuga; species Pseudotsuga menziesii. The sequence continues at coordinate 493,732 of LPNX010438501.1, forward strand.
GGAAATAGTCATCCATGGTTGCTCCAATGCAAAGGGGTAGATTATTGCAACACTAGTTGGGTCTACCTACAAGCCCAGGTACACTTAATGGGACTCCTATTTGATGAATATATGTTTTTTTGTGCATAGTGTCTTGTGTGACAATACTGGCTTTGCTGATCTTGCATGACATACATAGGTGCTCCTCCTACGGTTCTTCCATTCGGGGAACACGAATAGTTGCTTGAGAGCACACCATTCAATGGTTTCAAAGTTGACACATGCCCTACTTCCTCCTCTTTAGCATATCAGTTGTTATATTTCCTTCTCACCCCATTTTGTTGGAGTATCTAGGCATAAATAATTGTTAATGTGTGGTGTGTGGATTCTTCCAGAGGGAAAACAGTCTGCCACGGTTTCTCCAATGAAAAGATGTAGATGAATACAACACCAATTGGCTCTACCTGCAATCCTAGGTACGTCACTTCTTGGGACTCCTAATTGATGAATATATTTTTTCATGTGCGTAGTGTTTTCCATCACAATACTGGATCTGATGATATTACATGACATGCACATATTATCCTCCCTAGGGTTCTTCCATCTAGGGAACACGAGTGGTTGCTTGAGACCACACCAATAAATGGTTTCTAAGGTTTTGCACATGACCTACTTCCTCCTCTTTAGCATATCAGGTGTTATCTTTGCTTCCTGCCTCATTTTGTTGGTGTATTGGATGTTGTTAACATATTGATGATGTGATGTCTATATATATGCTAGGTGATTCTATCACAAGAGGAGAAACAACATCTTCAGCTCCAAAAAATCCCGTATAAAAAGGATTTAAATCTAGTGCATATATTGCTTAACACCTGCTATAAGCTTGGTAATTTTTTGAAAGTGCACAATGAATAAGAAGACACATGGTTCAATTGTTTTTCTATGTAACATACAAATTCATACGTGTTGAATAACCTACGCCTATTGGGAGGTTTCCCATATCTTTTTGAGTCATAAAATGAAATAATTTTGTTCAATGTCTCGAATATGTTGTTGAGAACAGTTCTACAATGAAACATTACATAAACCATTGTTTCTATGATATATTGTGTGAGAATAGTTGATATGTGTAGCTTTTTGTGACCTATGGAAGTTGCATCTGTGAAAATACACCCCCCTTGTTGCAAATGATTGAAAAAATATATCTATTTGTTTATGGATATATATATATATTTTATAGCAGAAAAAAATATATTATCAAACAAATAGACTTGATAGATTTGGTTACGAATTCCTCTTAATTTTCAATAGTTTGTCATAAAATTGTTGGAATATCATAAACCCACTCATAAAATAATTAATCATTATTTGATTAATTTCCTACCCACTAGCTTAGATAGTTGGCATCCACTTTCACCTTAAAGTAAACACTTGCCATCTATACCCCATGAATGATTTATTAGTGATTCTGGGTTGATATTAACCACTTTATGGACATCCAGAATTGGTAACTGTGCTTTACAACATATTCTTCTTTATTCTTGTTTATCCTGCTTTTCTATGGATAAGGTAAAGCTAGTTAACTAGGAAACTGACAGCTTTTATTGCCAACCCATCCTCCATTATTTTCTCTCCATATTCCAGGATTAGCAATTCTTTCCTTCACTAATCATCACCCACACATGCTATTTCTAATTCATGAGGTCCTTGATAGATTAGGAAAGTACTTTAGCCATCTATGGGGTGTTAATGTATATGTAACTTCGGAATGTATTCTTCCATGTATCTTATGTATTGTAACCCGATGTTTATTCCGGGATGTTTCTATTATGTATTTGAGTCATATTGTCTTGCCCCGATGTTCCGATTAATAATGTAAATAAGTCATATCAAGTCATTAGGTAAGTCCCCACAGTTTAGGGGCACTTGAGTTATTATACACTAATTAAGCTGTAGGCTCGAGTAGTAATTATTAGGTTGAGTGCACTTCAAGTCAACGGAATAATATAAATAGAGAGTGTGTGTCTCTCTATTTATCACTTGTGACTTAGCTCTCTTGCTCTCTCAAGTGTGGCGCACTTTTGGAGAAGGAAATTCTTGTGCTTGACAGAAGACATAAGGCTGCTGTTGTGAAGGGAGGTCATCTTACTGTTTTGGGATCACATCTTGTGGTGATACTATCTTAGAGGAAGTTGAGGGGTTTTCTCCATTTATGGTTTCCCCTCCTAAAATATTTGTGTCTCTTGTCTCTTGTGATGTGCTTATGTGATTGCTGTACTTGTTATTCTCTCAGTGAAAAGATCTTATCATAATGCTAGCTTAAATGATGAAAAACTAACATGGTATCAGAGCTAACCTGAGAAGAAGACATTGTGCAGCTACAGGAACTAGGGCTTCCTATTTTGTGGATCTTCCTCCATAGATTTTCAGCAAAAGTATGCTAAGATGACTCTCCATTGAAGGGTGCATCTTTCTGTCGATGCGGAATTCAATTTCAAGCATTTTCAGTTTCGATGTGGAAATTAGGGATTTCTACAGAAGGGGAATTTTTGGGTGAGACCAGAATAGGATTTTTCTCCTCATAAAAACCAAAATTTAGAGACCTGGATCAATAAATTTGGTTGGGTGAAACTCCAGTAAAGTCAAACCCTAGTTTGACCCTGAGCTAGGAGAAACCCTAAATGCTAAAAATGCTAAGTTTTGGTACAGTCGCTATATTCCACGATTGACGAAGTATTAGAAGCTGAAAATTACAGGGGCCGAATAAAAAATCGTGATGAACACTGTGTCCAAAGGGCAGCGTCTGAGTCGCTATATTCTGGGAGATATGATCTCTCCAAGTTAGGGTTCCAGCCTCTTCCAGAAATCATCCATAAACAGGTCACCTAGGGAGATCTGCAATATCTTGGGCTACAGAGGTCCAAATGGAATTCCTGAAGATTTTATAGAAAGGGCATGGACTTTAATTTATGTGGTCCGAATTTCAGACTCAGAAGATGAACCAGTGACACGTGGCATGCTGTACAAATTCACTGTTATGAACAGTCCAGTAACAGGTCACCTTGGGAAAATGATCATAAATACCAAATGGTGAAACAAATTCTGATGAAACCTGAGGTGTTGGATCAGGAACATGCGAGGTTACCTCAGTGAGAAATTTCAAACACAGAGAATTATTAATTTCGGAGATATCACAAAAACAGTAACAGGCATTTCTGCAGAAGAAATCAGAAAATTAGGGCTTCCTGTTCCGGGAGTTTCCCTCCACTGTTTTCAGAAAAGGAGTACATTGGACAGCTCCATTTGAAGAGATCTATCTGTTCATCCAATCAGATCTGAAAGATTCCAAGTTTTGAAAATTAGGGGTTTTGCAACAAACCCTAGATCAGCAAACTCCAGGACAAGGGCGGACACCTCAAATCGATAAGATCTAATCCTTTGCTATTTCCATTTGAGGTTCTCATTTCAATATGATATATCAGATTAGCTTGGTGACAAGCTTTGGGAAGTTGACAACTTCCAAGCATGGAAGTATATGATCTCTCTGAAGAAAATGGATTGGACACCTAAATGAGTATAGAGGTTCTAGTTTCAGAGGAAGATGAGGTTAGAAGCCTTTCACAAGAAGGACTTGGTCAAGGCCCAAGGAGACATCATGCTCATGCTGTAGAGGATGATGAACCATCCAGAAAGAGATCCAGATATGAAAGTGAAGATTCTTCAAGTGAGGATTTATATGTTCTGATATCAGCTCTCATAGGTAACATTACTCATGGAAGTGATGATTGGCTTATAGTCAGTGGGGCTTCCAAACATATGATGGGATTCAAGGA
>LPNX010438501.1:500596-550600 GCA_001517045.1 Pseudotsuga menziesii
CCAAGAGATCCAGATCAAGTGATGATATAGATCCAGCAGTGGTGATCCAGATCGAGTGATGATCTAGATCCAGTACAGAGATGATGATCCAGATCGAGTGATGATCCAGATCGAGTGATGATCCAGATCCAGCAGTGGTGATCCAGATCGAGTGATGATCTAGATCCAGTCCAGAGATGATGATCCAGATCGAGTGATGATCCAGATCCAGTCCAGTGATGATGATCCAGATCAAGAGATGATCCAGATCCAGATGACTTGAAGACGAAGATGACTTGAAGACGAAGATGACTTGAAGATGAAGATGACTTGAAGATGAAGGTGACTTGAAGACGAGATGATCCAGTTGATACAGAGAAGAAGACCAGTGTTGAAAATTGTGTCGAAAGAATACCTTCCTAGTTAAGAGGGAGTGTTAATGTATATGTAACTTCGGAATGTATTCTTCCATGTATCTTATGTATTGTAACTCGATGTTTATTCCGGGATGTTTCTATTATGTATTTGAGTCATATTGTCTTGCCCCGATGTTCCGATCGGGAGGATTAATAATGTAAATAAGTCATATCAAGTCATTAGGTAAGTCCCCACAGTTTAGGGGCACTTGAGTTATTATACACTAATTAAGCTGTAGGCTCGAGTAGTAATTATTAGGTTGAGTGCACTTCAAGTCAAAGGAATAATATAAATAGAGAGTGTGTGTCTCTCTATTTATCACTTGTGACTTAGCTCTCTTGCTCTCTCAAGTGTGGCGCACTTTTGGAGAAGGAAATTCTTGTGCTTGACAGAAGACAGAAGGCTGCTATTGTGAAGGGAGGTCATCTTACTGTTTTGGGATCACATCTTGTGGTGATACTATCTTAGAGGAAGTTGAGGGGTTTTCTCCATTTATGGTTTCCCCTCCTAAAATCTTTGTGTCTCTTGTTTCTTGTGATGTGCTTATGTGATTGCTGTACTTGTTATTCTCTCAGTGAAAAGATCTTATCATAATGCTAGCTTAAATGATGAAAAACTAACATGGGGGTTTATCATAATTAGTAAGTTTGATTTATGAGCTAGCATGAGTTGTCTTCCATCAACTCTATTTTCCTTTATAAGGATGTATTACCTATGTAATAATATCAATTATAATTTATTGATCATTCATTAATGTGTGTTCATTAATTATTCTTCTTCTCTCCTTATGCTAATTCTCTACAATTCTATGTGAGGTTAATTGTGTGCCTAGATCCTTAGCTTGTTTATGAAATTTCCTATTCCATCAAGGATTTAGAATTTCTACATGGTATCAAAGCTCAAGATATCGAATCTCTACATGATATCATATCTTTGAGAGTTCATTATGTAGTCCTCCTTTTCAGAATTACAAGTTTATTTTATAGGTACAACTTCAAATGGGTTCAAGAGTATCAGTTCCTCTTCTTGCTCCATTCACAAGATATTCAGAGTGGAAATTGAAGATGATTTCATCTCTAAAGAGACAAGGTCTCTATGAGATATCTATTGGAGCTAGAGAAGAGTCTTATGAAGGGCCAAGTGACTGGATGAATGACTACGATAAAGAATTTGGAGATATATATGGATATTTCTCCAAGCATGCACTACCTTATTGACTCTGTTGAATACCCAAAGGATCTCTAGACAACATTGGATAGAGTTTTGGGAAAACACAATGAGGATCCTTCTAGCTATGTGGAGAGAGCCTCTAGCTCCTCAATGACTTCTCTCTCTCAAGATTTCTTTTCCTCTACAGTCTTTGATGAAGTTGATCATGATGAATAAGTTTCTCATATAGTTCTTGTTGCTACTACTCTCTTTGATTCGAATGCTTCCTCTTTCAATCAAGAAGAAAATATTGAAGAGCCATATTTTCTGTGTCTCTTGAAGTTGAATATCTTGATTCATCTTCTTATGATTTTGTTGATGAAAAAAAAGTGATAGATGGAGCTGCTATTGATATTGATGATTCTCTCACACATTCATTGTTCTCTCTGTCTTCTATCATGGATTTTGAGATTCATATGCCAGACCTTTCACACTTTGTGCATACCTCTCTCATTAATTTGGCTAAGAAAACATCCTAGAATTCAATGGGTTGTGCACCATAAATCCTTTTAGTGTCTTTCCACTTACCATACTTGATCCCATGCACTTCAGCAACTCCTTCTTTATTCTTGGAACTTGTTCTCAGAGGCTCCTTGAATATTTTGAACATCTCCTTCCTTCCTCCTTTCATACTTATACCACAAAGGATTCATTATCAGTGTATTCCCATGATTCTACCGATATTCTTATATGCGTTCTTTTGGATTCCTTGGAATCTAAATCAACCCATGGAGCCCATGCATTTGCACTATTTGATCCTATTCCTTCTCTATGTTCCTACATGATTACTTGCACACATCCTCTCTATGTAAATGAAGATGGCGACATTATATATTCTCTTGGACCATTATTTCACCTATTTGGAGCTGATTTCATATCTATTGGTTCGAATTTCAAGCCATTTCATCATCTTGGAGCTGATTGCAAGGCTCAAGATCCTTAAGTTTTGCTTTCATATCATTGGCTCTCAGTTGTTATACATGGTCCCAGTATCCATCTTGTAGTTGTTTATGTTTTTTCATCTAGGAGAGCATATTTTTCTTCTTCCCAAGAATATGATTCCTTCAGACATTAACATTTCATTTGGAGCAGAAGCAACACCAGCAGTTCAATATTTTCGGTATTTCTTTTCATGTCCTTTCTTGAGGGAGGATTTTCCCCTTGTGGTTTTTCCTCTTTCCTCATTTCTTTGGATAAGATAAATTGTAAAAGGGTGACCATATCCATGCCGATGGGCCCTATATGCATATATATTTCTAATTAGTTCATAGATATCATGATAAATTTAGACTTAAAGGGGGGTGTTGGAATATTATAAACCCACTCATAAAATAATTAATCATTATTTTATTAATTTCCTACCCACTAGCTTAGATAGTTGGTATCCACTTGCACCTTAAAGTCAACACTTGGCATTTATATCCTAGGAATTATTAAATTCTAATTCTGGGTTGATATTAACCACTTTATGGACATCCATAATTGGTAACTGTTCTTTACAACAGATTTTGTTTTATCCTACTTTTCTGTGGATAAGGTAAAGCTAGTTAACTAGAAAACTAGAAGCTTTTGTTGCCAACCCATCCTCCATTATTTTCTCTCCATATTCTAGGATTAAAAAGTATTTTCTTCACTCATCATCACTCACACATGCTATTGCTAATTCATGAGGTCCTTTATATATTAGGAAAGTGCTTTAGCCATCTATGGGGGTTCACCATAATTAGTAAGTCTGATTTATGAGCTAGCATGAGTTATCATTTATTGATCATTCATTAATGTGTGTTCATTAATTATACTTCTTCTCTCATTATGCTAATTCTCTACAATTCTCTATGAGGTTAATTGTGTTCCAAGATCCTTATCTTGTTTATGAAATTCCCTATGCCATCAATGATTTATAATTTCTACAAATATTGATAATAAAACATGTTAAAATAATTTAGACTTGGATTAATTCCCATTCTTCAAAGTGTTAATAACCAGCACTATGTTTCAACTACCCATGCATCTATGTTTCTAGCTACCATTGGTTTCATGGTGAAATGACTTGCACACATTTTAAATCAATATATTAGCTTCCATCATTGCTTTGAGATATTTTCAATAATCATTGAAGTTCTCTTAGATGTGTCATTTTCTCTAGATCCCAATTTGTATTTTTTTCAAATTTGATTTTTTTTTATTGGGAAAAAATCACCAAACTAAAATGATCCCATCCAACATCTATTAACTATAGACAAATACGATGTGGAATTTCACCACATATTACTTTTGTCTACTATTTTTTATGCCTTGTAGGTTAATGAATCTTGTGGTTATGTTTTCTATAGTTTAGTGTTGACCATTTCATAAAGCATTAAAATACATTCAACCTTCACAATTGGATGCTTGACAACTAAGGGATGCTTGAAATACTCTTTTAAGAGATCTAAAAGAAAGAAACCTTCAAATAAGAATTTAATTCAAGATGAAGTACATGCCTGCAAATAATAAAAGAGTACACGCCTTTAATTAATAATCACAAATTACGGTGACATCATTCAGAAATGAACATAATAGACAGATAGCCATACAAGTGAGGAATTTAAAGGTCCATTAATTAATAGTCATACAAACCGATACATTCAACAAAAAATTATAGACATCCAAAAAAAATGTAGTAATATATGTCTTCAATATAGATGCATGTAATTAATAATCACAAATTACAGTGATATAGTTAAGAAATAAACATAATAGAAAAATAGCCATAGAAGTGAGACATTTAAAGTTTCACTAACAGATAGTCATATAAAATGATACATTCATGCAAAAAATAATAGACATCCAAAATGTAGTAATCTCTGTCTTCAATAGACAACCCTCATATAGTGAAAAATAGTATGGGGTAATTCCCTATATGGGGTTACAAGTTAGTTCTTATACAAATGAAACTCACCATTTTTATTCACACCTATTTTTCATAATGGTATATGTGTGTGGCCTCTTTGTATTGGCAATATACTGTGAATAAATAGAAGGGTGACAATATTTAGAGTTCTTGCCATTTCCTTTATTTAGGGTGAGAAATTTCTGTTTGTGAACTTTTCATCGTGTGTTAGTATTTTATAGTACATATGGATCTCCAATATCATACTCATTTTCCATGTTTTGGACCTTACCATGATCTACCATAATGTTTCTCTCTCCATCTAGACCACCTTCTTCCACAAACAAAGATATCTCTTTCCCATTGAAGGAATGCTCTTGTGGATATTGACCACAATTGAAAATAAATGGATGTGACTTGAATGAAAAGTCAAATGCATCATCTAAATCCACATGTGTTTTGTTAAATGTTGACATACCTATAGATGGATGTGACTCGAATGAAAATTCAAATGCCTCATCTAAATCCACAAGTGTCTTGTCAAGTGTTGGCGGGCCTTATATATGGATGAGACTCTAATGAAAATTCAAGTGCATCATTTAAATCAATAGGAGTCTTGTCAAATGTTGGTGGGTTGAAAGGAACACTTTTCGATGTCTTGTCACAATGTTGAATGCTTTCAATATAATCATATTTCTTATTTTCCTTGTTGACAACTTTTGTTTTCTTGTCGTACAATACAAAATCAACATCTTCATAAACATCAGGTGTTTGATTCAAGTCCAATGAACATGATTGACCAACATATAGATTATTTCCCTGCAAATATAAAGAAACGATGTCAATAAAATGGATATTCATTCTGGCATTTCCAATACATAACAAAACATGTAGATGTTTACAAAACGTACACTAACTATCTCGTGAACTGACATGAAATAATCCTCGGCCAAATACAAAGAGCTACCTAAATATCTCTGTTGCAAGGAAAAAATGTTGAATAGAGGTTATTTCTTCAAATACAATGTAAGACTAGTTTTATATGTAATCAATTAAATATATAATATTTGAATAGGAATTGAAAAATCCTACCAGCAATGACTCATTAAATATTTTATGTAGCATAACCCAATCTTTATCTTCTATAATTTTCTTATGGACAATATTTGTTAATGCATATTTGTTTTCACTTGATTGTGCATCGTATTCACCAACAATTATTTTGACATGTGCCAATGTATCGTCGCTTAAATCCTCTGCACTCTTCACACCCTATTACAAGTAAAACAAGATGAATACACTGAGAAAACGTCATTTATTGAATATATACGAAAATAAAACATCAATAAAATAAAATCACCTCTTTTTGGACTCTCTCTGAATTGAAGCAGTTTCCAAATCCTTCCTATTCTTCTTGAAGTGATATTCAATTTCATAATTCTTTCGCTTACGATATTTTTTCATTCTTCCTGTAGATACAATATTGTAATTACAGCCTCGCGAGGCACCAAAATGCAATGTTATGGGTTCTTAATAATGTACTTCCTCTCGATGTTTGTTAAATGTGTGACACTTGTTGTGTCGCAAATGATTGCACTCAGTCCCAAAACAATAAAATAGATTGTACCCATTACTATCCGTAATTACTTTATAAGTCAAGTCTTCCTAAGATGGTCACCTAATAATATATTTAGTTCATGTAGATAACTACATCACTAATAAGATTGGATTGTTTACTTACTAAACAAATAATAAAAAAATTGATTGTTCAGATAGAACAAGAACCTATAATATGGCCATCGTATTGAAATATATGAATTGGTTTCTAAAGCCTCCAACCAAACAGAACCTTGAAAAAATAACATTGTTTTTATCTTAGTAATAAATATTATGCAACACTATTAACTTCTGAAATTACAATGCATAGTATTTTATATCACAAGGAAACACTACAACATGGATGTTATATTTACCTTGTATATATCATATTATTCTAGCAAATTCCAATGCAAGGATTGTGTTGGGTAAATTTATCACTACAAATAGTCTAAAATGTCAACCCAAGGAGGTAAACTTTGAGGCACAGGCACTGTATGTGCAGGATTAGGGCCTATCCTAATATAATCTACTCTAAGCTGATTTACTCTAATCTAGATATTATTTGAAATGCTCAATACTAATATTCCTATTTAATCATCAAACTCATTTAAATTTAAAATCCTAATGCTAACTAAATACTCTCACATCTAAGATCTACAAAACATTCAAATTCAAGTTCTATCTTAATTGCAGAAATGAATAATTCTAATACTAAAGAATAAACCAATGAGAGCCATTTATTCTAACATAATTCAAAAACTAGACTAAATAAGAAGAAAACTACATATTGAAATAGAAAACAGAGTAGGTGACAGAAAGTGAACTAGGAAATTGATGTATCGTTTCATACCTCAAAGCTCTTATTAAATTAATGAATTGTCTTTTAAGAAGTTTAATATTAGCATCGAGATTACTTGTTCACCCTAATTTTTAAAATGAGTTACTTCTATAATTGAAACTATTCTAAATTAACTTGCATTTTAAAACTACTACCAAATAAATGTAATTTGCAAAGGATCCTATAACTAAAATCTAAAGCTATATTCTAGAATCAAATCTTGCAAAAAGGAAAAACTGAATTAACTCAAATATTAAGCTATGATAAAATGAATGAAATCTACAGATTCTATAATTTAAAGGGAAATACCACCAAGTCCATTTCATATGGGAACCCAATTTTACAGAAGCAAAATTAGAATTTGAAGTTACAACAAAACGAATCAAATCTATAAGACTAAGAATTTCAAAACAATGCTCTTAAACCAATCTACCCTAACATCTGAGCTTGGTTCTATACTAGCAATGCTATGCACATTATTCCAATAACAATTAAGCAATAAGTAATAGATTCAATTCATATACAAATATGGTTTCTAAAGTTGCTTGACTAAATACAATTCTTATTTTTAATGAAAACAGAAATAATTAGTTAATCCATCTATCCTACAAAAACTTGAAGTTACAGGGGAAGGGATTATGGTCTATGTTGGTGGATCCTTTCCAACAAGACCACAAGTCCCTATGGGATTCACAGACTAAGAAATCTAAACTACATGTGTATAAAAGAAAAACATTAACAATAGGAAATAAATCAGATTATAGTCTACAAAATCATCTGTGTATTATAAAGACATCATGACCTCTGTCAAATTCAGAAAAAACAACACTTGGGCAGCGCAATCCTTCTATTAAATATTCATTGTATTTTTGTATATGTTACATTTCAATCCATGGCTCTTAATAGGTCAGGAACTAAGATAACAAATCCCAATTTCTTAGTAATAGATCCTATATTCTATTTAATATTACAACCGTTTATAGAAGGAAATTGATTCCTTCAATTAATGAGAAATTTCTCATGCTCGATAGGTGCTTTGATTTTATATCTAATAATAGGTCTTCATCTCTATGGCATGTAGTGCCTAGATATGAAGATCTCATTGATTATTTGTGAGTCATCAATGAGAATTGAGATGAATGGATTCGACTTTACTTGAGCAAGATGGCAACGCCTAGAGTATAACAAATATTCATGATATTTAATTTGCTGTTGAAATCAAAGTATGTTGTAGAACTTAGTATAATTAGTCACTAATCCTTTAAGAATTATATTTAATCATTAAATGAAAGGAAATCAAAGGATTTTGATGAACTATCATACCTTAGTATACTTGCTGGGCATTTGGGTAGATATGTGAAAATATAGAGGGATTTATGGGGTCAAAGGATCAAATGAAGATATAAAAAGTGTATTTGGAGGATGCACAGAGATGCAACGAGTGTCAATTTGACGAGCCAACACTCTCCCACGCTTGTGTATTTGCATGTCCTCATGCAAACATGCCTTTTCAAAATTTCAAAAATTTTGAAAACCAATTTCCAATCTGTCTGACAAAATTTATGATGTATTATCAATGATAACCAATTCTTCACTGGCCTGTTCTCTGGAAACACTCTCCCATGCCTATCTGTTTTCATGTCCTCATGCAAACATACCTATTAGAAACTTCAAAATTTCAAAACTGAGTTTCAATACCACTGACAGGGCTTATGCTGCATTGACCACGATGTTCAATTTTCTACCTAGTGGATTTGATCGCTCCTTTAACATATTGATATGTGATCAGTTTTTAGAGGTATCAACTCTCCAATTCCTCACTAATTTATGAAGGTGTTTTATGTTCATAACTACTTTTTCATGTTTTCCCTTCAACTTCTCATTCTTCTGCAGGAGCTTAAGACTATAATTTCTCCATTGTTCATTATATTTCGCATATTCTGCAACCAATAGGTCTTTTTCCTGTTGGGCTTGTTCGTATGACTTGAGTACTGATTTAATCTTCTTAATCTTCTTATTTTTCTTTTGTAACTAGGCAATTACAGAAGGTATAGCTGAAGTGGCCATAACTTCAGGTATATGTTCACCACATGGTTCTTGTTTAGGTGAATTATCATCAGGAGACCCATAGTCAAACTATTGAGGGTTAAACAGTTCAAAATTATATTCCACATTTTGAAATAGGAGGGTTTTCATGTGGATAAGGGTCTATATGTTCATAACCAAAATCAGGAAGAATAAAATCGAAATGTTCACTATATACAAAATCAAATTTTTGAGGAGACAATGGAGGAAGTAGACTTGGAGTATTCTTTTTCTTTTTCTTCTAAGGGAGATCTGGCTTTGACTCAGGGGATTCTTCCAGATCAATCAAAACAGGCGCCTGTACATTGAGGGCTGGATTAGAGGGATTAACAAGTTTTTTTTTCATACTTCTGGTGGTTCACCGCAGCAATGTGGATTCTGCAACCTTGGGGATTTTTGGCTGAGGTCGTTGCCTTTTGGATTTTCGTAATACAGAGCCAAAAATATCTATTATGGGTGGTTCTAGATCTGGGTCAAAAACGGGTTCTAATTGACGACCTTCAATCTGGGGAGAAACTGGAATGTGTGGAGAATGAGGGATTTCAGATGAAGGGAGACCATGAACTTTACCCAAAAAATTAGCCCAGGTATCCTTTCGAACAAGTAATTCATCTTTAATAAGAATCTTAATCAAACGATGATGGTAGAGACTATTGTAAGGATTACCAGAGTGCTTTTGAACCCACCTTGACATCTTGGCTAGACTTTTGTGCAGAAAATATAGGAAATTCATTTACAATCCAGCTTCAAAATGAAAAAGTAGGCAGACATGGTAATTCAAAGTGGTGACATACCTCCCTTCGCAAGTTAAATATTTTTGTAATATGTAAAGCACATTGTGCCATTCATCCTGCATCTAATCTCAAGAAAAACCCTTCTTCCAGCTTGCAAATTGATGATGCTCCTTTAAAAACATGGTACAAACTGCATGCTCTATGGGTTTATTTTTAAACCAATGCTCCCCATAGCAAGGAAAACCAGTGGACTGAGCAATTGTTTTCTCAGACACCGTTATAATAAAGTTGCCAATGTGCACTACCTTCCCATTGAATCCCTATGTGAAATACAATGTGATTTCGTCATAATACCCCTGAAATTTTTGGAAGAATTGATGCTAAGTGCCTTCAAACTTATCCTTGCATGCATTAAATTTAGGAAAACCTTCCAACATAGAAACAGAACTTGGCTCATGGTTTTTGGCTTCCTTCCGCCCCATATTTTTCTCTGAGACTATAATTTGGATAGGAAACAGAGGATGAAACAGAAACTGGGAAAATGATGAAGACTATTGGATAGGATTATAATAAGTCTCAATAGAGTTTCTCAAGGATTCTAATGCTTTGTGTGTAATAATAATTCATAAGCTCGTACCTCACGATCATTTAAATGCATGGTGCAAAGATTTTATGAATATTTTGAGCTGTCAGTGCAATGATGAATTGTTGTGTATGAAAACATAAAGGAATGAATCGAATGTTTCATGGATAAAGGAAACGTAATCATATATTTTTAAGGTGATAAGATATTCATCTCTAGGCACTACGTTCCATAGAGATGAAGATATATTTATAAGGATGGTTGTAGAATGATGACAAATGGAGGTAAGGTAAAATAGATGTATTATTCGAAAAGGTAAAAAGAAATAGGTTTAGCAAGTATATAGGTATAATTCATAATGAAATTTACTTATTTTTAATGAAATAAATAAACCCAAAGAAAGGATCATTACCTTAGATCAATTTTACCTTACAGGACCAAGTTCTTCAGAGATATGTTGTGAGGAGTTTTTGCTGCATGTTGTAGTTACTATGACAGAATGGAGTTTCTGTGACAAGTTGCTCTTGCTTTGCTCCAAAGATTGTGCTACTACAAAATTGAGAATGTTTCTTCTGATAGGATTTCCACTGTGTTGAATGTTACTGGATTTCTGTAGAAAATAGAGGAATAGACTACATTGTACCCAAAATAAAAGCTGCAACTACTGAAAACTATCCATGATTATAGAGTAAAGAACTGCAAGGTCTTCATCCACGTCCTTTTCCTTGTGAAAATATACCTATGTGAATAAATTTTGTTGGTGTCTAACATAGATAGAAATCATTGGATTACCAACCAATGAGGAGAGTTGTTAACCAATGCGAGACATTCCACCCCTAATGTTAATGGAAATAAAGACACTTGGTACACCCTAAAAGTCATGAATAGATTTGTTGGAGTCGAATGAACTGTAGAATTCAATTGCCAAGAAACATTAATGGATTTCCTTAACAAATGACAAGATTTCATTCCATTGAGGCATGTAAGCTCCAGGGTACCTAAAATGCCTCAAGTTTTAGACATAGAAAATATTTTGGAGTTGATGGGTTAAAACTTGCTGGAAGGAGAGCCTTAATAAATCTCCCATCATCGAACTGAGCACAGAACAAAATATTTTTTTGCAGAAATGAAGTAGACATCACCAACAAGATTTATTATGGAGCCTATCCAACTAGTCATTTGGTTTTCTAACTAGACCCTTGCTAGACTGTGCTAGACAACTGGTTTTCACAATAAAGCTTATTTTTTCTTTACTTTTTTTTATCTTTATTTTATTTTTTTATTTCCTACACTACCTTATGCTACTGGAAGTATAAATATTATTTCAAGTGTATGCATACTTCCACTATAACCACCTATAAATCAGGATTTCTAAAACATTCTTATTCACATAGCGTATATTAACAAATACCCAGATATGAAGAACCGGCTCCTCATATGATCTGGATTTAAAAAATTGTTGAAAAGTAAAAGGTTGGAACTGAGAAACTGTCTTAGTCCATATCTTAATAGATTCTTGATTTGCTTGGCTTCTTCTTTTAGTATCCTTTATTTCTAATCCAAGTTGATATTCTTCCTCTAGTACCAGGTAAGCAAGAAATTATGCAATTTCAAGTTCTAGTTGTTCTTCTTCTTCAGCTGCTTTCCATGATTCTTGAGCTCCCTCATCAAATGAGGAAGGATAAATGTATAAATCAATATTTTCATGTTGAGGTTGCTTATGGATTTTCTGCCCACTTTGGAAGATGTATTCTTATCCAGATATGGACCTGATACTGCAACAAGGATTAAAGAAACCCCTTGTAGTAATAATCCCTTCTCTACTCAATTTTTTTTTAAACATCCTTAAACTTGTACTGGCTCAAATGTCCTGCTTCAGAGGCGGGTCAGTAACACGGTTCTTAAAACACCCAAATGTTTTGAATTTTAAAACTAAATTAAAGTATTTGTAGAAAAATTATGCATGCAGGAAGTCAAATGCATTCATTATAGAAATGTAAAATTAACTCAAAAGCAAAGAAACTGAGTTTAAATTAAGTGTTGTGGGTGCAAACTGGCCTAATATTTTAAATAATCTAATATGCAATCAAAAACTAATACTGAAATGAAAGAAATCCAACTCTCCACTATGAAACCATAAACTAAAAAAACATTCCTACTTGAAAGAAAGATTACTTTTGTTGAAGGAAAAAAACACTCTTGCATACTATTGAAAGGAAAAACACACTTGCCTCAAAAGTAGCTACAGGAAAGGAAACTACCTATATTTAAAAAATAGAAAACATATATGCCTGAAATTAAACTATGTGAGAGTAAACTATCTATATTTACAGAAAGGGAAACATCCCCTAAATCAAACTCTACATAAAAACAAATTTGTGCAGAAGAAAAACAAGGCTTTGGGGCACCCCACTATAGTGGATGTGCAGGTTTTTACCTCTCGTCTTACCAGACTCCCCTACTCCTTGTTGTGTAATGTAAAAGCAACCTATCTACCTAGACTCCAACCCCTTTAGTACCTCCCTAGTGTTAAGAACCCGTGTCAACCCTCCTCTTTAGTTTGTTAGTATATTTTATCAGGCGCATATGCTTTGTAAGTCATTCCATCAGTATGTTGTATTATCCTACATTCATGGGGAGTAACTAATAGTTGTTAAGTTGTCTAGTCATTATGTTGCATTATCCCACATTCATGGGGGTAATGGTTGTTTAGATTAGACTTAGTATATAAGTATGTGTTGAGGGTATTGAAAGCATCGAAGAGTTATTTTATATTGAGATTTCCCCCTCGAAGTGGCATGTGGTTAATAAAATCTCTTCTGTGATCCATAATTTCTGTTATATTGTGAATTCTTATTGTTTATTGCAGGAGGTTCTCCACATCTGGTATCAGAGCGAGGGAGGAGATGTTAAGAACCTGTGTCAACCCTCCTCTTTATTTTGTTAGTATATTTTATCAGACGCATATGCTTTATAAGTCGTCCCATCAGTATGTTGTATTATCCCACATTCATGGAGAGTAAGTAATAGTTGTTAAGTTGTATAGTCATTATGTTGCACTATCCCACATTCATGGGGGTAATAGCTGTTTAGATTAGACTTAGTATATAAGTATGTGTTGAGGCTAATGAAAGCATCGAAAAGTTATTTTGTATTAAGCTTGCCCAAAGGAGGTTGCCCCCTCAAAGTGGCCTACGATTAATAAAATATCTTCTGTGATACATAATTTATGTTATATCGTGCATTCTTATTGTTTATTGCAGGAGGTTATCCATATCTGGTATTAGAGCACTTTCCTTGGCACAAGTGGGAAATTTTTTATTTTTTTTGGAAAAAAAAGGGGCAAAATTGAGCGGTGAATTTCACATCAATTTTTTAAATTTTATGTACATATTCAAGAAAAAATAGTTACATATTTGAATTCCTCTTTCAAAAATACATAGTTTCAAAAAACAAATCATCTCATTTGGAGATCTAAAAGTGGAGATATCGTGGATTTAAAATTAGCAATTTTTCAAAATTTTGGTGACGGCCGTGAAAATTGCAGAACAAAAATATTTTGACTGGGTGCCTAGATTTCTATTTCGATTTTGTGGTTAGAAGCAGAGTGGTTGCTCCAGTTCCAGAAATAGGCTATAATAGCGATTATGAGCAATATATATCGGGTTATGCTCATTTTAAAAGTTTTTGTCTCAAAACCGTAGCTCTAATTATGGGTTTTTTGGCATTGGGTGGAATTTCTGGCACTATGATTATTGCAGTAGTTCTTCTTCTTGCAGTAGTATTTTTCATTCAGATCAGGGAATAAACCCTATCTGCTTAATTGTGGGAAGTACTTGGGCATAGCCCTAAAACTCATTGTGAGGAGTACCACAGGAACCCCGAAGTAGCTGGCCATTGAGAGGACCTGCCAAGCGAAAAGGGAAACAACCCCCACCAGATTGACTAGATTCCCATCCATGAGGAAAACCAAAGAACTGTCATTTTTTGCCAAACGGTTAGCAGTTTTACCTGCGTCATGAAGTGAGGGGTACTGCCCCAATACTCAAGCCTGAGACAGCCTTGGTGGCCGAGTGACTACGTTTGAATCATTAGGAAGCTGAATATACCTGGGGTCCATATCTATTTACAGTTGATAACGTGTAGAATTCCAGAATTGTTACAGATCATTTACTCCAATTTAAGTTGATAAAGCACACATTTCTAGCACCGCCATAGATCATTTCTTCAGAAAACAAAAAGGTGCAAATAGACAAATGGAAGAAGAACTTGTCACCCTCAAGACCAAACTCGAATATCTCGATCAAAGATTTCTTGACCTCCATCTTCAACATTCAGCCATGAGCAACCGATAACAGTCCGAGTCTTCTGTAGACACTAAGTTCTCTGCTTCCAACAAATTTTGTGGGCTGAAGATTGAATTCCCTCGCTTCAATGGTGATGATAGAAGTGGATGGATACACAAGGCAAGACAATACTTTAATATGCATAACACTTTTGATGTCACCAAATTCCCACTTGTATCATTTCATTTCTAACGTGAAGCCCTTCAATGGTTCTGTTGGTACATCAAGGATCATGAAGAGCCCCAATGGGCATATTTTTTCCAACTATTTTTGCACTGATTTGGCCGTAGTGGTTTTGATGAATTCACAGGAGCACTCACCAAACTTCGCCAGACTGGCACTGTGAGAGAGTATCGGACAAAATTTAAGAACTTAGTCAAGCACACAGAAGGATTTTCTGATGCATTCTACATGAGTTGTTTTATCAGTGGTCTTAAGGATACAATCTGATCTGACGTTACAATGTTCTGTCCCAACACAATGCTGGAAATCCTAGGGTTGGCTAAGTTGGCGGAGGAAAAGAATAGGGCTCAGTAATGCCCCAAATGCACTTTTGTTCCATTCAGAAATATGGTTCCCCAAAGACATCCAATCCCTCTGACTCCTAGAACCACTCCTATCAAGCATTTGTCTAAAGTCGAGATGTGGGCACATAGGGAAAAAGGACTTTGTTATAATTGTGATGATAAATTCACCTAGGGACATCAATGTACTGAACACAAGCCCTATTTCTTGGATGTGGCTTCTTCGCCTGCACTTGAAATTTGTGACACTGCTCAAGATCCAGTAGACGATCAGGTCAACATTCTGCAGCTGCCTATTGACCCTCAGATTGCTAAGCAAGTTGATTGTTTTGTCCATCCTTGCTCTAGCTTTAAAGTCATGGTTTCCAATAGGAGCACCTTACCTTGCAAAGGAAAGTGCCACACTGTGTGTATCTCTATTGGAGATTATAACTTGCGCTCTAACATGTTTTCCATACCCCTAGGAGGTTTTTCTGTGATTTCGGGCACTCAATGGTTACGCACACTTGGACCCATATTATGGGATTTTGCTGAACCGTGGATGCATTTTTTAGTCAATGGGAAAAAACACACATTCAATGGATTACAACCAAGGTCTCTCAACATCATTATTTCACATTGCATGGAAATGATCCTTAAGAAGAATTCACATGGTGTCATCACTCAGCTCCATTTCATTCAGATGCAACCTTTAGCAGTCTCAAATACTCCCTTGGATCTTTCATTCCAATACACCCTTCAGATGCCTAATTTTTCCAAGTCCTTCACTCTTGAGATTGATGCTTGCGACAATGGACTTGGTGTTGACCTCTTTCAAGATGAACATCCCATGGCATTCACCGGTAAATCCCTTCCTGGAAATAATTTATCCACCTTCACATATGAGAAGGAAATGATGACTATTTTGTATGCAGTACAGAAGTGGTGGCCATACCTCTTAGTGAATCCTTGCTACATCAAGACTAATCACCAGAGTCTAAAATATTTCCTGGAACAACGGGTCTCATCCCCAACACAACAGAAATGGGTTCGTAAACTCAGGGGTTATGACTATGAGATCAATTACAAGAAGGCTAAGGACAATCTTGTGGTGGAGAATCTTTCCCACACATTTGATGCCCTTATCTCTCCTTCAGCTATTTCTATGCCTATTCCAACTTGGTTAAACTCTGTTCATCAAGGCTATGTCAATGACTCCGCATTATCTAAAATCATCCAACCGTTGGCCAGTAACCCTTCTGTGGTGCTGCATTTCTCTTGGGATGGCTCTTCTCTGAGATATAAGGGTTGTCTGGTGCTTCCCCAGAGCACAGATATTAAACATGCAGTATTTTATGAACTCCATGCTTCTCCATCAACAGGGCACTCTAGGTTCATGAAAACATATGAGAGGGCACGTTGTCACTTCTTTTGGAAGGGAATGCAATGAGAAATTCAACAGATGGTTTCTAAATGTGCTCCTTGTCAATGCCACTAAGGTGAAACTACACTCCTTTCTGAATTGCTCGAATCTTTTCCCATCCCTACAAGGATTTGGACATATATTTCGATGGATTTCATTCAAGGGCTCCCTAAATATGGAGGGAAGACCATAATATTGATTGTGGTTGATCGGCTCTCCAAATATCATCATTTTTGTGCTCTCAGCCCTCCATATACCACCTTCTCAATTGCACAAGTTTTTATGGACAATATTTTCCTTCTTCATGGATTCCCTTCTTCCATTGTCTCAGACCGCAACACAACTTTCATAAGTCATTTTCTCCTTAGTGACACCAAACTGAATATGAGTTCAGTTTATCACCCACCAATAGATGGTTCGAATGAAGTCATCAACAACTATTGGGAAACTTATATTCGTTGTTTCACCTCTGAAGAAAAACAGCTGTGGGAAAAGTGGCTCCCACTCGCTGAATGGTGGTATAATACTTCCTACCATACTACATCTTAAATGACTCAATATGAAGCAGTTTATGGTCACACACCTCCAGTACTCCTTCCATACACCCCCACCAGTTCACTAGTTCAGGTAGTTGACATGGTTCCTTGAAACCGACATCATATTCTTCACATTCTGTAGGACAATATTCACATGGCCAGAACCCGTATGAAACACCAAGCCGATCAACACCGTTTTGAGCGCACCTTTCAAGTCGGTGAAATGGTTTTTCTTCATTTGCAGCCTTACAAGAAATCCTCCTTGAAAATCAAAGGGAATCAAATCCTCACTCCAAATATCTCTAGTCCATATATAGTTCTTCAGAAGATTGGGTCTGTTGCTTATAAATTGGCACTTCCTCCTTCTCACATTCAGCAAGTGATTGGCACCAACATCAGAGAACAAATTGTTTTACCAGAACGGGATAATGAATGATCCATCATTTCAGATTCGGAGGTCATCCTCAATAAGCGCACTTGTTAGCTTCACTCTTGGTCAATCACAGAGGTCTTAATTCAGTGGCACACCATTCAACCAGAGGATACTACATGGGAACTGCTCCTTCAGTTTTAGCAACCGTTTCCACATCTAAAGCTTTGAGGACAAAGATTTTTTTTAAGAGGGAGGGGATGTTAAGAACCCGTGTCAACCCTCCTCTTTATTTTGTTAGTATATTTTATCGGGCGCATATGCTTTGTAAGTCATCCCATCATTATGTTGTATTATCCCACATTCATGGGGAGTAAGTAATAGTTGTTAAGTTGTCTAGTCATTATGTTGCATTATCCCACATTCATGGGGGTAATAGTTGTTTAGATTAGACTTAGTATATAAGTATGTGTTGAGGCTAATGAAAGCATCAAAGAGTTATTTTGTATTGATCTTGCACAAAGGAGGTTTCCCCCTCGAAGTGGCCTATGATTAATAAAACCTCTTCTGTGATCCATAATTTCTGTTATATCATGCATTCTTATTGTTTATTGCAGGAGGTTCTCCACACCCAGCAACGATGACAAAATGTTGGGTAAATATATCACTACAAATAGCCTTCATAAAATGTCAACCCATGGAGGTAAACTTTGAGGCATAAGCATTGTATGTATAGAATTAGGGCCTATCCTAATCTAATATACTCCAAGGTGATTTAATCTAATCTAGAGATTATTCAAAATGCTCAATAGTAAGATTCCTAATTAATCATCAAACTCATTTAAATTTAAAATCCTAATGCTAACTAAATACTCTGACATCTAAGATCTAAAAAACATTCAAATTCAAGTTCTATCTTAAATGCAGAAATGAATAATTCTAATACTAAAGCATAAACCACTGAGAACCATTTATTCTAACATAATTCAGAAATTAGACTAAATAAGCAGAAAACTACATATTGACACAAAAAACAAAGTAGGTGACAGAAAGTGAACTGGAAAATTGATGTATCATTTAATACCTCAAAGCTCTTATTAAATTAATGAATTGTCTTTTAAGAAGTTTAATATTAGCATAGAGGTGACTTGTTCACCCTAATATTTAAAATGAGTTACTTCTATAATTGAAACTATTCTAAATTAACTTTCATGTTAAAACTACAACAAAATAAATGTAATTTGCAGAGGATCCTTTTACTAAAATCTAAAGCTATATTGTAGAATCAAATCTTACAAAAAGACAAAACTGAATTAACTCAAAGCTTAAACTGTGATAAAATGAATGAAATCTATAGATTCCACAATTTAAAGGAAAATATTACTAAGTCCATTTCAGTTGGGACCCAATTTTACACAAAAAAATAGAATTTGAAGTTACAACAAAACGAATCAAATCTATAAAACTAAGAATTTAAAAACAATGCTCTTAAACCAATCTACCCTAGCATCCAAGCTCGGTTCTATACTAGCAATGCTATGCACATTATTCCAACAACAATTAAGCAATAAGTAATAGATTCGATTCATATACAAATCTGGTTTCTAAAGTTGCTTGACTAAATACAATTCTTATTTCTAATGAAAACAAAAAACAATTAGTTAATCCATCTATGCTTTACAAAAACTTGAAGTTACAGGGGAATGGATTATGGTCTATGTTGGTGGATCCTTTCCAATAAGACCACAAGTCCCTATGGAATTCACAGACTAAGAAATCTAAACTACATGCGTATAAAAGAAAAACATTAACAATAGGAAATAAATCAGATTATAGACTACAAAATCATCTGTGTATTATAAAGACATCATGACCTCTTTCAAATTCAGAAAAACCAACACTTGGGCAGCGCAATCCTTCTTCTAACTGTTCATTGTATTTCTGTATATGTTACATTTAAATCCATGGCTCTTAATAGATCAGGAACTAAGATAACCAATCCCAATTTCTTAGTAACAGATCCTATATTCTATTTAATATTACAACCGTTTATAGAAGGAAATTGATTCCTTCAATTAATGAGCAACTTCTCATGCTCGATAGGTGTGTTGATTTGCTATCTAATAACAAATATTCATCTCTATGGAACGCAGTGCCTAGAGATGAAGATCTGATTGGTTATTTGTGAGTCATCAACAAAAATTGAGCTGAATGGATTCGACTTTACTTGAGCAAGATGGAAGCGCTTAGAGTATAGAAAATCTTAATGATATTTAATCTATTGTTGAAATCAAAGTATGTTGCAGAATCTAGTATAATTAGTCACTAATCATTTAAGAACTATATTTAATCATTAAATCAAAGTAAATCCAAGGATTTTGATGAATTATCATACTTTAGTATACTTGTTGGGTATTTGGGTAGATATTTGAAAATATAGAGGGATTTATGGGGTCAAAAGGATCAAATGAAGAGATCAAAAGTGTATTTGGAGGATGCAAAGAGATGCAAAGAGTGTCAATTTGATGAACCAATAGATTGTATAAGAATGAATAAAGTCCCCTTATGGAACATACATGCAAGCATAGTTATTGAAAAAGGGATAAAATACTAAAAATCAATCTTTTATCATTTTCAAACTAAGAATTCCTTGATGCCCATTCAAATGTTGCATGGAGGGAGTCCCTTGTGCCACAAAAAGAGATCTCATACATAAATATGGTGTTTCGTTGGGATATATACTCACCCATTATCACAAAGATATTGGGAAGATATATTTAGCAAGGTATGTATTGAAGAGAATGGTAGTTTTTAAAGTAATAAGATAACACCTCATCTTGTGAAATCTATGAATCCTTTCCCTTTATTTCCTTAGAATTTCACGAACATTTGAGATGTTCCTTGCAATAGTAGGGATTCTACCCTTTTTTCAATGAAATTATGATTGGAAACTTTTGGATTATTTACTGTTGGTATAATTTGGATTCTCCTAGAGTCAGAGTTAAAAATGGGGCAAAAGTGCAGTTGAAGCATAGTTCCTGCCATGCAAAGTTCTTGTAAGGAAAATTTCCAATTGGGGTAGAGTTCCAACCGAGGAAAAGTTCCAGTCGGGGTGGATTTCCAACAAATGAAGAGTTACAGTCGGGGTGGAGTTCCAGTCGTAGCAAAGTTCCTACCAAAAATAGTTCCTAGTAGGGCCAAAGTTCCAAGTAGAGGCAAAGTTCCAGTCGAGGAAGAGTTCCAATCGCGGCAAAGTTCCAACTGGGGCAGAGTTCCAATCTGGGAAAAAATCTTGTCAAGCAAATTTCCACATGGGAAAATTTTCAACAAGGGAAGAGTTCCTGTGGGGAAAAGTTCCAACAAGGGAAGAGTTCCTGTAGGAAAAGAGTTCCAGAGGATATCAAAATTCCTACATTGTTGATCATACTTCCTATAGAGCTATTGTTTGGCATAGATCAATACAGGGAAGAGTTCTTTTTTGGGAAAAATCCATCTCACATTGTTTGGTTGAATTTTTCCAAACTATAATGCTTGGAAGCTTTTCCTAGGTTACTCCAAGAGTACATAGAACCTAGATAGGAGAATGATAGGTATCCTAGTATGTTGGTAATGTTGGATGGACATATCGATGGATTGGTTAGAGCGGATACTTGTCCATGGATATAGTGCAGTCATAGTGCACTTACCTAGGAGGTTGTTATTCTATGTGGCAAGTTGAATAATCATCGGGTGCACAAAATGGGAGAGTTGATTGCTTGATTATGAGGTACATGTTGCACACAAGATAGAACTCCTAAAGTGCAAAGTTTTCACTAGGTTTTAGTCAAGATAATATTTTAGAAGTTTTTCCACTGTCACCTAAGCAACAACTTCTCTTCTCTTCAGATCCGATTGGTAAGGGGGATTCCCCAAGGCATCCAAGCAGAAATGGTTTTCAAATTTTCATTTATTAAGTAAACAACTCCGTTGGTTTCTTTCCTTTTGTTCATGGTTGAACTCCCATAATTCCCCATTTTCCTTTGAATTCTACCCTTTCGAGAATATTTTCCTTTTATTTCCTTAAAATTTTATGAACTTTTGAGATGTTCCTAGCAGCAATAGGGTTTTCCCCCCTTTGTTTAATAGAATTATGTTTGGCCAATTTTGTATTATTTAATATTGAAATAATTTGGATTCTCAAGTAGGAATATTTCCAACTAGGAAAAAGTTCCATATCAAGCAGAGTTCCTTCCAAGAAAAGTTCTTGCAGGGAAAAGTTCCAGTCGAGGTAGAGTTCCAACCAAGGAAGAGTTCCAGTCGGGGCAGAGTTCCAATCATGGAAGAGTTCCTGCAAAGCACCTTCCAAGAAAAGTTTCTATTAGGGAAAAAGTTCCAAGTAGAATCAGATATCTAGTCAGGGTGGAGTTCCAGTCAAGGGAGAGTTCCTGTCAGGGCAGAGTTCCTCTCAATCAAAGTTCCTGCCAGGAAAAGTTCCAACAATGCAGAGTTCTTGTGGGGGAAGAGTTCCTGAGAATATTAAAGTTCCTACATCGTCGATCGTACTTCCCATAGAGTTACCATATCCCATATATTTAGACATGTCATATTTCTTTCTCGAGAAAACTCCATCTCAGATTATTTGGTTGAAGTTTTGAATCTTTTCCAAGGTTAATCCAAGAGTACATAGAACCTCGCTAGGAGAGTGTCAGGTCTCCTAGTACATTGGTAATGTTGGATGGACATATACATGGATTTTTTAGAGAGGATAATTAACCATTGATAGAGTACAAGAATAGTGTAGTTACCATCTAGGAGGTTGTTATCCCATGTGGCAAGTTGAATAATCATTGACTACACAAAGTGGGGGAGTCGGTTGCTTGATTATGAGGTACATGTTTCCACACAAACTAGAACTCCTACAGTGCAACGTTTTCACTAGGTTTTAGCTGAGATCATCTTTTAGAATTGTTTCCAACATCATTTAAGCAACAAATTCTCTTCTATTTATATCTGATTGGTTAGGAGGATTCCCTGAGGAATCCAAGCACTAATGGTTTTCAAAGTATCATCCATTAAGTAAACAACTACTTGGGTTACTTTCCTTTGTTTCATGGTCAAACTCCCATCATTCACCATTTTCCTTTCACTTATACCCTTTTGGCAATCATTTCCCTTTATTTGCTTAGAATTTCATGAACTTTTGATATGTTCCTTACAATAGTAGGGTTTTGCACCTTTGTTTAATGAAATTATGTTTGACCGCTTTTGGATTATTTACTGTTGATATAATTTGGATTCTCAAGGAGGAAGGAAAATTTCCATATCAAGCAGAGTTCCTACCAAGCAAAGTTCTTGCAATGCAAATTTCCAATCAGAGCAGAGCTCAACTGAGGAAGAGTTCAAGTCACGGCAGAGTTTTGATTGTGGAAGGGTTCCTACATAGCGAGTTTCTTATTAGGAAGAGTTCCTGGTAGGGGGAGAGTTCCAAGTAGAGGAAGAGTTCCAGTCGGGCTAGATTTCTAGTCGGGATGTATTTCCAACTAGGGAAAAGTTCCAATCGAGGCATAGTTCATGCTGAGCAAAGTTCCTACTGGGAAAAGTTGAAAAAAGGGCAGAGTTCTCGTGGGTGAAGAGTTCCTGAGGATATGAAAATTACTACATTGTCGATCATACTTCCTATAGAGTTACAATTTGGAAGATATCCAGACAGGGAAGGTTTCTTGCTTGGGAAAACTCCATCTCATATTTTTTGGTTGAATTTTTCCAAACTATAATGCTTGGAATCTTTTCCCAGGTTACTCCAAGAGTACATAGAAACTCTCTAGGAGAGTGACAGGTCTCCTAGTATATTGGCAATCTTGGATGGAAATATCGATGGCTTGGTTAGAGCGGATACTTAACAATAGATAGAGTGCAAGCATAGTGCACTTACATAGGAGGTTGGTATCCTTTGTGGCAAGTTGAATAATCATCGGGTGCACAAAGTGGGGGATTAAGTTTCTTTATTATGATGTACATGTTTCCACACAATATAGCACTCCTAAAGTGCAACATTTTTACTAGGTTTTAGATGAGATAAGATTTTAGAAGTGTTTCCACCATCACCTAAGCAACAACTTCTCTTCGCTTTAGATCTGACTAGTAAGGGGGATTCCCTAAGGAATCCAAGCACTAATGGATTTCAAAGTTTCGTCAATTAAGTAAACAACTCCTTGGGTTAATTTCCTTTGTTTCATGGTTAAATTCCCATAATTCACTATTTTCCTTTGACATTTATCCTTTTGGGAATCCTTTCCCTTTATTTCCTTAGAATTTCACGAAATTTTGAGATGTTCCTTGAAATAGTAGGGGTTTTCCCCTTTGTTTAACAAAATTATGTTTGGCCACTTTTGCATTATTTATTGTTGATATAATTTGGACTATCAAGGAGGAATATTTCCAATCGGGGCAATGTTCTAGATCAAGCAGAGTTCCTTCCAAGCAAATTTCTTATAGGGAAAATTTCCAATCAACACATAGTTCCAATCGAGGAAGAGTTCCAGTCAGGGAGGAGTTCCAATTATGGCAGAGTTCCTATATAGAAGAGTTCTTACCATGCAGATTTCCCAGTAGAGGCATAGTTCCAAGTAAAGACAAAGTTCCATTCGGGGAAGAGTTCCAGCCGAGGCAGATTTCTAGTTGGGGCAGAGTTCCCGCTAAGCAAAGTTCCTGCTGGGAAAATCTCCAACAAGGGTAGAGTTCATGAGGATATGAAATTTCCTATATTATCGATCGTACTTTGAAATTTCCTATATTATCGATTGTACTTTCCTTTGTTTGATTTTCAAAATCCCATCGGTCACCATTTTTCTTTGACTTTTACGCTTTGGGGAATCTTTTCCCTTTATTTCCTTAGAATTTCATGAACTTTTGAGATGTTCCTTGCAATATAATTTCCTCCAATATCATTGTTGGGTGTTATTATGTCTAAATTAATCCACCTATTCTTTAATTATCAACCAGGGTTGGTAAGCTTAGAGTTGACACAAAATATATGCGAAGGTAGAGGGTGTCGTGTAAATATTTTAACAAACAAAAGATCAAAATATCTTTCAAAATAAAAAACTGAGTCAAACTCCTAAAAATGCAATTATTAAAGTAATTGAATTGAGACAGAATAATAAACTAAACAATTGATAATAAACTTTAAACTGAAATACAATCAACAATTAACTATTCAAACGACAAACTAGGGTACAAGAAGAACTTAACTTATAAGAAACTAGAAAACTTAATAAACAAAACAACATAAATAAAACTTAAAACGAAGCAAGTACAAAACTTAATAAAAGAAATATCTTTAAGTTCTATCCTACAAGTTCTTTCAATAATAACACAACATAAAAAAGACAACCTAAAATCATACTAAGAATAACACATATAACAATAAATCTTGCATACAAACAAATAAATCAATTCAAAAGGAATAAACACAAAACAATAAAACAATAAAACAAAATCAGAAACAAAACTTAAGAATAACTTAAACTTCGTTCAAAGTAAAAGAAGTAAGGAAAATGATAAAACTTTAATAAATAATTTAAAACAACTAAACTTTAAGTTTAAGTTTAAACAAAACTAGCATCTAAATATGACAGTCAAAACATAATTCAAGCATTCACAAAACAAAACTAAAAACAATCTTAAAACACATAAAAAAACTCTAAATACAGAACTAACGGCTGAATGACAGACTGAACTGTGGGTCTGAAATGGGTGGCTTAATAACAGACTGAACAGGCTGTTTGAATGACAGTTTGCACAGTTAAAATGGTAAAAAATAACCTAAATGAACTAATCTTCAGCTAAAGCCATGCAAATGTAATTCTAATGCACCAGAACAGTAAATAAACCTATTTAACAACAAATTAACCTTAAACTAATTCATGAACAAAAGGAATCATTGCATATTAAACTAATAAATCAACTAGAAATCAACTTACATAAATTCAAAACAGGAAAGGAAATAACAGAATTGAATCTATTCTAAATTCTTGAAAACAAAGACTGAAAGTAATGCTAGAAATGAAATAATTGGAAACAAAATGTCTGAAAGAAAATAACTGAAAGAAAGCTATGCACGCATCTAACTAATTAACTTCGAAATAAAACTAAGTTAATGTATTACAGAAAACAAAAAGAATAGCATTTACTACAATCTAATGGAAGCAAACTAGAAATTAAACTAGACTAGCTAAAACAGAAAAGAAAACTAAGCCAAACAAAGAAAATGAACCTTTGGTTGATGAGGGGCCCTCTCAGCAATCAGGGGTGATAGTTGGCTAAATTCTACTCAAACGCAATCTTCAACAACAATGCGTACAACTCTTTATTTAGATGGTGGAACATAAATACAATGTTCAAGAGTAAATCATAACAAGAACTCTTCTCCTAAGTCTGTTAATTGACTGATTTTCTAGCTAACTTTAGCTCTCTTACAAAGGCTACTTTATATAATGATTTACAGAGATGAGCAAGTCGACCCTTTAGTGGTCGACTTCTCTCTAAATTTAATCGACTATAATGGACATTTAATTAATCACAGGCCAGCGCATAAGCATATCCCTTCTTCAGTGTGAGTCTGGTTCTTTTGACTGGACATCATACGCACAAGTTCCTTCTTCAGCGCAGCAGGTCTTCATATGTGGCGCACGAATCCTTATTCAACGTGACTATGGAATGGTGGCAATCAAGGGGAGCGTACACGGTGGGTCTTCTAGAATGCAGGTTGTTCTATTCTTTAAACACACATACTGGTGGTAGTTTGGAGTCAGGAAGAGGAGGCCACGAATGATCCTTCTAGATTGAAGATCCTCCATGCTTTGAACACGTGGAAAGTGAACAACTTGGTGTTGGGAAAAATCAATGCACCGACGATCCTTCTAGACTGATGATCATGCTATCACCTAGGCACATGGACAAAAAAATGGGTTGCATACTGTTCCAACATTTTAATGCTTGAAATCGGTTATCAATAGCGTGCGATCTAGTTAACGAGTTGGAAGGTGAACTACGTCATGAGCTAGACAGTGAGTTAGATACGCTGGCCGCATATCTAGGGCGAACAAAATTTCTGTTTGCTGGCATGCTTCAGGATTGGAGTCTACAACAACACATTTCAACATCTGGCAAACCACCAGCGAGTTTCATGCAATGGGATGAATGACGGGTTGGACGCCAAAATGGACATGCTGTGCGAAAAGCAGGATGAATGCATTTTTCTTACTAACTTGGCCCAAAAAGATTATAAAACATGCAAAAAATTATACAAACCAATTAATACATCAAATGTGTTTTAATAATGTTATTTTTAATTAATAAAACCATCAAAATGATAATAATAAAATAATTTTATATAAACCTTAAAAACACTCATACCTGAGGTTGAATAATGATTTGTGTGACATAAAACATACAAAAGATAATAAAATATGTGTTTAAATGAGTAATTTATCTACCAAAAATGGTAACAAATCTATGATCAACATTCCCCCAAACCAGAGAAATGCCAGGTCCCACTGCGCAAAAATAAAGAAAGAAAAACAATTTAAGAAGAAGACGAACTAGTAGCTGCCTTCAACTTGGCAGATGAAGAAGTTCATTTAAGCTTCACTCTGTTAACCATTTTTACTCAGATCGCTATTTTGATATTTCATTTGGACCTTCATTAAATCGTCCATATAGTAAGACCATATTGAATTTTCCTGTAAAATATGCTTCAAGCTATAACCAAATTCCATTGTTTACATTCCTGAAAATACTTATCATTTGTTAGAGAAAAAAAATTGTTTTATCATAAATGAAAAGTAAATCAATCTAATTTTCCTAATCCTTCCTCCCCCAAACCAAAGAGGTGGTGTGTCCTCAAGCCATACAGAGAGAAGAAATTATTGTTCCAGAAAAGTAGAAAGAATGCTAGCATGTTGTTAATTTGTTGTAAGGAAAACTAACTAGTAAATGGAAATGGTTCAGAAATGAATATTCATGAAAAATAAAACAGTGCTTAGAAAAGACCATGTAAATGAGAATAATTAAAAGAATACCATAGGGAAAAACTAGCCATCCATGCCTCATTGTGAAGATATACTGTCATCATAAAGTATTCTAAGTGTATCTTGGAGTGTGTAATATTTACAACAATGGGTCCCATTTCTAAGACAATGATATCTTAGGTATATGCGGAATTAGATGGCTGAGGAAAAGTTAACTTAGAGCCATTATCAAATGACATTATAAACAATTTTCCATGACATAATTTTTTGAAAAAAAAACATATATTATCACTATTTTACGAACTATGTGTATATTGGTGTATTAACTAGATCTCATTTACCAGATATTGCCCTATTGCCAGCAGGCCTGTTCAGTACCTCGACAGTTTTATCTTGGTACCATGCAAGCATAGCCCCACTACCAACGAGCCTATTCAGTACCCCGACGAGTTTACTTGCATTTATCGAGCTTCCTGTTGTAAGGTTTTTACTTAGCATTGACTCATTGCCAGCAGGCCTGTTCAGTACCCCAGTGGGTTTTCCTTGTATAATGATATTAAATATATGGAAGCCAATTGGTAATAGAGAGTGTTAAATCCTGCTAAACACATAATTCAATTTTTTCAAAATAAATTTATAAGTGATTTCATAATGGCCAGACTCATAAAACATGTCAAAAGAGAATAACTGAAATTTGTTCTTTAACCTAACAGTCCTTCTTCTTTATAACGTAAAGTAATGTTCCCACAGATAAAAATTCCACTTACTATTGAGTTATCACCAAAATACTCACGATACAAGTTTGATAACAAGTATAGGATGAACTAGTAAATCATAAGTGAAATAAGGATGTGAAAAATATGATAATGAAAGTGGGTCTTATCGAGCAACTGTTTAAAAGAATAAATCAGAAATATACATGTCTGAATCAAGATACCAGAAACTATATGAATCATAGAAAAACTGGTGAAGTGTGATATACAAAGGATTGATATGTAAAATTTATCCGTATAAGCTGCAAATTTCGAAATTACCCCAAAAAGATTAAAATACCTTATGAGTATTTAGCATACTTTCCTTGTCCAAGTAATACCCCATATGCTACTTATAGAGATAGAATACTTGTAATCAACTGCAAAACCACTTGTTAGATGATTCAATTTATTCATAAAGACATAAAAGTGAAAGAGTCTTATATAAACAATCTATTATAAATTACTCTTATTTATTCAAAAAAACAAACACATATTTACATATATACAAGTGATAATAACCCAAAATGTTTCAAGGATCAGGAGGAGGAGGAATAGTTTCCCCTTCGACTAATTCCATTTCATTTTGCTACAAATTTTTTTGTATAAAATCCTATTTAGATGTCGGTTGGTGATAAAACCTAAGTCTATGTCCATTTACTACAAAGGAAATTTCTGAGCCATCAATTGTTTTAATTTTTACTGATCCATTGTCAAAAGTTGTAACTACTTCGTATCACGTAGTTAATTTCCCTTTAAATTTTTTCAACCGTGAATTGAATAGTAGTGTCCAATCTCTAGTATTAAACTTTTTTTGCTTAATAAATTTATCATGCCATATTTTTCGTTGATTCTGTATTAACATCGTTTTTGAAGTGCATCTTGTCTAATTTTGTCTAACTCATTAATCTGTAATATTCGTTGTTTCTGTGCTTCATCCAAATTCATACCTAATTGTGCTTCCATACGAAAAGTTTTAACTTGAAATTCAATAGGTAAAAGGACTTGTTTTCCATACACTAACTCATAGGAGGTATGTTCGGTAATGTTTCTCCATGTTATCCTATAGGACCATAATGCCTCGAGTAGTCTTTCTGCCCAATCCTTATGATGTAAGTGAATGGTCTTAGTTAAAATAGCTTCTAATACTTTATTAGTTGATTCTACCTGACCATTAGCCTGAGGGTGATAAGGTGAATATTTGCAACGTTGGATACCATATTTCGTAGTAAGTTCTTTCATTAATTTAGAAGTAAATTGAGTACCTTTATCTGTGACAATTTCTCTAGGTACACCAACCCAGGTGAATATTTCTTCATATATAAATTCTACCACTGATTTCTCTATGGCTCTAAATAAAGCTTTAGCTTCTACCCACTTTGTGACATAGTCCGTACAAACTAAGATATATTTCTTTTTACGAAACATGGCAGAAATTGGTCCTACAAAATCAAGAGCCCATTTCTCAAAAGGTTCAATCATAACTTGGGGTTGTAAATGCATTTGATTATATGACGTAGGTCTACCCATTCTTTGGCAACTATCACATCCTTTAACATATTTGGCAGCATCCTTAAAGATGCTTGGCCAATAATAACCAGAATGTAATACTTTATATGTCGTCCTCTTATCAAAAAAATGTCCTCCACATGGTCCATCATGGCATGCATGGAGGATGTATGTCATTTCATCCTCCCACAAACATCATCGAGTAATAAGATCGGGACCAATGCAGAAGAGATCATTATCAACCTAAGAATAATTAGAACTCTGAACTATAATATGACACTTCTCATGTGGAGACA
This sequence comes from Pseudotsuga menziesii, assembly GCA_001517045.1. Taxonomy (NCBI): domain Eukaryota; kingdom Viridiplantae; phylum Streptophyta; class Pinopsida; order Pinales; family Pinaceae; genus Pseudotsuga; species Pseudotsuga menziesii. The sequence goes on from LPNX010438501.1 coordinate 530,658, forward strand.
AATGGTTTGGTATTTTCCCAGTTGCTAGATAATTGGAAATATCCGCAAACTAAGGGGTTTGAACATATACAGCAAATAGATGTTCATCAGGAAAAGTGTCGTCGACTCATTTAGTACCATCTTCTTGTTGAATACGGGAAAGGAAATCTGCTACGAAATTTTCTTTACTTGGTCGATCAATGACAGTAATGTTAAATTCTTGCAACAAAAGAAGCCACTGGGTCACTCTACCATTGGTAATTTGTTTATTCATTAGAAATCTAATGGTGGAGTGATCAGTATGCACAAAAAATTCATAACCTGTGATATAATGACGAAATTTATTAATAGAATAAAGTACTGCCAATTTTTTTTTTCAGTAACAGTATAATTTAATTCAACAGGGGTCAAATTTTTTCTTATAAAATAGATGACATAAGGTGCTTGTCCTTATTTTTGGCCGAGGACTCCTCCTATGGCCGTATCAAAGGCATCGATAGATATGTGAAAAGGAAGGGACCAATCAGGACCCCTAAGTATTGGTGCCACTGATAGTTTAGCTTTTAGTATTTCAAAATCATTTTGACAGGATTTTGTCCACTGGAATTTTGAGTCCTTTGTAAGTAGCTTAAACATTGATGCAACTATTTTAGTAAAATTTTCAATAAACGGCGGTAATAGCCTGCATGACCAAGGAAGCTTCTTACCTCTTTCTGAGTTTTGGGAGAGGGAAGACCAACAATTACTTCGATCTTTACAGGGTCTACCTTAATTCCTTGAGAGGAAACATGATGTACCAAAACTATAACTTCTGTCAGTAACATGTTACATTTTTTGTAAATAAGAGATAAATTCGTTTCTTGACATTAGATCAAAACCTTCTCGAGGTTGTCAAGAGATTCTTGAAAAGTATTACCATAGGCCGTAAAGTCATTCATGTATACCTCCACACAGTCATGTATAAGATCCAAAAAGATTCCTAAGACTTCCCACTGGAAAGTGGTCGGTGCATTACATAAGCCAAATGGAAAAACTCGATAAGCATATGTTCCCCAAGGGCATGTAAAAGTGTTTTTTTCTTGATCTTCAGGTTCTATTAAAATATGGTTGTAACCACTATACCCATAAAGAAAGGAAAAATATTGTTTACCTGGCAGAGTATCTAATACTTGATTGATAAAAGGTAAAGGAAAGTAGTATTGAAGTGTAGCTTTGTTTAACTCTCTAAAATCAACATAAATACACCATTTCCCTGTAACTTTCTTCGGAACTACTACTAAAGGAGATACCATTTACTGTTGGAAATAGGATAGATGAAACCAGTAGTGAGGAGTTTTTGTAATTTTTCTTTTACTATATCCTTTAGAGCAGGATTCATCCTCCTCTATGGCTTCCTTATAGGTGACATGCTTGGATCCATATAAATATGGTGAATACAGGTATCGGGGTGTATACCCTTCATATCGTTCCATGCAAATTCTCCATCTTGTTTCTTAATAACTTTAAGTAGATGTGCTTGTTGGTTTTCACTTAATCCTGCATTTATATGTAGAAATTTCTCAGGGCCAACCTCACAAGGTATGGTATATGGTCCTTTATGCTATTCAATTGTGAAGACACAAGGTGTTTCTGTAAACATTGAGAGAGCCATATTCTCTTGAAACTCATCTCCAAAATCTGATCGAGTTGAGAAAAGGACTGAGGGAAACCTGTACAGGTTGTCAAAGAAACAAACTGGTTTAATACATTCTTAGTGGTCTGCTCCTGAAGTGCCAAGTAAAAATCACTAGGAAAGGAGAGATCATCAAAGTATTCATCCCCAAAAGAACCATTTAACCACCATGAATTTTTCAGTTATTGGTTGAGCTGGGGGGTATAAAATAAGTCTTTGTGTGGAAAACCCATTGGAAATAGTCATCTCTCCATCCCTACACCCTATAAAAACATTTGCAGTAGCTAACCATGGTCTTCCCAATATAATAGGATGTCCTTTGGAAGGATTCTTTGATTCTACGACCATAAAGTCGACAGGGTATTCCCATGAAGCTATTGATACAACAATGTCATCCAGGACTCCAACGGGATTTGCCGTAGTGCATTCTGCTAGTTCTAGGATGGAAGGAGTAGGTCAGAGGAGTTGTCCTAACTGTAAAACTTCTAAAATTGTGGGGGTCATCATGTTAATAGCGGATCCTAAATTGATTAATGTATTCTCTATGGTAGTTTTGTTTATAATTACAGTCACTACTGGGGCTCTTGGATTTGTATATTTTGCAATACGGGACTGGCCTGTCATACATTCAGACATTTCTCCTATACCATGAATGGTAAGAGGGTCCTTTTGCTTCTTTCCTGGATGTTTAATACAAATCTCTGTTATTACCTTACTATAGATTGGTATATCTTTAATAGCTTGTAATAGAGGGATTTTAAAATAGATGTTCTTTATTTCATTCAAAATGTTATACTCTGGATGAACTATAGGTCTTTCTATTACTAATATTTCCAGAAATGGAGGAATTCTTTGCTCCTGAATAGTTTCTTGTGGAGGATGGGTGTGTACTAGAACCTTTGGAATGTTCACATCCTCTAAAATAGCATCATTCACGGGTTCACTTGAATCTTCTTCTTATTTGTTTGGTTCCTGAATGATGACTGATGACTTGGGTTTATTATTCACAACTTTTCCCGATAGTAATTGAATTTCATGTACAAGTACAGTTGAGATAAGGTATGAGGGAAGAGCTTGAAACTCAATACTGTTAAGAGCTTGAGTTGTTTTATTATTAGGGTTAGGTATCGGTTATGAAGGTAATAATTTCAGTTGAGGAGCATTTGCATTCTGAAAGTGATGAGGTTGTTTGTGATAAAAGGAACTGGAGGTACAAATCCATACGACATTTGCTGAAAATTTGTTTGATTATGAGGATAAGGATGATTAGGTTCAGGGACAGGCTGACTGAGGATATGTCTGTCCTCTCCATCCTTGTGACAAATATTTCTATTGAGGAAATTGAGGAGGAGGATACTGAGGTGGCCAGTTCTGCCAGCTGGAATTGTTCCATTACTGAGGTGGTTGATATGGAGGATAATAGACTGGAGGTTGTGGTGGAAAGTTTGGATATGATGGTTGGTCTCTAGGTTTCCAAGGAGGCCTCCTAGATGTTTTGGCTACATCCCCACTCTTATAGATGGCTTGCAATCCAGGAAAGGATGGGAAATTATCTGTTGCATGCTCTTCTATACAGATGTGACATACATAGATGTTGTTTAATGGACATTCCCTTTGGGGATGTTTAGTTCTACATCTTGGACAAAATATACTCATTGTTTCTCATTCTTCATCTTGCCTCTTCTTGGCTTGTAAAGCATCTAGTTGAGAACCCATTGCTCCTAAGATATCAATATAAAAATTCTCCAATAGGTTTCCTATCTCTACTCTTGTAATACCTCCTAAACTAGGAACATTTATTCTTATATTTCTACTAAAAGGTTCTCGAAAAAATTTCGCAACTTCCCCCCTACTCCTCGAATAATTTTTACACATCTCACTAATCTTTGCAAAAGTTTTATGAGAAATATCACCAGTTGCCATGAGATTAAGAATTTCTAACAAGTCTTCAGAGATCCCCTTAAGGAAAAGTATATGTACTGCATCTTCTCGTAGGTCATTATATTTAGACTTATGTAATGTATAAATGAACCTCTCGAGATAATCCTCCAGGCTCTCGTCTTCAAGTTATTGTATCTTGAATTTATCATGTCGAGAGTCCTTAGGTTTGAAGTATTCTTGATATTTTCACAAGAATGAGGTTTTCATATCATCCAAAGTCCTGATAGTGGATTCTCCTAATCCCATGAACCATCTCAAGGCGAGATCCTTGAGTGTAGCAGGAAAGAGTTTTAGTTTGTGAGCATCTTGTAGATAATTGTAACTCCTACAAAGGATATCAAAATCGAACAGGAATGTGTCCGGGTCCTCATTGATTTTTCCATAAAAAGTAGGCAAGGAGGAAGGAGGGATGTTTTTCATAGTTACATCCTGCATTGTATCTAAGATAGGGAACCCAAAGGTAGCCTCAGTTTGATTTTCCCCTTCTCCTAACTTCATTATGATATTTTTTTTCTCCCTGTCTCTCCATATAAGCTGGATTCTCAACGTAAATATACCTAGGAGGCTCCTTTCGAGGTGATAATGGGGCGTCCCAACGTTCTTTTTCAGGAGAGATATTCCTTTGATCAATTGTGTTTTTATTGAATTCTAGAGGGATAGTAGGTTCTACTGTAGAAGTTTCAATTTGTGAAATAACTGGATCTACTGAGGTTCCATAGAGAGATTTTACTTGAGCAAGATCAACAAAGTCAACAAAATTTGGATCTCCTACTAGTGGAAAACTTGTGTTAATTGTATTTGAAACTAGTGGAGGACTAGGGGTTTCTAATGGCTGATCTTCTTGAACTTCCTCAAGACACGGTTCCTTCTCCTTTATGGCTTCTCCAGTAAGATCTTCTAAGGGAATTTCTTTAGTTTTCAGGGTAGAAATACTTCCTATAGGAATCTTTTGATACCTTTCTGGTGAATTACGTTCCCTACGGTAGTTAGTAGAGACTTCAACAATTTTTTTCGGTCTTGAGAAATCTACCCTGAGGATCTCTAATTCTACTCATGAAATACTTTTAAACTAAAGAAATTTTATGCTATTACTATTGATAGATTTGGTGGCACCTGTTATAACAGATGTGCAGGTTCTTACCTCTCATCTTACCGCTCCCCCACTACCAACCTATGACTAAACTTCATAAATAATTATACTCTACCTTACAGAACAACTCCCTGACAACGACGCCAAAAGTGTTGGGTGTTATTATGTTTAAATTAATACACCTATTCTTTAATTATCAACCAGGGTTGGTAAGCTTAGAGTTGACACAAAATATATGCGAAGGTAGAGGGTGTCATGTAAATATTTTAACAAACAAAAGATTGAAAGATATTTCAAAATGAAAAACTGAGTCAAAATCCTAAAAATTCAATTATTAAAGTAATTAAACTGAGACAGAATAATAAACCGAATAATTGATAATAAACTTTAAATTGAAATACAATCAACAATTAACTATTCAAAAGGAAAACTAGGGCACAAGGAGAACTTAACTTATAATCAATTAGAAAACTTAATAAATAAAACAACATAAAGAAAACTTAAAAAGAAGCAAGTAGAAAACTTAATAAAAGAAATAACTTTAGGTTCTATCCTACAAGTTCTTTCAGTGATAACACAACATAAAAAAGACAACCTAAAACATACTAATAATAACACATATAACACTAAATCTTGCATACAAACGAATAAACCAATTCAAAAGGAATAAACACAAAACAATACAACAATAAAACAAAATCAGAAACAAAACTTAAGAATAACTTAAACTTCGTTCAAAGTAAAAGAAGTAAGGAAAATGATAAAACTTTAATAAATAATTTAAAACAACTAAACTTTAACTTTAAGGTTAAACAAAACTAGCATCTAAATATGATAGTCAAAACATAATTCAGACATTCACAAAACAAAACTAAAAACAATCTTAAAACACATAAAAAACACTAAAATCAGAACTAAGGGTTGAATGATAGACTGAACTATGGGTCTGAAAGGGGTGGTTGAATAACAGACTGAACAGGTTGTCCGAATGATAGTTTGCACAGTTAAAATGGTAAAAACTAACCTAAATGAACGAATCTTCAGCTGAAGCCATGCAGATGTATTTCTAATGCATCGAAACAGTAAATAAACCTATTTAACAACAAATTAACATTAAACTAATTCATGAACAAAAGGAATCACTGCATATTAAACTAATAAATAAACTAGAAATTAACTTGCATAAATTCAAAACAGGAAAGGAAATAACAGAATTGAATATATTCTAAATTCTTGAAAACAAAGACTAAAAGTAATGCTGGAAATGAAATAACTGGAAACAAAATGACTGAAGCAAGATATGCACACATCTAACTAATTAATTCGAAATAAAACTAAGTTAATGTATTACAGAAAACAAATAGAATAACATTTACTACAATCTAATGGAAGAAAAATAGAAATTAAACTAGATAAGCTAAAACAGAAAAGAAACTCAGCTAAACAAAGAAAATGAACCTCTGGTTGATGAGGGGCCCTCTCAGCAGTCAGGAGTGATTCCTGGCTAACTTCTATTCAAACGCAATCTTCAAAAACAATTCATACAACTCTTTATTCAGATGGTGGAACAGAAATACAATGTTCAAGAGTAAATCAAAACAAGAACTCTTCTCCTAACTCTGCTAACTGACTGATTTTCTAGCTAACTTCAGATATCTCACAGAGGCTACTTTATATAATGATTTATAGAGATGAGAAATTCAACCCTTTAATGGTTGACTGCTCTCTAAATTTAGTCGACTATAATGGAAATTTAATTAATCATAGGCCAGCGCATAAGCATCTCCCTTCTTCAGCGCAATTCTAGTTCTTTTCACTAGACAACATACACACAGGTTCCTTGTTTAGTGCAGCAGCTCTTCAAATGTGGCGCATGAATCCTTCTTCAGTGCGACTGTGGAATGGTGGTGAGTAAGGGTAGCATACATGGTGTGTATTCTAGAACGCAGTTCGTTCTATTCTTTAAATGCGCAGATTGGTGGTAGTTTGGAGTCGGGAAGAGGAGGCCACGAGTAATCCTTCTAGACTGAAGACACTCCATCCTTTGAACACGTGGGAAGTGAACAGCTTGGTGTTGGGAGAAATCAATGCATCGGTGATCCTTCTAGATTGATGATCATGCTATCACCTGGGCACGTGGACAAAAAAATGGTTTGCAAACTGTTCCAACGTTTTAATGCTTGAAATCGGTTATCAACAGCGTGTGATCTGGTTAACAAGATGGAAGGTGAGATGCGTTATGAGCTGGATATACTGGGTGGAGATCTAGGGTTAAGAAAATGTATTTTTTCTAGCGCGCTTCAGGATTGGAGTCTACAGCAACACATTTCAACATCTGGAAAACCACCAGCAAGTTTCACATAACGAGCTGAATGACAAGATGGACGGCGAGCTGGACATGTTGTGCGAAAAGGAGGTTGAATGTGTTTTGCGTATTAACTTGGCCCAAAAATATTATAAAACCTGCAAAAAACTATACAAATCAATTAATACATCAGATGCGTTTTAATAATGTTATTTTTAATTAATAAAACCATCAAAATGCTAATAATAAAATAATTTTATATAAACCTTAAAAACATTCATACCCGAGGTTGAATAATGATCTGCGTGACATAAAACATACAAAAGATAATAAAATATTTGTTTAAATGAGTAATTTATCTTCCAAAAAAGGTAACAAATCTAGGATCAACAATCATGAATGGAAGTATAATGGTAGCAATATTTCCTCCATTGTAGGGAGGTGATGATGGTGGAGGGATTAATGTAGGTGGTATTACATTGCACCTATACACGATGCACCGCCAGGTGTATGCCAGGGAGAGAGAGCCAAATTTTTCGACCAGGAGGGCTGTTATCAAGTAATGGTGGTCATGTTCATTCCATTAACTCCATCCTTTAGGATTAATATGGCTTAATGCCATTACTGACTACCCTTTGTTGGGGTTTTTAACCTTGGGGTTGATGTATGAAGCTCCTCAAGGTTGATCATTGGGTGACATGGACCCATATCTCTTTTACATGCTCTAGTGGCCTTTTCTTGACCTGCGAGACATTCGTCTCCATTCACAGCCACTTGTGACACCTTCTTGGCCCCTCAACCCAATGGCGCATGCTCTCGCTGGCCTTGTCTCCTCAAAGGAAGTCATTCTCCATGCCAAGATTTCTTGATGCTTTGAGGAGGGTGTTGAGGGTTTTTACAACATTCTTGGGGTTATATTGGGTATAAATCCCTCCCTATATCTCACTCTATCCTTTTGTTATTAGTGATTCACTTATTTGAGGGTATTTTGGCACTTAGGGGTGAAAATACCCCAGTTAGCGTACCTTAACCCTATGTTAGGCCATTTTTTGTTATTATTTTGTTTTAATTTTAAGTTGACATTTTATAATTTCAAATTGACGTGTTCTAAGGCATGTAGGCTTGGATATTTTGTAAAAAGTAAGTGTGAGATCATATAAATAGATCTCTTCACTTTCATTTTAATACAAAACTTATGGGATAATACACTATGCACTTCTTTTATCCTTTCTAGGGCTCTTTGGATGGATGTGCTCCTCTTGAGGAAGATTTTCTGGGTTAATGCAAGCTCTTTGTGGTAATTCTTGGGTGAAGTTCTTTTCGTGGAGATGTTTTTATTTGTTGGATGAACACGAGCTGAAAGAGGTCAAGCTTCTCACCTTTTTGTTTGAATTTTGGTGGATGTGCACGCACAATTCTTAGTGGTAGCACTAGTGCTGCAATTTTTTCAAGGATAGGAAATTACCTTCCATTCTTGTCACCTTAGAAAATTGAGGCAAGTGTCCTTCTGAGGGTTCCCTAACGTTTCTCCTTAGTTATTCTAGGCTAGTTAGTTGACCTAGGATCCCTTCCTCACTAGGTCAGACATCCTCCCTAGAATCCCTAAGTTAGGTAGGGATTTTTCTAGGTAGGGTTTCCCTAGGGTTTTCACATATTTTTTTACTCCAAACATAAGTTTAGGTTATTTCTTAGGTTAGATCTAGTTTTGTTCCACACCAGCAATTCCCTATCCAAACCCTTCCCTAACCTTGCTGGTCTCTCCTATAACCTCTTAGTAGCTTTGTTTCTCCTTCATTGTTGCCATAAGGGCCTTCCCGTACCTCACACTGCTCCCAAACAATCCTTGAAAGCCAAACATTCCTACTCTAACCCACACTTCTACCCCCCCAAACCTTTTCTTCCCTAGGCAGCCCTCTTTTCTACCTTCGCTACTTCTTAACCAAGCCTGTCTAACGCTTGCTAGCTCCTTTCCATCCATCTTTCCTCCTCACTACCCTTTTCTAGGTTATATCTTCACCTTGAGCCTACGCTAAAGGAAACCCTAGGCATTTTTAAACTCTCGAGTATCCCCTCTTCCCTTTTCCTTACCTCGTAGGCTAGTCCATTCCTCCCACAGATTTCCTCCCTCTACCTCTATCTTTCCCTAGCCCCCTTTTCTTTCGTTGCTCCCACTCTTCTCCATTCGGTCTTTCTCTTTTCCTTTATTTTTCCTCATCCAAGATCACTTTGTGATAATCCTCTCTTACCCTGTAGGGATTCCCTTTACAGTATCAACCCTCCCACAGCTTATCCTTGCACCAACATATGCATGCATGCTAGTTGACAACTCAAAAATGTAACTGTGATTATGATAAACTCTTAAGTTGTTTCTAGCTAGTAATAAATATTTGTATCTATAAATGTTGTCATGACATACTATTGTACCTAATTACACACACAATTTAGAACATAGTTCAAAATTAATGCATATTGCTTGGTGAATATTAGGTTACATACATTTATTTGTGAACGTATTGACTATTGTTGCCTTGAATTGATATTAAACTTCATGTGAAAATGATGCTATACTAAATATTTACTACTCGTTCATACTATACCTTTGCAATTTCAAACCTCATAGTGGTTACTTCAATACATGTATTGGGCGCTTCATGAATATAGATACACAACTAATATATTGTTGTATTTTGATGTAAGTACTTGAGTAAATGATTAATGCGTACATGCTATACTAATTAGCTAGATTATTAATCTGTGCATGTTGCTTACATTCCTGTACTTATGTTTTTGGGACAATAATATAAGCTTGATCAACAGTTGCACATGTATTTTGGAATTTTCGTTATGGAATAAGACTGATCTTTGGGATTATATACCACTGCTATAATTACTAGTGCACTCCATATACATGCATATGATAACTCATTTTACAGACTCCATAATGCACTGATCACTGACAACCTTGAAAGAGATTATTTTGGTGTTTAGTGTCTTTTTAGGGCCAAAATAGGGCACTCCCATAGGAGGCTTCGACTTCCAAAGTAGTTGGGAGAAGTTGACTAAGGTGACAGTGATAAATTCATCCCCATATGCATACAGGTGACTTGGGAAGCCATTTCCTCCTGTAATAGATGGTAGAACTAATGGTATTCCATACACATAGTTCTATCAATGCTTGAATCTCTTTTTGAGGTGAGGATTAAACATGTTTGTGGGCCTATAGTTGGATGAGACTCCAATGAAAATTCAAGTGCATCATTTAAATAAATATGAGTCTTTTCAAATGTTAGTGGGTCTATAGATGGATGGGACTCCAATGAAAAGTCAAGTGAATCATTTAAACCAATATGAGTCTTGTCAAATGTTGGTGGGCCGAAAGAAATAGTTTTCAATGTCTTGTAACAATGTTTAATGCTTTCAATATAATCATATTTCTCATTTTCCTTCTTGACAACTTTTGTTGTCTTGTCGTATAATACAAAATCAACATCTTCGTAAACATCAAGTGCTTGATTCAAATACAATGAAGACGGTTGACCAACATATATGTTATTTCCCTGCAAATATAAGAAAATAATGTATATAAAATGGATATTCATTCTATCATTTAAAATACATAGAAAAACATGTAGGGGTTTACAAAACGTACACTTACTGTCTCTTCAACATACATGAAATTATCCTCGGGAAAATCTGAAGAGCTACCTAAATATCTTTGTTACAAGAACAAATTGTTGAATAGAAGTTATTTCTTCAAATACCATGCAAGACAGGTTTTGTATCTAATCAAATAGATCTATAATATTTGAATAGGAATTGAAAAATACTACCAGCAGTGACCCATTAAAGATTTTACGTAGCATAACCCAATCTCTATCTTCTAAATTTTTTTTATGGATAATCTTCGTTAGTGCAGATTTGTTTTCACTTGATTGTGCATCGTATTCACCAACGATTCTTTTGACATACGCCAATGCTTCTTCGCTAAAATCCTATGCACTCTTCACCCCTTATTACAAGTAAAACAAGAAGAGTACATTGAGAAAGGGTCATTTATTGGATATATCCGTAAATAAAACATCAATAAAAGGAACTCACCTCTTTTTGGACTCTCTATGAATGGCAGTGGTTTCCATAGCCTTCATATTCTTCTTGAACTGATATTCAATGTCATATTTCTTTTTCTTACGATCTTTTTCCATTCTTGTTGAAGATCTAAGCTTGTAGTTAGCCTCGCAGGGCACCAACATGCAATGTTATGGGTTCCCAAGAATGTACTTCCTATTGATGTTTATTAAATGTGTGACACTTGTTGCATCGTGAACCATTGCACTCAGTCCCAAAATAATAAAAGAAGTTGCACCCATTTGTAACAAATATAAAATAAATTATTAATTAGATTAGTTAATTATATGAAAGGGTGTAACTCTTCACGCTCAAAGTGTATAAAGGTGATCCTCCTTTGTAATTATTATCATCATCCAATATATTATTATTATTATTCATATTCATTATTAAAATGATAGTTGGATTTGACTAACGGACAACCGGATTTGGTTGCTCCATTTGGTATTAGAGTGGATTCACTCCTGGTTGTATTGAGCTCGGATTCGGTGTTAGTTTTTCAACATTAAGCTAGCAATATTAGGATATTTAATTGAGAGAATAACAAGTACAACAATCAAACACAAGAGACAATTAATACAATGTTTTTCCTTAGGGAAACCATAAATGGAGAAAACCATGCAACTTCCTCAGAGATAGAATCAACACCAAAACAAAAAATCCCAAAACAGTAAGTGATCTCCCGGCAGCAGTAATCTTCTTCTTATCTAGCCCTAGTGTCTTCTCCTTCCTCAACTATGCGCTACACTTGAGTGTGTATGTGATGTGTGCTAAAGAGAGAGGTCACCTCTCTATTTATACTACTTCCTGGAATGACTAAAACCCTACTAGGGCTGACTTCACTAAGTGAGTCTAATAACCCTAGTGCCCTGGAACTATGGAGACTTTAACCCATAGACAATAGGAGGGTTACCCACAATGACTTGGCATGACTTTTTTACATTATAGATCCTCTCGATCGAAACATCGGGGCATGACATCATGACTCAATTACATAATAGACACATTCTAGAAAAAACATCAGGTTACAAGACATAAGATACATAAATGAATACATTCCAAAGTTACAAATACATCAACACTCCCTCTTAACTAGGAAGGTATTCTTTCAACACAATTTTCAGCACTGGTCTTCTTCTCTATATCGACTGGATCATCTCATCATCTTCATCTTCAAGTCTTCAAGTCTTCAAGTATTCTTTTTCTTTGAGTCTTCTTCGTCTTCTTCGTCTTCTTTGTCTTCTTCGTCGTCAATTCATCTTCTACTTCAAGTCTTCTTCATCACAGGATTTGCATCATCGTGACTACTAGATCATCACTACTGGATCATCATCACAACTGGATCATCACTCGATCTGGATCGTCATCAAGTCTGGATCATCATCACATCTGGATCATCACTTGATCTAGATCATCATCGAGTCTAGATCATCATCACATGATATCTCATAATGGTGCTATCTCAATTCTTCTCATCACAAGAAGTTCTACAGAGTCAATCTTGTAGGCCTACCCTTCATGTAGGTCTTCATCAGTGCTTATATTTGACACTTAAGTTAGAATGGCCCACCCTGCTCTTACATCTGACCTCATCCTGTCAGAAAGGCATGCCCAACACTCACATTTGACCTCATCCTGTCAGAAAGGCCCAACACTCACATTTGACCATGTGTAAACACATCGCGCTAGAACGGCTCAGCACTTATATCCAACCATGTGCAAGCACACCACATCAGAAAGGTTTTGCACTTACATCTGACCATGTCTGAAGACACTACATCGGAAAGGCTCAGCACTTATAGTCGACCATGCTCGAAAGCACCGTATCGAAAGGGCTCAACACTTACAATCGACCATGCTCGAAATCACAACATCGAAAGGGCATACACTCACATCTAATCATGGAGGAACTAATCCTACCATTGCATCAGAATGGCCCCCAGTCCCAGACTGAGCTACTTGGTAACTAACTAGGTGCCTCTGTTCCCAGAATGGCAGTTTCCCTTACATCTGACCTACTCGTCAGAATGGCCAACATTCACATATAACATGGGAGGAACTTAATCCTTTAGCAATGATAGAATGGTTCAGCCCTTACATCTGATCAAGTGGAAACACATCCCTCTCTCACATCAGAATGGCTTCTTAGTCCTAGATTGAGTTTTCTTAGTAACTGACCAGGCACCTCCATTCCCAGAATGGCAACATTCCTTATATATGATCACTTAGGAACCAATCCTATAGTCGCATCATAATGGCTCAACACTCATATCTGTCATGTAAGGAACCAAATCCTCTCACCATGACAGAATGGCTCAACCCTTACATTTGACCATGGAAGGAACTTAATCCTCTCCCAAGTCAGAATGGCTCACTGACTCATCACTTCCCTTTGGAGGGAACCTTGATCTGGAGAACACCAAGCTTCTCCCTGAAGTACTCAAACTTCATCCTAGCCAAGTGCTCTTCCTATCAATGGTACTTCCTACCTAATCTAAATCAACATAACCCTCTGGGTTAATCTTTTGATTCAACTCATACTTGAGCCCATAATCAACTATACCCCTCACGTACCTCAGAATATGCTTTGCAGCAATCAAGTGAACATTTCTCGGATCTGTCAAGAACTGGCTCAAGGTGTTCATAGCAAAGCAAATGTCTGGTCTTGTGTTTGTTAGGTACATCAAGGACCCAATCATCTGACGATACATCATAGCATCAACTGACTCTGATGAAGCATCGCTCAATAGCTTCATGTTCGATGCCATAGGTGTGGCCATGGATTTGTAGTCCATCATCCCAAACCTCTTCAGGATCTCTATTGCATACTTCTCTTGTCCAAGGGAGATTCCATCTGCACTCTACCACACCTCCATGCCTAGGAAATAATGTATCATACCCAAGTCCTTCATTTCGAACTCAGTAGCAAGATTTCTCTTTGTATCAGCAATCAACCCATCCATACCTGTCACAAACAGATCATCTATATATAGTAGGAGCATCACTGGGTTGCCATCTTCAACCTTGTAGTACAGGCTAGAATCTGCTTTACTCTTGGTAAAGCCCAAACTAGATAGAAAGCTGTCAATTCTGCCGTACCAAGTCCTGGGTGCCTGTTTCAAACCGTACAGGGATTTCTTCAATCTGCATACATGAGACTCTTTGTCATGTGTCTCAAAACCGAGTAGTTGTTCTACATACACTTCCTCTTCTTCTACACCATTCAAGAAAGCAGTATTGACATCCATCTAGTGTATCTTCCATTTCATCACTACAACCAAAGAAAGTACTGATCTGATGGAAGTGTGTCTGGCTACAGGTTCAAAGGTTTCTTCATAATCTATTCCTTCTTTTTGACAGAAACCTAGAGCCAAAAATCTTGCTTTATATTTTTCAATGCTACCGTTTGCAGCATGCTTGATCTTGTAGATCCATTTGGAAGTGACATTTGAATTCCCTTCTGGTCTTGGGACAACATCCCAAACATAATTCTTCATGATCGATTGATATTCTCTGATCATAGCATCCTTCTAGTCTTTCCATTCTACCACTTCTTCATAACTGGAAGGTTCTTTATCAATGAAATCACATAGTAAGGCTACATAGCCAGAGCAGGATCTAGTCCTCTTTCTTTCTCTGTGATTCTCTTCTGGAGCCCAATATATTTTCGCACTTTGGATAATTTCACATACCCAAGCAAGTTTCCTCTTATGAGGATTCTTCTCTAGAGGTGGATCTACAAGTATTTGTGGTTCTTCAAATTCTCAATCTTCTTCTTGAGTTTCTTCGTTCATGGTTGTATCATGAATTCTGGGTGCTTCCGCTTCTTCAGGTTCTTCAGCAGGTCTCTTTCTAGATTTGTTGTAAGCGGTGTCTTCATCAAATGTCACATCACTGCTGATGTCAATCTTCTTGTATCCTAGGAAATAGATTCTGTAAGCCTTAGAGCTTTCAGAGTATCCCACAAATATACACTTCTTTCTTGAAGGATCTAATTTTTTTCTCTTCTCTTTTGGAATGTGTATGTATACAGGACAACCGAATATTTTGAGATGGATGACTTATGGTTTCTTTCCATAGAAGAATTCTTCAGGAGGCTTGTTCTCGATTACTCTGTGTGGAGTGCGGTTTTGTACATACACCGCTGTTCTGGCAGCTTTTGCCCAAAGATGCATAGGAATATCTTGATCATGAAGCATGGCTCTTGTAGCTTCCATGATAGTTATGTTCTTCCATTCTGCAATCCCATTCTGTTGTGGATTATAAGGAGTGGACAACTCCCTCTTAATCCTCGATTCCTTACATAGCTCTTTGAATTCATTCGAAGTGAATTCTCCGCCATTATCTGATCAAAAGGTATTGATCTTCTTTTCAGTGTGATTCTCCATCAATGCTTTGAATTCCTTGAACTTGCTGAATACTTCGTCTTTGTTCTTCATGAAGTAAACCCATGTCTTCCTAGAAAAATCATCAATAAAAGAAACATAATATGCATACCTGCTTAGTGAACTTGATGACAAAGGACCACATACATCGAAGTGGATGATTTCCAAGATTCCTTTTGCTTTGATTTTTCTACTTGGAAATGTCTTCTTTGTGTTCTTTCCTTTCACACATCCTTTGCAGACCCCATCATGTTTTGCTTGTATTTCTGGAAGACCTTCAACAACTTTGCTTGCAAGAGGTAGTGCTCTGTAATGCACAAGTGCAAGCCTTCTATGTCAAAGTTCATTTGGCTATACTGTGTCATGGACCAAGGCTTGTTCTGGATGGCCCTTCAATTTGTATAAACCTCCTTCTTTTTCACCAATCACTATTGCATCATCAATAGTCTTTCCTTTTGGCCACATAATGACTTGACCATCTATGAATGCAACCCTCATTCCTTTTTCATCTAATGATGATATGGAGAGAAGGTTCTTCTTGAGTCCTGGCACAAACAATACTTCCTTCATTGTTATAGACTTTCCAGAGTCTAGCTTATAGGAAGATTCCCCACTACCTTTTATTGGATACTAGTAGTCATCTCCTAGCTTCACCTTGTGAGGTGATTCATGTTCTGAGAGTTTCACAAAGGATTCCTTGAATCCAATCATATGTTTGGAAGCCCCACTATCTATAAGTCAATAATCACTTCCATGAGTAATTTTTTCCGTGAGAGCGGAAATCAAAACATATTCATCCTCGCTTGAAGAATCTTCACGTTCATATCTGGTTCTCTTTGATGAAGGATCATCATCCTCTGCAGCATGAGCATGATGTCTTCTTTTGTTTCCCTTCTTCTTGTGAGAGCTACTTTTGTTCTTAGGACAATCTCTAGCAAAGTGTCCTCTTTCATCACACGTATTGCAAATGTACTTAGACTTATCTCTAGGCTTTCTACAGTTATTCCTTTGATGAGAGTACTTACTTCTGATGGCTGCATTTGGGTTTCTTGGATTGTACTATGAGAGCTTGATATTCACTTCCCATATTCTCTTCTTGAGCTGCTATCCGAGCTTCTTCTTGATAACATTCTTCCCACAGTCTACTGAACTTGACTAACTTCTTTCTAGCACAGATCCCTTGAATGAAAGAGTTCCATGTCCTAGGGAGACTATTCAAGGTGGTCATCACAATTTTTGCATTCTCCACTTCTTCATCTACTGCTTCTAATTGTTCCTTGATCTGAGAAAACCTTGTGAAGTAAGACTAGATGGTCTCTGCATTCTAGATCTTCACATTCTTCAGTTGATTCCTCAGAGTCATCTTTCAGTTTATGTTCTTCCCTTCAAACAATTTGGTTAGGGCATTAAACATAACTTTAGGTGTCTTGAGAGAGGACACCTGTGGGATAAGGTGATCCTTGATAGAATCAGTAATGATCCTCTTTTCCATAACCAAATTCTTCTTATTCAAGGCCTTAGCCTCATCTCTCTCTGGAACTTGAACCTCCTCATGGATGTAGGAGTCCAACTCATTCTCTTCCAGGACCAGGGAGATACTATACTTCCAGGCTCGGAAGCTATCATCTCCCTCAATATTTTAATCAATCTTGGTATGATGAGACATCTTAACTAAGAACCTAAAATGGAAATACAAAATATTTATATCTTACCAGGTCAAGATGTCGGATCTGGATTTGGAGCTGAAATCGTGCAGCACTGGTTCAGGAGCAAATTAGAGTTTTGGTTTTTCGAAGTTTTGTCCAACCAAATGCTTTGAAATTGATCCCTAACTTTGATTTTGGGGAGGATATCAATCCAGACCTCGGCTCACTGAAAAATTCCTCTTCTATGAAAAGCCCTAATTTTCGGCAGCAGTGTCACGTCCAAAACTAAAAAACCTCATAATTGGATTATGCTTCGACAGAAAGATGCACCCTAAGGAGGAGAGTTATTCCACCTTACTTTTGTTGAAAATCTGTGGAGGAATATCCACAAACTAGGAAGCCCTAGTTCCCACAGCTGCACAGTGTCTTCTTCTCAGGTTAGCTCTGATAGCATGTTAGTTTTTCAGCATTAAGCTAGCATTATTAGGATATTTAACTGAGAGAATAAAAAGTACAACAATAGAACACAAGAGACAATGAATACAGTGTTTTTCCTCAGAAAAACCATAAATGGTGAAAACCCCGCAATTTCCTTAGAGATAGAATCAACACCAAAATAGAAAATCCCAAAATAGTAAGTGATCTCCTGACAACAGTAATCTTCTTCTTATCTAGCCCCAGTGTCTTCTCCTTCCTCAACTATGCGCTACACTTGAGTGTGTATGTGATGTGTGCTAAATAGAGAGGTCACCTCTCTATTTATACTGCTTCCGGGCATGACTAAAACCCTACTAGGGCCGACTTCACTAAGTGAGTCTAATAACCCTAGTGCCCTGGAACTGCAGGGACTTTAACCCTTAGACAATAGGAGGGTTACCCACAATGACTTGACATGACTTGACATGACTTTTTTACATTATAGATCCCCCCGATTGGAACATCGTGGCATGACATCATGACTCAATTACATAATAGACACATCCCGAAATAAACATCGGGTTACAAGACATAAGATACATAGATGAATACATTTCGAAGTTACAAATACATCACCATTCAGCTCCCCCCATAATATTAGAGCTCGGTTTTGGATATTCCTAAATTGTTCATTCTCTCCAGGTTCTAGGTTCATACACTCGTCCATCTCACTCCATCATTTCTCCTTCTCCCACTACTTCCCTACTCCATTCGTCCACCCCCACTCTCCATCTACCCTGCTCCGCACACCAGCTCCATCTTCTCACACATCGCTCGCTCTTCTCCCTTCATCCCTACGCACCCCTACCATCTCCACTCTCCATGTTGCCTCCCTTCCTATACTTTCCTTCTGCACTTGCCTCCAATGCACTCCATCACCACCCACACCACTTCTTCCATCACACCAAGCTGACGCACCAGTCCATCCTAACCCACCTGTTCTCTATGCGGCCACCTGCTCCTTCACCTATCGGCGTCATCCCCCATCTGCACACTCCCTCCCCCACCAAATCCACCCTTCACACCTCCCTGCACTGTTCCATACCTATGATCCCCTCCTCTCCACATTTATCTCCTCTCCATCCTGCATGCTCTCCAATATCCACCACCATCTCCATGCTCAGCCAGCCCACACTCCACCTATCAACCTCTTCACAGCTTGCTCCTCTCTCGCCTGTGCCTACTCCACCCTCGCACCGCTCTCCTCTGGGTAGTCCGCTACTCTCTATGCGCTGCACGTCGTCCCTCACATTCCCTCCTCCACTGAATCCGCTCCTTCCCCCATTGCCCGACCTTTTCTGTGCGATTCCATTATCTGTACACTAACATGCAAAATAACAAAACAAACAATATGTTATATTATATAATATATATATATATATATATATATATATATTATAATATTTGTAAAAAAAAACTATATACAAATATTATATAGTTTATAAAATAATAATAATAATATTAATATTAATTAAATAATTAATTAATATATTATTATTCAAATTTCACCTCAAAAGCCAAAATAGCGCCGAAATACACACCTCCTCATACAAGGTCCAAGACCATGGAGGAATTGAAAGAGAAGATCGAAAAAATGGAGAAGGACATCAAGTCCCTTGTCGCTAACCAAGAAGGCTCAAAGGAAGAGATGCAAAATAACAATACAATACTCAAAGACGAGTTTGTTCTGGTACTAGAAAGAAGGCTGGATGAAAATTTTGACATCTTGAGTGAAAAAAAAAAAGACCTGGATGACAAAATGAGTACCATGACTCAAAACATAAACACCTTGAAACAGAACATGAGCACCATGACGCAGAACAATAATACATTAATCGAGATGTTACAAAAGCTCATACCCAATCCGATCCAAGTCAGCAGTCCAAATATGTTAGATGCCTCATTTCATGTTGCCACCCAGGAAACACTTGCAAAGAATCAAGAAGAATTTCAAGAAGAAATAAAGATTAACAATGCGACGCTTAAGCAAGAGATAGAAACACAAGTACTGCCAGATATGGAGGCATGATTAAACAACAAAATAGACGCTGTAAGTAAAATAGTAGAGAATAAAAAATCTAAAAAGCACCGCCAACAACGAAGCAATTCAGATATGTCACTTTCATCGTCTAGTAGTTTCGAGCCACCATCAAACCATAAGGCAAAAGGAAATCAACGTCGTCCTTACAAAGTGCACCCACCTAAAGAAAAAATAGAGTTGTCGAAATACAATGGGAGTGAAGACCAATGCATTGCTTGGCTAAACAAAGCAGAAGAATACTTTGACATTTACAACATTCAATCTGACGAGGAGAAGGTGAAA